>MU223097.1:5939195-5954445 GCA_018584345.1 Thuja plicata | reverse complement strand
AATATAACTCATTGCCACATGATATATAAATAACTTTACTATCAATGAGCTGCCTAATCTTATAATGTAAAGCTTGACATTCATTAGAGTGATCATGAAATCTATGATAGAAACAAAAAGGAAGAATCTTCAAGTCTAGACTACATTTCTTTTTGCATTTAGGTCTAGTAATCATCTTAGCATGAAGGAGTTTAGGTAGAACAACCTCTTGGTCAAATTCCTTCATAGGGTCATCATGTTTTGAAATGTTATTTGATACGTTGGTAACATTGATGTGTTGTTGAGGATTAAATCCCAATCCATAAGAATGCTCATGCCCCCCATTCTGTAAGGGAATTTGAATTCCCTATTTATTCTTACCACATCCTTGACCATGGAATCCTTGTTTAACTAGTAAATGATAACCAAGACCATAACAAGAAGCCATATCAAAAGGAGTCAATGGAACTTTAGTAGTCACTATGTCATCATTAGTATGTTTGACAGATTCATAAGAAGGAAAAATAGAATACATTCTAGGAGAAGATGAGGCAGGAGCTTGATTCTCTATAGGATCATCATGAAGAGGGAAAGCACTAATGGAATTCATATCATTCCCCACTAATGCCTCATTACTAGAAGAAATCCCAAATGGAGGTCAAGAATCTATAACATTTTCTTCTAAAATGTTTGTATAAGGGGAGTGTGTTTTAGAAAAGATTCATCATCATGCATGAATATTTCATCCATTAATAAATCACCCTCTTGTATCAAATCATATTCACAAGGAGGGGATAAATCAATGTCTTTATCCAAGCGTTCATCCCAAAAAGTAGAATCATCCATAATGGCTTCATGAGGAAGAGAGTAATCAACATCCAAATCCAAAGGTTCATCCCAAATAGGAGGATTATCATACCTATCAATAAAGCACATTGTAGGAGTGCCTAAAGCTTGATCCCTTAAGGGGAAAGAATTATATTCCAAAGTAGGCTCATAGAAAAGACATATATTAGGAGAAGAAGTAACATCTATCTTTAACTCACTTCTATGGTTAAGGTCAATTGAAGAGATTGTAGAGGAGGATAAAATAGAAATATGATCAATGGAGATCTTATTCCAACAAATTTCATCCTCACATCCATGTACCTCATTAGGGTATCTATCCTCTTTAGCAACAAAAGCCTCATCAAAGTATTCAAAACAAAAATCATACACGTTGAACACAATGAAAAATGTAAATGTTTTTGTATTTTTAAAGAAATTTTGTGATTTTTATGAATTTTGAAATATAAATGAAAGAGCTTAAAATAAAACCTAATTCTATATGCATGTGAGATCTAATATTAAATGCAAATCTAACACCAAAAAGAAAGAGTTGTCTATCGCGGGTTCACCAAAATGTAAAGGAGAAAAAATGATGTTCATAGAATAAGAGTGTTTTGATACTCAAATCACTTATCACCTTACATTTAATGTTTAGAGTGGAGGGATAAATAAGAAATTCCCCTTTATTCTCAAATTCATAAAGGAAGGATCCAAATTGATCAACCCAAAAAGGATCAATACGTAAATGAATCAATCTATTGGAAATAAGAATAAAGAAGGAGATCCTAGGTTTCCCTCTTAAAATGTGTGTGAAAATGAATGTAAATGTATGATAGATTTAGAATGATTAAGGATTTGAATTGAAATGGATAGGAGAAATACACTAACCTTGAAATATTTTTGATCAAAGAATGTTGTTTTCTGAGGTCTGTACTCTATTTCTAGAAAATCTGAAGTATGATCCGGAACCAAAATGTAGAGACCAACAAAACCCATAAATATATTTTTGATCCGAAACCATCTTGAGAAAAAGGTTAACCTTGACCCACAAATATCACCCCTGACCCAATAATATTGACCCTAACCTATGCGGCCTCAATAGAAAATCTATTTTTAGATCTCGATAGTTCATTGAAAAGGGTATCCAAATCTAGTCTCAGATCTGTTGTCCTGTACCTATACTTGCAAGAAAAAGAGATTTTTTTTTTTTGGTGGGGGGGGAGGGGTTTGACTTATTCAAACTCTGATTTAGGAATTAACCTTGAAATCAATAATTGAAATAAGAATTCTAGCAAGTAGTAGAATTGAATCTAACAATGAAGCTATGATATTGAATAGATATGTCAATGTAATTCAAATGTAAGCAAGTATGTAAATATGAAATCTTTGGACTCAATAGAAACCATAAACCTCCATGATTGTATGCTTGGAATCCAACTTGAAGAGAGAATGAATGAGTCTTGAGGATGCACAAAGGATCTTGAAGGAAGATCACACCACCATGGTGGCTAGATCTAGGGTTTGAATGATGAATCTTGAATGTTTGAACCTAATCCCTTCAAAGGCTTGAAAGATTGAATCCTTGATCTTCAATGTAGAGCTTGAATTCTTGAGGAGGAAGACTTGAACACCTTGAGAGCTTAAAAAAATGTAGAGAAATGGATTCTTGAAGTTTTTCTTGATGACTTCTTTCTTGATTTCACCTAGAAAGACTCCTTGTTGCTCAATATCGCTTTGAGAAAATGAGAGGAGAAAACTTCCTTTTATATGAAATTAGGGCACAATATTATAGAGAGATAGACATAGGAGAATTAAATTTAAATTATGCCCATGCCCCTAGAAGAAGACCTATATAAAATATAATTTCAGAATAACTGCTTCAGAACCTGAAACAACCGACACAGAAGCAGGAAATAAATTTTGCAAAGACTGAAATCCGGAAACTATAGGACCTTGAGATTTGAACCCTGGGACAAGGTCGAGGTCAACCTTGACCTAGGTCAGTTTCAAGGTTGACCTTGACCTAGGTCAGGGTTGAGGTCGACATAGACCCAAACGGTCGACCCTGACCCTGAGGTCAAAGATCCCAGATTTGCAGTCCAGGATGCAAAAATCAGGCTAGAAAGAAGTGGAAGGAGAGGCAAAATAGGGGGAAAGCCAGGTCAAAGTCAGGAACCCATTCAAGGTGCCTGACATGACCCCAAACCACTTACTCAGAAAGATGAACCAGTCTACCATGGCAGTGCTTCCATTTTCTTACTATACATATAGCCCCCACTTTAGCGGGAGTATGGAAATCAAACATTCTCACGGTAAAGTTGGAAGAAAGACACTGGTGGATCGCAACAAAGTAGAATATCACTAAGTAAAAGACATGAGCCCCTAGACCAAGGATTCTTACTTAGCATACATACATAAAGATATGAAAGTAAAGAGCAATCAATCATAGAAAACATACATGATTACATAAGCAAGACAAGAACAATACTATAGATAACATAGCTTCATGATCTAATCCTACTAGCATGAAAGTGAAAAAGAGAGAAGGGAAACTGATTACCTTGCCTAGTAATATGCCCACCTTACTATGAATCACCAAGCAGGGAGAGCCCAATAGGTTCACCCATAAACTGTGCTTGTAATTGTAAATGCATCTTCTGATGGCTTTTAAAATATCCATAGATCCACGTTCTTGTATCACTATGGAATATAAAATGCGTGTCTTTTCAGGACTTAGCATATTGACAAATTTAAAAAGGGTGCGTATCTCTTCAGGATTTAGAAACATATGTGTGTTACCTTCCGAGGATTTAGCAAAAGTAAAAGTAAAAATGTGTGTCCCTTCAGGATTTAGAAACTTATGTGTGTTACCTTCTGAGGATTTAGCAAAAAATAAATAAAAATGCGTGTCTATTAAGGATTTAGCAACTTATGTGCGTTACCTTTCGTATATTTAGCATATTGCAAAATGTAAATTAATGTAAAATATAGTACAAGGGAGACCCTATATATGCCCCCCTCCTTATCATGACTACCCAATAGGCATGATAAGGAAGAGAAAAGAGGATACCTACTTCACAAGGTAAGGAGATATCCAGTTTAACAACAATGTATACCATATCCTTAGGGAAGAGTCTTGACCCTTACATCCAAGAACATAGATAATCGTGAAATGGATATGTCAATTATGGAAAAAGGACCCTCAAAAAGGGAAGAGATCTTATCAACAAGACACTCACCATAGAGGAGTTCTTAGGATAAAATGTCATCCTCTAAAGAAAAGAGGGACCAAAGATTCAATCATCAAGCCCCTTGTAATCAAGAGGAAGCAGAATCTTAGGATGAAGGAATCAAACTCTAACCCAAAGAAAGAGCAAGAGTTTATCAGAAGAATAATTTGCAAAATAAATAAGAGGTGATGACCTAGGACAATCACCTCTTATATAAGAGGGTATCCATAGTAAAAAACATACATCTTTATAAGGAAATAATGTTATATGATAAACAAATGCCACTAAGCTAAGGAAAGTAGATCCTTATATACAGGAAGAAGGAAAAATACCTTGCCCCCTAGGGGTGAAACTAAGGGATATATCAAATTATATCAAGGAATGTTTTTGTAGAAAAGAGATATCATGCAAGAAGTGAGAAAGTAACCCTTGTGAGGGATAGCACATTATTCAGTTTCCAAGGTGAGAGATTTATCAACCATGGAAACCCAATGTCAAACAATGAAAATAGGTTATAATCAAGGACATAGATCCTTAATGCAAACCAAAATTTTCATGTATGATTGGATATCACATAATAGATAGATACTGCTTAACCAAGGGAAAGTGGATCCCAGAAAGACAGAAAAGAAGGAGATGGCATCCTTGCCCCCCAAGTGTAGGAACAAGGATGAAAGGGGACCTATTATATCGCTCACAATACTATGCAAGACAACGAGCCCCCAAAGATTAGGCTGACATTTTTTGTACATAATATGGAGTTCCATAATAGGAACATAAATGTTATTTAGAGAAAACAACATTGAAATATAACTCATTACCACATGATATATAAATAAATTTACTATCAATGAGCTGCCTAATCTTATAATGTAAAGCTTGACATTCATTAGAGTGATCATGAAATATATGATAGAAACAAAAAGGAAGAATCTTAAAGTATAGACTACGTTTATTTTTGTGTTTAGGTCTAGTAATCATCTTAGCATGAAGAAGTTTAGGCAGAACAACCTCTCGGTCAAATTCCTTCATAGGGTCATCATGTTTTGAAATGTTATTTGATATGTTGGTAACATTGATGCGTTGTTGAGGATTAAATCCCAATCCATAAGAATGCTCATGCCCCCCATTCTGTAAGGGAATTTGAATTCCCTATTTATTCTTACCACATCCTTGACCATGGAATCCTTGTTTAACTAGTAAATGATAACCAGGACCATAACAAGAAGCCATATCAAAAGGAGTCAATGCAACTTCAGTAGTCACTATGTCATCATTAGTATGTTCGATAGATTCATAAGAAGGAAAAATAGAATACATTCTAGGAGAAGATGAGGTAGGAGATTGTTCTCCATAGGATCATCATGGAGAGGGAGAGCATTAAGGGAATTCATATCTTTCCCCACTAATGCCTCATTACTAGAAGAAATCCAAAATGGAGGTAAAGAATCTATAATGTTTTCTTCTAAAATGTTTGTATAAGGTGATTGTGTTTTAGAAAAAGATTCATAATCATGTATGAATATGTCATCCATTAATAAATCGCCCTCTTATATCAAAACATCTTCACAAGGAGGGGATAAATCAATGTCTTTATCCAAGGGTTCATCCCAAAAAGTAGAATCATCCATAATGACTTCATGAGGAAGAGAGTAATCAACATCCAAATCCAAAGGTTCATCCCAAATAGGAGGATTATCATCCCTATCAATAAATCACATTGTAGGAGTGCCTAAAGCTTGATACCTAAAGGGGAAAAAATTATATTCCAAAGTAGGCTCATGGAAAAGACATATATTAGGAGAAGAAGTAACATCTATCCTTAACTCACTTCTAAGGTAAAGGTAAATTGAAGAGATTGTAGAGGAGGATAAAATAGAAATATGATCAATGGAGATCTTATTCCAACAAATTTCATCCTCACATTCATGTACCTCATTAGGGGATCTATCCTTTTTAGCAACAAAAGCCTCATCAAAGTATTCAAAACAAAAATCATACATGTTGAACACAATGGAAAATGTAAATGTTTTTGTATTTTTAAAGAAATTTTGTGATTTTTATGAATTTTGAAATATAAATGCAAGAGCATAAAATAAAAAATACTTCTATATGCATGCAAGATCTAATATGAAATGCAAATTTAACACCAAAAAGAAAGAGTTGTCTATCCCGGGTTCACCAAAATGTAAAGGAGAAAAAATGATGTTAATAGAATAAGAGTGTTTTGATACTCAAATCACTTATCACCTTAAATTTAATGTTTAGAATGGAGGGATAAATAAGAAATTCCCTTTTATTCTAAAATGCACAAAGGAAGGATCCAAATTGATCAACCCAAAAAGGATCAATACATAAATGAATCAATCTATTGGATATAAGAATAAAGAAGGAGATCCTAGGTTTCCCTCTTATAATGTGTGTGAAAATGAATGTAAATGTATGATAGATTTAGAATGATTAAGGATTTGAATTGAAATGGATAGGAGAAATACACTAACCTTGAAATATTTTTGATCAAATAATGTTGTTTTCTGAGGGCTGTACTCTGTTTCTGGAAAATCTGAAGTATGATCCGGAACCGGAATGCAGAGACGAACAAAATCCAAAAATCTTTTTCCAATTTGACACCGTCTTGAGAAAAAGGTCGACCTTGACCCACAAATGTCACCCTTGACCCAATAATCTTGACCTTGACCTGTGCTACCTCGACAGAAAATCTATATTCAGACCCTGATAGTTCGCTGAAAAGGGTATCCAAATCTGGTCTCAGATCCGCTGTCATGTACCTATACTTGCAAGAAAAAGAGAAATGTTTTTTGTGTGGGAGGGGTTTTCCTTAGTCAAACCCCAATTTAGGAATTGATCTTGAAATCAATAATTGAAATAAGAATGCTAGCAAGTAGTAGAATTGAATCTAACAATGAAGCTATGATAATGAATAGATATGTCAATGTAATTCAAATGTAAGAAAGTATGTAAATATGAAATCTTTGGACTCAATAGAAACCATAAACCTCCATGATTGTATGCTTGGAATCCACCTTGAAGAGAGAATGAATGAGTCTTGAGGATGCACAAAGGATCTTGAAGGAAGATCACACCACCATGGTGGCTAGATCTAGGGTTTAAATGATGAATCTTGAATGTTTGAACCTAATCCCTTCAAAGGCTTGAAATATTGAATCCTTGATCTTCAATGGAGAGCTTGAATGCTTGAGGAGGAAGAGTTGAACACCTCGAGATCTTGAAAACATGTGGATCAATGGATGCTTGAACTTTTTCTTGATGACTTCTTGCTTGATTTCACCTAGAAAGACTCCTTAATGCTCAATATCACTTAGAGAAAATGAGAGGAGAAAACTTTCTTTTATATGAAATTAGGGCACAATCTTATAGAGAGGCCAACATAAGAGAATTAAATTCCAATTAGACCCATTCCCCTAGAAGAGGACCTATATTAAATATAATTTTGGAATGACCACTTTGGAACCCGAAACAACCGACACAGAAGCGGGAAATAACTTTTGCAAAGACCGACATCCGAAAAATGTGGGACCCTAAGATTTGAACCCTGGGTCAAGGTCAAGGTTGACCTTGACCTAGGTTAGGGTTGAGTTCAACCTTGACCTAGGTCAAGGTTGAGGTCAACATAGACCCAAAAGGTCGACCCTCACCCTGGGGTAAAAGATCTCAGATCTGCAATCCAGGATGCAAAAATCAGGTTGGAAAGAAGTGGAAAGAGAGGCAGAATAGGGGGAAAGCCAGGTCAAAGTCAAGAACCCATTAAAGGTTCTTGATATGACCCCAAACCACTTACTCAGAAGGCTAAACCATTCTACCATGGAAGTGCTTCCACTTTTTGACTATACAGGACCGTACATATCCAATTTAGGGTCCTAGGAGTCAACATCAAGCATCAAGTTGACTTATAAAGTCAAAATGCTTCAAAATGCAAAAAGTTGCTAGCAACTTTGAAAGTTGCTCGAGAAAATTTTGTAAGAAATGAAAAAATGTAGTTAAATTGATTTGTAACTACCTACTCTTGGTATATGAGCATGGAATCAATGTTTGGACAAGGTTAATGAGATTTTTGATTGAGACAGTTATTTCTGACACCATTGTACAGATGACTGTATCCTCATTTGCATAATTTGCATTGTATCTTTATTCCTGTATGATCCTATATGGATTGGCATAGGTGATCAGGCTCCATGTTAGTGTGTTGTTTACTTTCGAATTTCGTATGAAATAGGTAGTTTGTTTTGAAGTTTAGTAGAAGTTAAGTTGTACATTTTTGAAGGTCACTGGTCTGATAGAGACAAAAAGAATGTTACCTTGTTAAAAATGGCCCTAACCTAGTTTTCCTCCAGTGGATGTGTCTAAAACCATGGGGAAATTAGGGTTAGGGTCTGTATATAGGTTTTTAGGTTTCTTTTTGGTTGTCTCTTATAATTTCATACGCCAAAGATGAAGCCCTATGGCTGACTAGTGAAACCAAGTGAGCCAGGACAGGGAGAAGATCAAATTTGTGTGAGCACCCAAGACCTTTTGGGGATGAATTCATGGAATTTATAGATGCACTAGATAGTATCCTAATAGGATTCAGTGGTGGTTGGAGGTAAATCAGTGATTGGAGACAAGATTTACAATTGTTCATGTACGCTGGTCCAGAGGCCTAATTAATAGGCTATAATCTAGGGCCTAGAAGAAAGTAGAGTTTTGTGTGCCATCAAAGGTCAGGGTTTTGGATTATGATAGGGTTGAATGAATTATTGAATATTTTCAAGTTTTTTTGTGGGTTCATTTAGGGATTTTGGAATCAATAGTCCAAAATCGGTGAAAATAGACCTACAAGGAGTTGAGCAATTAGCCCTCCTAGTGAGTTAAAGACCAATTGGATTGGTGGAACATCTTGGAGAGTTTGGATGGATGTAGAATGACCAAGAAAGGGTCAAGAAGTGTATGGAGAGTCTCAGTGAGTGTGTGGGAAGATCCTAGGTAGAGGATTGCCAATCTAGGTGGAGTTGTAGAGATGGAAACTAAGCTTTTGGTTAACTAGTTGGACTGTTGAACTTAGAAATCTTGGAGTCTTCCAAGAACCAACTATACCTTGGAGGAGAAGTTGGTGGAGAGGGTATTGGAGAGCCTAATTGGTGGAAGATCCAAAAAAGAACAACCATTGGATGGTTGGCTAGGTCAAACAAGCACCTAGGAGAGAGGAAAGGTTCTAGATTGTCAAACCCTCTGCATTAGTGATAGTGATCAAGGTGTTAATCTCTTGCATGGTATCACTCATCTTGTGCATTTTAATGTTAAAACTTTAGCTCAAGAGGCTCAAGATCTAGGATTCTCTCCTCCTATCACTAGTGAGGGACCTTCTTATGTTCCTTTACCTAGCATTCCAACTTATACTCCTCCTTTAATGACTACATCTCTCCCAATTTCATCTATTCGTGTGAGTGTTCCACTGGTATCTCTACCTACCTCACAACCTTCATATCATAGTGTACCTTTTACTTATACTAATCCTCTTCCAACTATGGCTCCATGTGTTCCACTAGTTGTGTCTTCCATTCCTGCCACTTCCTACACTTTTCCTAGTGTGCCTAATATTTCTATGCCACCTATGTCTTCTAAAAATTCCACAATTATTAGTTTGGCTCAAACCATGTCATCTTTACAACAACAACTTGCATCTTTAACTCAATCCAAGTTTAACATTCCTACATGTGACATGGGTAGTCCTTTATCCTTAGACATTACTCGTGCTACAGTTTCTCAACAAGCTGATATGCCTCATTTTGAGAATTACAATGGTAAAGGCGATCCTGTTACTTATGTTAAGACATTTCAAATCCTTTGTAGTGATTATGCTCATGACTATAGGATTTTAGCTAAACTATTTGCTAGAACCTTTCATGATAAGGTTTTGCAATGGTATTGTTCTCTACCTCCTTATTCTATTGATTCTTTTCCTAAACTTGCTAATACTTTCATCCAACAATTTCAAAATACCTTTTGTCCGCAAGTTTCCTTAACTGATTTAATGCATTGTAAACAAAACATTAAGGAAAAAATGACTGATTTCATTGGTAGATTTAAGCATTTGTATGCTCAGATTTCTTATCATGTTCCTGATATTGATATTCAACATATGTTTATTTCAAATTTACAAAAGGATATTAGAGACAAGATTTTGCTTACTGAATTTACCTCTTTCCAACAACTTTGTGCAGCACTTCATCATTATCAATTACAAGTGAGTTAATTTGAGAGCAACACTCCAATGGATCCTATTCCAGTTGATAAGAGTAACACTACTCCTAATCCTAATAATTTTTAGAAACCTAACAACTATATCAAGATTAATAAATAGACGAATGCGGTTGCTAATCAAGTTGTTGTTGCATCCCACAATGCCACTTCTGCATCCTCTTCTTTTCGTATGAATCGTACGTTTACTCCTATCTCTAAATATTTAAATTCCATTATGAGTAGGTTGTTAATTTCTAATATGATTAACTTGCCTCCTATTCAACCTCTCCTTCCTACTACGATAGCTTCAAAATCCTTTGATTCTAAATCTTTTTTCCAATACCATCGCTAGAATGGCCATGATACTAAAAAATCTTATTCTCTAAAACATAAAATTCAAGACTTAATTGATTATAATGCTCTATCTATTGACAATTTTGATGGTAATGGGAACAAATATGTCTCTCCTCCTAATCAAAACCTTCAAATCCATACGAATCCTTTACCTACACATGATACTAATACCATCACTCAACCATCTTCTGTGGATATTTTTTACGATTCGAAGATGGATGATCTTAATCACATTGTTAATCATGTGGAGTGCTTTGATTCATCTCAACCTACTATTCAAGATCCTTTTCCTCCAACTCAACTTCAAGTTCCACCTAAACCTCAGAAACAAACTAAGGATAAGCGACCTCGGGAACTTTCAAATACCTTTGATGATTCTGAGACTATTAAGGCTCTTGATGGTCCCCTTTATATTTATGCTAGGATTGATAAGATACCTACGCGTGGTTGTATTGTTGATCCCACATATTTAATAAATGTTATTACTAAGGAAAACCTTTTTATGAAAAACCTACAATGTGATTGTTATGATGCATCAGATGCATGGATCCAAATTTGCAATGGTTTTCAGTATCCTGCGCTTGGTTCTATTAACTTTCCTGTTGAACTTTATGGAAAGGTTGTAGATGCTACCTTCCTTTTCGTTCCTAATTTTGATAAATTTCAAGTCAAATTTGGTTTTCCTTGGATAACTGCTATGCATGCTATTGCTTCTCCTATTTATAAATGTCTTAAGTTCATTCATAATGAAGAGGTGAAAATGATTAATCATAGTTTGTATCAACCTTCTAGGCCTAGAGATTGTTCTACTCTTGATTTCTTTTGGCCTTCATTACCTAATTCATGTCCTCCTCACCCCAACAACCTTTTTCATTCATATCAAGCCTATAAACATCGCAAGATTGTCGAGTTAAGCATGCCTCAGATAGATCTTAACTGTGGTCTTTTCCCAACTCCGTCTATACCTCCTTTATCCATTACTACTAGCTCTATTACTCAACCTCCCAGTGTCACTTCTTAGCCTACTGTGAATCCTACCAGTCCTCCTATTGAACCTATGAAGGAACCAGTTGTTATTCCTCCTAGTTCTCCACATGTGTCAAACAAAGCAAAATGTAATAAATATGCTAATGAACATCGTAAGAAGCGTAGAGCTAATGCTAGGGCCTGTGCTTCTATTCTTTGATCTTATTTACCTTCTTTCGACCAACCTATGCCTGATGTGTTGGAAGAAGTTAATGTTCATAATAATGTTAAGATGAGTGAGTATGACGATCCTATTTGCATATTAGATCCTATTTTAATTAATCTTGATGAGGAGGATACTCTAGATGATCCTATTGATCTTAGTTACGAATATGAGACCATTGATCTTGATACTGACTTACCTCATATGCTTTCAACTCAATTGATAATTACACCTAGTATCAAGCAACGTGATTCTCAAAAGGATCCTTGTTTGGAACTGGCTATTATTCCTACTGTATTGGATATAGTCCCACTTGTGAGTTTCCCACCTTCCCTAAATGATATAAACCAAGGTGGGGAGAGTATGTGATGCACCTGATTGGCTTATTCTTCATGGTAGCCTTTTTTGTGTTTGCATGTTGTATTGTGCTTGTCCTGTAATGTGTTTTCTAAATGTTTGTTAGACTCTTTTATACGACCCTTGTTACTTTGTTGGTGCAAGGTGATAAAGGAATCAAACCTGTTGTATAATTCCTCTATATGTATATTTACTCTTCTATATATTATTTTCATGTTATTTTTTACTTGTGTTATTGTTCGTAAATATTTTCCTTGTGTGGTCCGCTTGGATTTGCGATACGGTAGCACTGATTCTTTTTAGTTTCCATGTTGTGGTTCAAAAAGAATCTTCTTTGTAAATCTTGAGTTTTCTTTCCTCCTTTGTGATTGTAGTTCTACTTTCTTTGGGGAATGATGTCAATTCATGTGCAATAATATCAGATCTATATGTACATGTTATCTTATGATCATACTGACCCCACAGTAGGTAGATCCCTTCTGTGTTCTTTGTATGTTTATGTGATATTTCCCTTGATTTGTCTTCATTTGGGGGCATCTCATAGTGGAAACATAATCAGTAGAGTTGTTTATGTTTCCGTCAAAGCCATTGCTCATGTTAAAGTGTTAGCAATGACTTTAATGTGGGGGCATATGCTCTACTCACTTTTTGCACACACACACGTTCAAAATATTTTCAAAACTTAAATCTTTTTCCCTTTGTGGATTAAAGACTAATCCTTAAAGCATGGATATTTTACTTTATAGGATCTCTTGATCCCTCTAGTTTAAATTTACATGGATCTCTTGATCTCTCCAGTTTCAAATTACAATGTTTTGATCCCTTAAGGTCGGAAGGTGTCCTTAAGAATGAATCTTCCTGATGGGTTGACTAGTGAGTAGCCACATTCACTAGGCGGTTCAACTCCATCTTTCTAGTTATACTTTTTCTTTGTGTGGTTCACAATGGGACATAAGTTCTCATTGGGCGAGGTAACCACACCCTCTCTCTTTCTCCTTAACTGGTGATGTCTCTCTTATCATGATCTTAGGGTTGATAAAGACTTAAGTCCCTTGGGGGATTGAGGATTTCTTTGTTCCTTTTGATTCCAATAAGATTATTTGTTCTTTATGATCTCCTTTACCAAGAGTTTGCGTTGAGTCCAAACTCTTGCTAAAGTGGGGGCTAAATGTATAGTCGGAAAATGGAAGCACTTCCATTATAGACTGGTTTAGCCTTTTGAGTAACTGGCTTTGGGTCATATCAAGCACCTTGAATGCATTCCTGATTTAGATCTAGTTTTTCCCCCCTATTCTGTCCCATTTCACCTTTTTCTAACCTATTTCGGGCACCCCAGAATGAAAAAATGGGACTTTGACCTCAAGGTCAAGGTCAACCTCGACCTTGACCTAGGTCAAATCAACCTTTTTCCAGGCCTGGGGTTTAAATTTCAGAATTCTAGGGTTTCCGAATGTCAGTCTTTGGAAAATGTTTATTCCCCCTTCAAGGTCGGTTGTTTTGGTCTTCAGAACAACAAATCTTAAATTATATTTAATATAGGTCCTCTTCTAGGGGTATGGGTATAATTAGAATTTAATTCTCCTATGTCGACCTCTCTAGACGATTGTACCCTAGTTTCATATAAAAGGAAGCTTTCTCCTCTCATTTTCTCTAATCATGATCATCAGCTTTCAAGACTTGAAGAGTGAATTCTAAAGGTGAAGAAGCAATATTTGAAGCAAGACAAGTAGCTGTTGAAGCATTCATCCATTCTCAAGCACTTATCATGCACTCATTTTCATCAAGGAGATCCATTGGTGGACATTGAAGGATTCAAGCTCCATGGAGCCCTCTTGTTGAAGATTTCTCCATCCACATTCCTCCAAGTCTCTTCCTATTCAAAAACCCATTCAATATTGGTGTTGAATATCTACAAGCAATTAATTGGAGACATCCTACATTCTACATCCTTTTTGGTGCATACATACTTGTGGATTCACGGATTCGAATCCGCCACAAGGACTTCTACAAGCAAGGTGAATTTGTTTATTTACTTTGTTTTTACTTATGCAATTTCATTTATACTTGGAGGTTAATTCCAAAACTGGGGTTTACCAAGGCAAACCCCTCCCCCCCCCCAAAAAAAACTAGTTTTCTTGTAGGTATAGGTTCTGGACAACAGATCAGAGCGCAGATTTGGATACTCTTTTCGGCAAACTTTTAGGATATGAAAACAGAATTTCAGTCTGAGACTTTTTAGGTCGATTCTACCCTAAGTTGCAATTGGAAATTCTGGGTCAATGGTGACATTGACTTGAGGGTACAAATCAGAACTGTGTCACAATAGAAATAGATTTGTGGGTTTTGTTTGTCTCTGCGTTTCTATTCTAGATCCGGTCTCAGATTTTCTAGAAACTCAACACAGGCTTGAAAAAACAACATTCTTTAGATCTGCAACATTTCAAGGTTAGTACATTTCTCCTATCCATTTCAATTAAGGTTCTTAATCTATCTAAATTTATTTCACAATCAAATAAATGGGTACTTAAGATCTTCCTTCTTTTTTCTTGTTTCCAAATGGTTGATTCATTTATGCATTGATCCTTCCATTTTGGATTAATCAATTTGGATCTTTAATTTGTATATCTAAGGATAGAAGGAGAGAATTTTATTTACCCCATAGATTTCAATAACCAAATAAATCATTCCTTTAAATTTAATATAGGATAATATCAAACCCTAAAACAAACATCTCTATTTTCTTATGTTACAACCATCTACAAAATTCTTTTATATGTACAAATCTTGATCATACCTTAGAAGTAGTGCTTGAGGTGAATCCCATTTACAAGTATCTTCTTCATTTCACTATCCATCCTTGATAGATGAAAAGTGTTGTGCTTCTTACATTCTAAAATAATATTCCCAATATTTGTGCAGTGTTCAAGTTCAAATATCTTATGTTGGTTTGCTTTGCAAGTGAATTTATGTTGTTTAGAGTGTGATATTGTAGTCTATGTTGGTCTTTGGCCAAATTAGTTGATTGCAGTGATTTGATTTATGAATTATTAGTTTG
>MU223097.1:5926319-5938352 GCA_018584345.1 Thuja plicata | reverse complement strand
TTCAGTTAACTGAAATGTTTCCAAAATGATAAACAATGGAGAATCAGTTAACTAAGTGGAACTGGATTGTTTCCATTTTGATAAATCAGTTAACTGGATTTGATGATGTCATATGCATTTTTAATAATTAAATTGATTTTGAATTCACATTTATGATTTTATAATTAATTTAATTCCTTTTTGATTTAATTGAAAATTTTATAATTTTTATTTAATTAATATGTCATAATATCAATTAAATAATTAACATAATGTTTATTTGCCAATGTATTATGATTTTAGGAATTAATTAATTAATCAAGTACGATGATTGATTAGGACCTAGGGTTTAGGTTAGATCAGTTTGAATTTGATAATTGCCTGTTTGATTTAGGACTTAGGTTTAATCAAGATTAGGGTTTCTTGATTAATTGCTGAGATTGGAGGTCTAGGGTTTATGTGACCATTTTTAGGTGATTACATTTGCCCCTCTTTGAATTGATGTGCGATCAACGCATTGATTCAAAGAACTTTTACTGAGAAGACCCATAATAGTTTGATTTTAAGAGATGAAACTATTCTTTTGAAGAAGAAGAATGACTTCGAGCTTGATTGGACAAAGATCGATCAAAAGATATAAAATAGAATGCTCAATTTTATTTGAAGAGATGAAACTAAACATCTGTTAGGAACTCTTAAACTTTTTTGATTGGTTTGAATGAATAACCAGTTTGTTTTGAAGTGATGAAACTGATTACCATTAAGATATTTTATTAGCAAGAAAATTGACTTGATTTGAAGCGATGAAGCCAATTTGATCAATGTATCTAGTTTCAATAATGATTGCCCCATATAAGACTGATCTTGTCTGGTTTCGAGTGCATTCACCACTGTATAAGACCATTGATTAGGTTGCCTCTCATTTAAGATGATCTCAACTTGATTTGATGTGATGAAGCTGAGATGCCCCAAGCGATGGGGTTTTGATTGAGGATGTAATCACTGGAATGTTGATGTCCTGATCATGCCCCCTCGGGAGCAAAATTGAAATATGGCTAGGTGCCCCAGTGATGAGAATCAATTTGATTGATTAGACAATTAAGGAAGAAATTGATCTGATTAGAAAGAGGTCCCACGTGGTTAGGACAAAATCTGTACTTGATGAGAGGTCCTGTTGACCCAGATTGACCAAAAGTAAGATACATGGATTGATGAGAAGAAAAGCATGAGAGATTTCTATTGGTTGTGCAAGTAGTCAAATTCAGATTTTGATTTTGATCCTGAAAATAGAATCAGGACAGTTGATTGAGCAAGGAGGTCATGTTCACATACAAATGACCACTTGACGATGAGAAGATTGAGCGATTAGAATCTCAGATCCTTCACATTAGATAGAGATAAAGTTATTATATTGATTTCAACACTATGCAGATGCAGATGTAGATGCAAGACTAACATGAATGCAACCTAAGGTGTAGTCACTGAGCTTTAGCATTGAAAATTTTCATCATTGAGCATTTTTGGAACATTAGAGTCGATATAATCCTTACAGGTGCCACTGCAACCATAAGAATATGAATATGACTTTCATCGGATAAGATATGGGAAACTAACATAAGCATCGAGGCACAAAAGCTGAGATGACCTGAATATTGTTTCCAATTTTGATAGTGCAAGAAAACACTAGTATCGAGGCATTCAAAGCCAAGATAACCATGAGTTCACGCTTGTGTAAACAAACATATAAATAACAAACAAGGAGATAGTACCGACTTCACCTTAGTGTACAAATAAAGAGGATCAAGGGATGTGAGGCTTTTCTGCCTTAATGCAGGAGCTCTTACCACATACACCCAGTTTATTTAAAGTTGTTGGATCATCGGGACCACACCAACAAGCAGTAGACAAAGAAAAGATTAGTGAAATCAATGAAAATAGATAGCATACAAACAGAAGTTCAGCATACTTCAGCCAATTTCAAAGTTTTTGAATGTGTATAGGTATAGGGTGTTGAGAAACACCGTTGTGATTGTGAGTGCTTTGTGTTTGATTGCTATCGATCTATTGTTCACGTTTGTGATATCCAATGTGTGTTAGGAAACATAGATGTATCCAAAGATAGTGTTAAGAAACACTATTGATTGTGGTGTTGAGAAACACCTGTTTGCGTCAGCAACAAGTTGTCCTTTAGAAATGACAAGATTACTGACTCTGGTGTAAGCCAAAGATGTGATCAAATTGGGGACTCATGCCCCAAGTAGAAAATGGTGATAACTGACTTTACTCACAATGCAAGGACAAATCCGATTTTATTGCCCCCAGGTTATGATTCTGGATCGGTTTCAAGCCAGGAGGGTTCTCAGAAGAACCAGAGTGTCACGAAAGTGACTGAAAGATATATACAAACTGAAGCAAAGGATTTCAAAGACTAAGCATTGATAGATGGGGCATGGAGTACAAGAGGCACATGTTTACCAGGTTTTCACCTTCTTGGCAGAGATGCTATTGTTGCTACCATGGCGCCTGTTTACCAAGTTTTCACCAAGACACTTTTTGTTCTTTTTTTTTCAATTATTTTTTGTATTTTTCCATTTTTTGATTTTTTTTTTTTATTGATGCATCAAGGCGCCTATTGCTAGGTTTTCACCAAGATGATCCTTTTTTCAGGACTTTTTCCAATTTTTAGATTTTTTCAGGACATTACTATGTACATGGTGCTGATCACCTAGAATGCCTTATGTGTAGAACTTCTTCAGATGGAGAGTGTTGATGGGCTCTCGAAGCAGATCTCCTTCAGGTGTGGAGAGTCGATAGGCTTCAGAGCCGAATTCTGTAGTAATGATATAAGGACCCAACCAGTTGGGTTCAAACTTCCCCTTTTGTTCTCTATGTGACTGATTACGGGGATTTTCTCTCAACACAAGGTCTCCCACCTGAAGTTCTCTAGGTCTGACTTTCTTGTTTTATCCTCTTGACATTCTTTTCTGATAAACTCTGAGGTGATCAAAGGCCACTTTCCGACGTTCATCCAGTATCTCTAGTTCTTGGAGTCTCAAAACTTGATACTCTTCATCTGGTACAAGTCTGCATAAAGAAACCCTAAGAGATGGGATTTCTACCTCTAGGGGTAAGACTGCTTCTTTCCCATATACCAATGCAAATGGGGTTGCCCCTGTAGGTGTTCTGATACTCATTCTGTAAGCCCATAATGCGAGATTGATCTGTAGGTGCCAATCCCTTCCAGACTTGTTAACTGTATGATGTAAGATTTTCAACAAAGTTTTATTTGAGGCCTCAGCCTGTCCATTGCCTTGTGGGTAATAGATTGAAGAACAGTTTTGTGTGATTTTGAATTTTTCACAAAACTCATCTATAATGTTGTTCTTAAATTGACCTCCATTGTTAGTGATGATGGAGGAAGGTATTCCATAGCGACAAATGATGTGGTTTAGACTGAATAGCGAGACCTGTTGTCCTATCACTTTAATGAGTGGGACCACCTCAACCCACTTGGTAAAATACTCAGTAGCTGTGATAATGAACTTGTGTCCATTAGAAGATGAGGGGTAAATCTTCCCAATGAGATCAAATGAGGGGTAAATCTGCCCAATGAGATCAAATGCCCATTGTTGAAAGGGCCAGTGTGTTACAAAAGGAATGAGCTCCTTTGCTGGAGCATGTATAAGATTTCCATGCAGCTGACATTTCTTACAAGTCTTTGCGAACCTGATAGCTTCTTTCTCCATGTCTGGCCAATAATACCCCGCTCTAAGTAGTTTTCGGGCTAGAGTCAGACCGTTAGAATGAGAACCACAAATTCCTTCATGGACTTCAGACAACGCATGTTTAGACTCTTCTTTTTCTAGACACCTAAGCAAAGTACCATCTAATCCTCGCCTATACAAATCATTGGCCACAAGAACATACCGTGAGTCATTGCGGATGAGGTGTCATTTTTCATTTCTAGTTAGTCCATCAGGAATGATCTGATGGTGTAGGTAAGAGTAAACATGGTGATAAAGGGAGGATTCCTGTTCAATGAATGAACAAACCATTTGGGAGTTAGGGGAGTTGTAGGAAGGGAAATGGATTTCTTCCACCAGGAACTCATAGCGAAAATCATCCTCTTGTTGCTGCGAGGAAGCTAGTGTAGCCATAGCATCAGCTGCTCTGTTATGTACCCTTGGAACTTGTTGGAATGTGATGTAAGTGAAATATTTCTTAAAGTCATCAACCATTCATTTATAAGGCATGATTTTTTCATCCTTAGTTTGGTATACATCATTGATTTGGTTGATTACTAGTTGAGAGTCACCATGGACATGTAACTCAGAAACATTCCATTCAAGAGCCAGATTGATTCCATTTACCAGTGCTTCATATTCTGCTGTGTTGTTTGTACAAGGAAACATGAGCTTGTATTCCTTTGGAATGGAATAGTTTTGAGGAGTTAGAAACAAAATCCCTGCACCTGAACCTTGTTGCATGAATGATCCATCGAAGAACATTTTCCAGGATCTGTGAGTGATGTGCAAAATAGATCCATCTAAGAACTCAACATTGATTGGTTCTTCGTCATGTAGTGGAGCATCAGCCAGTTGATCTGCGATTGCTTTCCCTTTGATCGCTTTACACTCAATATATTCTATGTCAAATTCACTAAGAAGCATAACCCACTTAGCCAATCTTCCAATGAGGGTAGCTTTACTCAGGAGATACTTCAAAGGGTCAATTTTAGCCACCAATTTGACTAAGTGAGCCAACATGTAGTGACGCAATTTCTGAGATGCAAAGACTATTGCCAGGCATGCTTTCTCAATCATAGAGTAATTCATCTCATAGGACACCAATGTTATACTGATATAGTATATAGCACGTTCTTTCTTGTCCTCATCGTCTTGCGCTAGCAATGCCCCCAGTGACATTGAGGTAGCTGAAATGTACAAAATCAATGGTTTTCCTTATTGAGGTGGCATGAGTACTGGCGGGTTTTCCAGGTACATTTTGATTTGAGTGAAACTCTTGTCACATTCTTCACTCCATTGATAAGTAATGCCCTTGCGTAGAGTCTTGGTAAATGGTTGTGCTCTATCAACCAACTGAGAGATGAACCTTCTAATAGACTGGATTCTCCCTTGGAGTGTTCTCATTTGACTTATGTTCTTGGGAGGTGACATTTCCAGTATTGCTCGTACCTTTTCAGGATCGACTTCTATGCCTTTAGCTGAGATAATGTAACCCAATAGCTTTCCAGAGGTAACACCGAATGTACATTTCTTAGGATTCAACCATAAGTTAAAATTTTCCATTCTATCCATGATTGGGCCTAAATCTTGTAGGTGCAGAGATTGTTTCTTTGATTTAGCCAGGGTATCATCCACATAGTCTTCCATGGTTTTGTGCATCATATCATGGAAGATAGTTATTACTGCCCTCTGATAGGTAGCTCCTGCATTTTTCAAACCGAAAGGCATGACATTCCATTAGAACGTTCCCTAGGCACATGTAAAGGCCATCTTTTCTTGATCCTCAGGAGCAATCTTGATTTGGTTGTACCCCGAGAAACCATCCATGAGAGAATACATTTCATACCCAGCAGTCATGTCCACAATCATGTCAATGTTAGGCAAAGGAAAGTCATCCTTTGGACATGCTTTGTTGAGATCCCAAAAATCAGTGCAGACTCTGATAGATTTGTCTGGCTTTGATACTGGTACAATGTTGGATATCCATTCTACATAATCAATAGCTCAGATGAATCCATCTTTGAGTAACTTTTCCAGTTCGGCTTTGATAAGTAATGCAACATGAGGGTGCATTTTTCTGAGTTTTTGTTTTACGGGTTTTACTCTAGGAGCTATTGAAAGATGATGCATGATAAGATCTGGATCTAAACCAGGCATATCTGAGTATGTCCATGCAAATTTTATCTTCTTCTCTTTAAAGAATTCTGTGAATTTCTTGAGCTCTTCTGCAGACAAAGATTTAGCTACGTGAATGATGTGTGGATGTTCCTTTGTACCAATATTCATTGGTTGAGTTGGCTCTATAAGCACTGATGATCGTTCCTATAAATGACTAGGCAAGACATCAATAATCCCATCCTTAGGCGCCTTAGAGAGGTTTTCACCTTTGGATGCATCTTTTCTTTTTACTGTTTTGGGTTCTGAAACCGCCACAATGTGGTTTTCGCCTTCAGACCCTTTTATTTTTCTCATTTTTATCGTATAACTAAGATACTTGATGTCCACTTCAGTCATGCTCATACTAGGTTCACTGGTGGAAGAAGTAACAGGTTCAGTGGTGTTAAGATAACAGGCTAAAGCATAGTCATTGGAAAATGTAGGCATTTCAGCAGCTTGTCCTTGTAAGGACCAATCAATGAGTTCAGGATGCATTAGCGGCAAAGGTTCACTGGGTTCGAGGGAATTCACGATATGTTCATCATAGACATCGACAATTAAGTAGAGTCCTAGACCTGAACCTTGTATAGATGTGTTTGAATCAGAAAGAGCCCTAACGGCATCATCGAAGCCCATGTCAGAAATAGGAGGTCCCAATTCATCTGATCTAACGTCTAAGCCTTCACCTACTTCATGTGTGGTCTCCATCTTTATGTCTAAAGTACCCTCTGAAAGATGTCAAACTCGTATTCATGGGAGTCTATTTCATCATTAGGTTTCATATCCAGGACGTGAGTGAAATCTACTCTTTGCCCCCAGTTTGGATGAGTTCTACCTAAAAACTCTACTATGGTTAGACTTTGTTCTTCTGTATCCGAAGCTTGTTCAGATTCAGTAGTTCCTAACTCATCAGAAGTCATTGATGATTCCTCTAGAACACGCTCTTCAGTAGCATTGACCTGTGATGTATCTTCAACAAATAGAAGAGCCAAAATATTGGGAGGAATGGGAAAAAGATATACATCCTTTGCATCAGAATCATCTAAATCATCCCAGTTGCGAGTGGGTATGTCAGTGCTTTCTACTATTGTGTTTTGTTCTTCTAGAACCTGATGTCCATTTCCTTTATCTAGGTGATTCTTTGCTCTTTTTTATTTCTTGGATAAGAACCCTAGACCAGTTGTGTCTTTAGGTCATCTGTAGTCAGCAGAGATAGGTTCTTTAAGAACATTTTGATTAGGTCCAATGGGTCCTTTACCTGAATACCCCATTTTACAAGCCACCTTATACCCCACACCAAATTTTTCTAGGGGTATTACACATTGTTCATCTTCAGTATCTTTAGGTTCTTTATATAACCAAGCCAGAACAACTCTTTCCTCCTGTTCATCTTCTAATGGTGTGTTTGCTTTAACAAATGTCTCATCATAGATTTCTTGGGATGTTGTTGGTTTCATCTCTTCTGACGGTTTTCCATAAGACCTAGGTGATCTGGGAAGAGATGTGAGTGATAGTACAAGTTCCACCGTGTATCCACCCATACCCGTGTCCTTTATCTTGAGGTTCTTTTGCATTTCTTTCAGTAAATTTGTAGCTAATTCAGCGTCAGATGAATCACTGTTGTGTGGGACAAGGGTATCTGCTGCTTGTCTTAGTGCATTACAAGCATAACTAGTGTCTACAGGAATAGTGAATTCTACACCATTGAATGGGAATTTGATGCATTGATGGAATGTTGATGGCACTGCCTGCATCTCATGGATCTAGGGTCTTCCCAATAGAATGTTATAGGCTAGTGGGAGATCCAGAACTTGGAAGGGAACATCCCTCTCAACAAGACCTATGCGGATTGGTAAAGTTATGAGACCTTTAGAAGATCTTTCTTGTTCATCATATGCCTTGATAGTGATTTTCTTTTTAGGATCAATGACGTTCTTTGAAAGGCCTAGTTTCTCGATTAACCTATATGTGCATATATTCAACCCTGCACCTCCATCTATCAAGACTCATCTGACATGGTGTTTATGGATCAAGACTTTGACATGCAAGGGGAGATTGTGTGGATGACTTAAAGAGTTGTCATCTTCTTCTGAGAATGATACGTAATGTGGTGAGGTCAAGTGACCCACCATGGATTGAAACCGATCTAGATCCAAGTCCTTAGGGACATTGGTAGTTGATAGTGCTTTATCCAGGACCTCTCTATGAGATGGAGAGAGTTTGAGCAATTCAAAGATTGAAATTTGGGTAGAGGTTCTCTATAATTTCTCGACGATGCTATAGTCCACAGCATTGGACGAAGTCAGTTGTTTGGACTGTGAGACTTTAGAAGTACCCACAATGGTTTTTTTGCTAAGAGGTACCCAGGATTTGGATACCGATGGTTTATTAGAAGTTGATGAAGGGTTTGAAGATCCAGAACCCCCCAGGGTGACTTTTGCTTGCGCTCGAGTCACTGCATTGGCCGATCGAGACTCTTTCTCTTTTTGCTTTACGATGATGACATTGCAATATTCAGAATGAGACGGCTCAAGCATGTTGATGACATTGTAGTAATCATTAGAATAAGTGTGATTGATTTGAGCACCTTTCTTAGAAGTTTCTCCTTTGTGATGGTCCAGGAAAGGATCTTTGAATGCCTTGTGATCAACATTCTTGTTATGATTATCAACCGCAATTATTTCGTTATCAATGAGATCTTGGATCTCATGTTTGAGCCTCATGCAATTTTCTGTCGTGTGTCCTTTGTTTCTATGGAATTGACAGAAATCATTGTCTCTCCACCATTTAGGTTTGATCTCTAGATCATATGGTTTGGAGTTATCTGGCAATGTGAGCAGCTTGTTTTCCAGTAGAGTTTTAAGTGCAGATTCATAAGACTCACCTAAAGAGTCAAAGTCTCGTTTATGCTTAATCCATGGTTTGTCTTTCAACAAACCACTGCTTCCTTTAGAAGATGATGATTTAGTGGCATTTTCAGTAGTTTTTAGGGCCTTGGAACCACTTGTCAGATTGAAGACTGCTGGTTTTGACTGGGGAGCAGAGTAATCGACTACTCTATCATTTACCACATGCTTGTTTTTGGTCCAATATTTAGATTTATCTTTGGAACTGGAACCAAACTTGTTTTCTTTGTAGAGGGTAATGTCACCCTTTTTAACAAGCACATCTTCTATTTTCATCGCGTTTTCTACCATTTTCTCGAAAGAGGGTGGACATTGCATCTGAAGAGGGTAGTTTAGTTCTGGAATCAGAACACTAGAAAAAATATCCATCTTTTCAGATTCAGGCACGAGTCTTGGATATATAGAAAACATCTTTCTCCATCATTGAAGAAAGGTCAGAAAGGGTTCTCCTATTTTTTGCTTCATGTTACATAAATCAATCATCATCACAGGATGTTGGATATTGTAAGAGTACTATTGCAAGAACAGATTTATCATCTCATCAAAAAATTTTATACCAGTGGGTAACTTTGAGAACCACTCCATAGCTTGGCCACTCAAACTCCGAGGAAAGAGACGCATAAGATATGTCTTGTCATGCATAAATTCTGTACAAAGAGCACATAATTCTTGGATGTGATCTTGTGGATTAGAGTGACCATTGTGCTTATCAAACCATGGAATTTCAACCCCGCGTGGGAACGGAGGTAAGTACTAATCTCTATCAAAAGGAAAAGGACTGGTTGTGTTTAAAGAAAACCTTGTGTTGGGCGTTTCTTTTTCCTTTTGGAGTTTTTGTAATTCCATTTGCATAGCTTACATTTTTTTAGTTATGAGCATCATGGGGGTTTCTTCTTCCCTAGCAATGATATCCTCAGCTTTGAAGTGAGGTGGAAGTTGAGCGCCTTGCTCTGCTAGATCTAGGAAATATTGTTCCTTATCTCAGTTTATGATTATTTTCATGAGTTTCACAAACCTCTTATCCTAGAGACATTCATCAATCTCTTCCTCACCAGGGTCTGATGGACTTGAGGAATGTTGACTATTGCGAGGGTTGGTACCAGTAGAGAGGTCTCTCCGTCGAGACCTGCCTCTAACTTGTCTTTCTTCTGACATCTTAGGGCTAGGTAACTTGTCTTCTGGGGATTGTGATCTAGAAGGAATTTGAGAATCTCCCTCAAAGAGAGGGTTCTCTCCAAACAAGGAGTTGTCTTTGAATGGGAATCCCTGATTGTCTTCTTCGTGAAATTCTCTAAAATGACTTCTAGTTTGCACAGGCATAAGATAAGTTGATTCGTCTGACTGACACCGTGGTGAAATCTAAAGTGTTGTCTAAGTCCAAGACCAAAGAGACCAATAGATAAACATCCAACTGAGGATGGAGATAGCGAAGACTCCGATCTTGAGTCAAGGTTAACGAACCCGCTCTCACAACCTAGAATAAGGAAAACACAAACAAAGATGATAAGTTTGAACAAAGGACTCGGTCAATTGGACAAGCGTAACGACATCAGATTTCAAGACAGTGATAGGTTGGACTAACAACAGATTGTAGTTGCAATGTGAACTAATAGAAGCATTATGACATCGCAAATTTTAGAATAGACTGAACGTAGATGGAAGATAAAGTTTTGACAAGTTTTTGAAACCAATTTGACAGAATTTTGACAGAGTTTCGACAGGACAGTTGAAGTTTCAAATGAGACAAGATAAACAATTATCCAAAGTGTATAGTTTCCAAGATTGTTTGATCGTATTGTTGTTGTTGTTGTGAATACTCACGCAAGACACATCATGCAGATTGTTTGTTGTAAAAGAAAATAACAGACACACCACAATCCTAGGATAGCCAGGGCAATATCTGTTGAGTTCCCACTTGAACCGAAGTTCAGCCACATCTACTCATAGCGGACAACTTAGAAGCTTGGAGGAACAGGCTCCTCCTTACATGTGCACTCACTTCTCAGGCACACCAAGCTTCGATTCCCAAGGGTAATCACTTCCCAAGGGACTATTGTCTCTACTAAGAGCCGTGAAAGTGTGGGATGTCTTAGTCAGTCTCTGACCTTTCATACCAATAGATAGAGGTATTTTGGATATTAGAACATGATTTTTAGTAAGGGCATCCATTCAGGTGGTTATACTTGCGGCAGATTAGCTCCGTTATGGAGGCCTCCCAGCCTACAGAAGTTACGTTCTGTAGGTTTTAATGCACCACAAGGGTAATGAGGGAGATCTTCTTCCCAGTATAACACATTCAACACCTGTTCATTGTGACATTAATCACAATGACATTTTTTATATACCGGTTCGGAAGGGCTTGGTTTTAGCCTATTACCGGTTGGGCAATCCACTCTCATCGGCTCTGTTAAAGCACTCGGGAGGTAGCCATGCTAAAGGATTTGTATGGATTTCTCTTACACCCAAGATCCATGAAGGTGAGGGGAGAGGATACGTCCATGCAATTCCTAGGATTTACAAAACTAATAGACACTTCAAGCATAATTGAGAAAATGATAATAATGCTTCTGGATTTCTGATCATCCCAAAAGGGTGAGAGCATAGTTTCTGGACATCATTGTCATTCCTAAAATAGCAAACAAATATTCATTTTAATGAGTCCTGCATGTGGGTTTCTATTTTAAGAAATCAAAAACAAGATGCAAGCACACTGTTTTGCATTCTATCGATTGAAGGCAACCTGCAAAACCAATTCGTGAGTAGTTTGAGTTTTATTCTTCTTGAGTAACGTTCTGCAAACCACTGTTAGGTTGTATGAAAAAGATAAGATCACAAAAAAACAAGCCAAAGATTAGTCCACATTATCAAAATCATCAAATCAAAAAATAGAGTGCATATTCAGATAGTAGACAGAAAATCATGCGGTTTCAAAAATAAATTCACTGGAAAAGGTGATCGTATGAGCCTGTACGAGGCTTCGGAAGCTACAAAAATGAGGATTAGATAGGAACAGTCATGAGAACCTACAATTTAGGACACCTCTGAGATTCCAAAACCAAAAAATAACTCCAACCCAGAAATCTTTGGGAAATTCTACCCAAAATAAAAAAAAATGCACCTAAATGTGGGCCTCTGATTTAGCAGAACACTTCAACATGGTCATTGTTCTTCAGCTGCATACAGGAATGAATATCGATTCATTCACCCTGCATGTCTGAAAGAGTCGACCTATTGCCTTCTAGAAG
>MU223097.1:5896046-5925584 GCA_018584345.1 Thuja plicata | reverse complement strand
CATAATATCAATTAAATAATTAACATAATGTTTATTTGCCAATGTATTATGATTTTAGGAATTAATTAATTAATCAAGTATGATGATTGATTAGGACCTAGGGTTTAGGTCAGATCAATTTGAATTTTATAATTACCTATTTGATTTAGGACTTAGGTTTAATCAAGATTAGGGTTTCTTGATTAATTGCTGAGATTGGGGGTCTAGGGTTTATGTGACCATTTTTAGGTGATTACATACATTAGTATGTTTCTTTTTATTGCAATAATAATTAGTATGAATGAACAAAATAATCAACTAAACAAAATGATATGTTGGAATGACAATGCAATATTTATTGATATAGCGTCGATGGCTTTGGTCAATGTGCCTATGTGTCAATGTGGTGTTGGCCCTTGTGTGTTGAAGATGTCACGCACAACAAGTAATCCTGGGCGTTAATTTTTGGGTTGCCCAAATAGGAAAGAGGTCTGGATATGGAATTATATTTTATGTTTAAAAGTAATGTGACAAGTAATCATTTTAGGAAGAACTGATGTAGATTTGGTATTGTAGGGAAATAGTGGATGTTAATACTTTCAGTGGTTCGATGAAACCACATTTACATCTACCCCATCTACGTCTATACCTAATGTAGGAAATGAGTTCAACTTGTGCAAGGCTTTAGAGGTAGCTAGTGCCACTGAGATTGCTTCAATGGTGAAAGAAGATATCATGTTTTTGCGATGCCTTCTTTGTGTAGTTTGTGCACTACTTTGCTGGCACCATATGCATAAATGTTATTAACAGAGGGCTATTGTAGATACTGAAACTTTTTCAGAATTTCATGTAGATACGTTGGACATATTTTGATAAACTCGTGAATTTATTGTTGTTTATGACTTTGTTATGATTTTCTATATCTTGGATGGGTTTTTGTAAAGTTTATCCTTGTTCCTTTTAGAAGGGTATGGCTTGACTATGCACATGCATAATTGTAGATGAGGATTAGTAATAGGGTTCCAAGCATTACTTAGATCCTTTGGATCTAACCCCATCTTTTCCTTCCTTGCAGGTTCCGAATCATACAGGAGCATACTGGATTCAACCCCGGAGACATTGGCAAGGATCACCCAACTTCATAAAACAAGAACGAAAAAATACCAACTTAAAAGTAGAAGACATACAAACCTGTTTAGTGATCATATTGTGATGAAGGTGGAGTCTGATGTTGCTTCAACGACATCAGGGAGTGATACAAAATTTAATGTCTGTAGTCATTGCAGCAGCATCAGGCGCCACCTTCAACACAATATGATCACTAGACAGGTCTGTATGATCTCTTCTATAAACACATCACATTCCATATGGTGTTAGAAGGCCCAGATGGGGAGAAATTCAATGGTACAATTGTGGTCTCTTTTTCCCTTGGTAATGCTTTTCAAGTAGAAATGGTAGGATACCATATATCTTTCTTGAAGACTCTTTATCAAAAGGGGATAAATGTCCTCTATCTTCAATCGAATAAGGGGTGCAGAAGGTTTCTCTGCATCGATTTGGTATAGAAATTGAGTGCTATACCCAAATAATGTAGAGCAACTTCTACACCCTCGATTCCAGTGAAGAGAGAAATGTCATTGATACCCTTTGGATAAAGAGGCTTGATAGCACTTCTACCATCCTTTAAAAGACTAGTTTTAAAGCTAAACCTGAACTATGATGTCTCTGCAAGTTACGTAGGAAAGGCCATCTATGATGAGCCCCCGAGGCATTAGGTTTGTCCCTTAGGTCTTGTACTTTTGAGTTCTTCCTTGATCTTGCCACCCCTTACCAATATTTTACATAGTTTGTATCTCTTTACGAAACTAGTTTTAAATGCCTTATGAAATATAGTTGTAGGTAGTTATCTCTTCTATAAACACAACACATTCTATATGGTGTTAGAAGGTCCAGAAGGGCAGAAATTGAATGGTACAATTGTGGTCTCTTTTTCCCTTGGTAATTATTTTCAGGTAGAAATAGTAGGATACCATCTATCTTTCTTGAAGACTCTTTATCAAAAGGGGATCAATGTTCTCTATCTTCAATCGAATAACGGGTGCAAAAGGTTTCTCTGCATTGATTGTATAAATATTAAGTGCTATAACCAAATGATGTAGATCAACTTCTTCACCCTCGATTCCAGTGAAGAGAGAAATACCATTGATACCCTTTGGATAAAATGGCTTGATACTACTTCTACTATCCTTTAAAAGACTGGTTGTAAAGTTAAACCTGAACTACGATGTCTCTGCAAGTTACGTAGGAAAGGTCATCTATGATAAGCCCCCGAGGCATTAGGTCTTGTACTTTTGAGTTCTTCCTTGATCTTGCCACCCATTACCAATATTTTACATAGTTTGCATCTCTTTACAAAACTAATTTTAAATACCTTATGATTGATTTAGATAAGTTATTGATGTAGCTTATCTTACAATCTTCTATGTAATAAACTATGAATTTTATATCATGCATCTAGTTGTGTAGTCATATATACAGGTGTAGGAAATAGAGAGGCAAGGAGAATATGATACACATGCAAGAAACTAAAATTTAGGTATGTAGTTGCAAGTCATGTTGGTTATTTGAACATCATAATAAGGTTTATAGTTTCATTTTATAGATGCGTAAGTCAGAGGGGGCTTACAATAATAAATCATGTAATGTTGTAATGTATTTTTTGTTATTGGATCAATGTATTTTGCCCACTTATTCATTATGTTGGCATACTTATGCAATATTTTCATTATCGTTATTTTGTTTTAGGTCTTCTCAATGTCAACTACTAATCATTGGTTTCTCTTTCTCCCTTGGGAATTCTTTTCAAGTAGAAACGGTAGGATACCATCCATCTTTCTTGAAGACTCTTTATCAAAAGGGGATCAATTTCCTTTATCTTCAATTGATTAAGGGGTGCAGAAGGTTACTTTACATCCATTGGGTATAGAAATTGAGTGGTATACCCAAACAATGCAAAGCCTCTTCTGCACCCTCAATTTTAGTGAAGATAGAAATGCAATTGATACCCTTTGGATAAAGAAGCTTTAGAACATAAATATGATATCCTACCATTACTACTTGAAAAGCATTTCCAAGGGATCATAGATGCTCTATCCTACCATAGACGTGTGTATGTAGCTCTAATTTTTTATTGTCTACTATGCAATCTTTAGCATAATTATCATGTGACTTATGTAAATCCAATTACATGATTGACCTTAATATCTTACAAGCATTGTGTCTCCATCGTAGTTATGAATTGTTGGGTAGGTAACCTTATGAGGAGGTCTATATATAACTTATTTGTAGGTAGAATCTAATTAGAATCTCATCCTTGTTCACCTTAGTGGGTGGCAGCCGGTGGAGACACTGTCTGGGGACTCTACCCTAGAAAGGGGTTGCGTAACCACTTCTACCATCCTTTAAAAGACTGGTTTTAAAGTTAAACCTAAACTATGATGTCTCTGTGAGTTACATAGGCAAGGTCATCTATGATGAGCCCCCAAGGCATTAGGTTTGTCCCTTAGGTCTTGTACTTTTGAGTTCTTCCTTGATCTTGCCACCCCTTACCATTATTTTACATATTTTGCATCTCTTTATGAAACTAGTTTTAAATACCTTATGATTGATTTAGCTAGGTTATTGATGTAGCTTATCTTATGATCTTGTATGTAATAAAATATGAATTTAATATCATGCATCTAGTTGTGTAGCCGTATATATAGGTGCAGGAAATAGAGAGGCAAGGAGAATATGATACACAGGTAAGAAAGCAAAATTCAGGTATGTAGTTGCAAGTCATGTTGGTTATTTGAACATCATAATAAGCTTTATAGTTTCATTTTCTAGATGCGTAAGTTAGAGATGGCTTACAATAATAAATCATGTAATAATATATATTAATGCAAAGTAACACCTGAAGATAAATATCTAGACTAATCACCGACCAGGATGTCGTTGGTGATTACTCTGTATATTTATCATCAAGTGTTTTTTTAACATTCCATATTGGTCAAAATTTTGACACACTTTGGTCGAAACCCTCACCAAGACTTGTCTATATATCGACCATTCTCTATCAAAATTTAGCGTCGTGGGTTTGGCATCCTAGTCGGATGGGCCAAACAATTTGACTGAAATTGGTCGAACGTTCGACAAATTAACATGCCAATTGCAGATGTCAATTTTGACCAAGATTGGTGTAGAACATTTGACCTTAACAACGATGTGTCAGAATTTCGACTAGAATTTTTGTGACAAGACCTTTCTGGATCATTCGACCAATCCTGGTAGAAAACTCGACCAATTAAAGGTCAAAAATTGATGTCAAATGTATTAGTGACTCTATTAACAATAGCCTCATAAGATTCATCACACCATAAATAAAGAAGAAGATAAGGCAATCTTAACCACCCAAGAAACATATTAGTAAAATATTTAAATGTTTGAAAGAGGAAACCCAGTGGTTCATAGAAAGGGGACCTAAATCCCACCTCCAAGGAACTACATCAAGCACAAACTATTGATCAACCTCAAAGTTGAAGAAACTTATAAAAATAAAGTCTCTTGTAGAAAGGTAAAGCTCCATTTTACTCCCAACCATAGGAGAACAAACCTCATGAATCTAGTGGTGCAATTAAGGAAGACAAGGCCAATAATGAAAGAACATATAAATTAAGCCCTTCACAATGAAATAATCCTCACAAGAAGTTCTTTTCCTAGAGGAATCACAATAGTAGTAGAAGCATATGATATAGTCATCTTGATAGAACCTTTCACCATTTCAAAAGTACTAGGAGCAATAGAAGCTCAGGCTAAATTAGTGGTCAATAAGATTTTCTATAGCAAATCTGCATTAGATGCTTGCTTCTTGGATCTAGAAGAAACAAGGGGAGATTTGACCCCAACACATCCACCAATATTCTCAGGAGAGGAGGTCCCTCACACAAATTAAAAATAGTAGCAAGAGAGGGACCCAAATCCAAAGCATCTTGCCTACAAATCCCTACAGTCGAGCTTCAACAACAACCAAGAGCTACTTTACCTACTATAGATTAGGAAGAACAACCAATGGAAGAAGATAGATCCACCACTAGATTTGGGAGCTCGATGAATCTGCAACAAAGGGTTGAACAATAAGGAGGGATGAGAATGTGAAATTTGAAATCAACAGTAGGTGGGAGTCATTGTAGGATTTTTTTTAAAGTTGTGCAAACTATTGATATTGTAAAATATATTGTTACAAAAAGGGACATTAAATTTAATTCAAGAAGCATGAGATTGAAAATTGCACAACTACTATAAGTAGTAATCTAATAGTGTTGTTTCTAAAATAACTGGAAAAAAAATGTCAAATCTACAACAATAATTGCAAACCTTAATACACATAAGTTATTAATGAAGAAAAATGTGGTAGGGCCATACAAACTAACTATTAGAGAAAAAGATAATTTTGGCTATACAACATTACAATTCTAGAAAGATGACACACACTAGGCCACTTCACCTTGTAATCTATCAACTGAGACAAACTTATCAACATCAAGTTGTTTGACAAAGAAAGAACTTACTTTACCATTTAAGAATCAAAACATACCCAAATATTTACTTGATTTAGGAATATAAGGATCGAAATCAAATTGAAATATTCTCAAATTATAGCTTTAATTAATACCAAAAAATATATTGTACTCACCACAAGTTATAATGTTTTTTCCTGTTTGGACTTGAGAATCAAATAGACTCTATAGAGTTTCCTAAGCTGTGAGGACTTGCTATTTTACCTAAGACAAATAGTTTTAATGAATATAATCATCATCATAAGAAATGATGGTAAGGTATGCAACTATGTTGCTACCTTTGTTTTAGAATAATCAAGCAACAATGACAATGTTGTGTTCACAATTTCCTTAAAAGAAGACACCTTTTAAAGTGAGGCTAAATGTTATCACAAGCATTCTCATCTTAACCAACTAGCTTAAGAGGTGTATATTTGTAAAAGCTAGCACATATGAAGGGTATAATATCTAGGCAATAATAAAAACTATAGTTTTCTTGATATTTAATTTTAGAAAAAAAGAGAGTTTTCTTTATGTTTTACCAAGTGTAATTAATAAGACAAGCAACTAAGGATTTTATTTTATTGTTTGTTATCAATACTTATGATTTTCTTTTGGTCCTTAAACCTCCTATAACTAACAATATTTATTTCATGTCATACTAGTAACATATCTTAGAATCAAATATAAGTCATACACTAATTCATCCTAAACAGCCATAGAAAAAGTTCTAGCTCATTCTTCTCTATATTAATAGATATAATGATTGAAAATTTCATTAAATATTAGACATTTATTTAATTATTATTGCTTAACAAAAATAAAAACAACATTGATTATGCCTTCTCTTACATCTGAAATTATAAAAATTAAAACAAAAAAAAACACTATGTTACTGATTTTTGAAATAAAAAATATATACAAATTAACTGAAAATTACCATAAATTTTCGTTTATACCAAGACAATTGTTACATTGGAAAGTAACCAATAAATGCCTCTCAAATATAAGTAAAATTCTAATTCCAACAATTATGCACATATAATGCTGCAAAAAGAGTAGTGGACTCAAATGTATAAAAGAATATCAAATATAAAAAAATACTTAATTATTAACCTTGATTTATGGATCATTAATAAAATAAATTATGATTTTACTGCATTCTTATGATGGAAAATATAAAATTATAAATAAAATTAAAAAATTAAAACTAAAATTAAAATAAAAAAATGATGTATATAAAAAAGAGGAACTAATTATCACACAAAGCTAGATTAGAATATACATTTATATAACTAAGGTTGTGACTCATCCTGCACCTCTCAACGTAATGAACTTAAGATATACTGATTTGATGAGAGCAAGAGTATTCAATTTAATTAGTATATTTGATGCAGTAAGCGCGGTGCAGGGATTGCTTCCAAGTGCACAGCCTTCTTCAAAGTCATTCCAAATTCATCGCTCATGTCAAGCTGGTCTGCAGACATTCCCACTCGAATGAATGAAGCAGTGAAGCCAAAACAAATTGAACCATTTGTCTTGCTAATGGAAGCCCCACACAAATCCTTCTGCCTGCTCCAAACGGAATCAACTCAAAATTCTGTCCTTTGTAATCAATTTTCCTATTACCACCCTCCAAAAATCTTTCTGGATTAAATTTTGTGGGTTGTTTCCATATTGCAGGATCTCTTCCAATTCCCCACATGTTCACGATCATCTGTGTGTGTTTGGGTATGAGAAATCCTGCAACTTCATACCTGCTTTCAGCTCTGTGGGGGATATGGAGAGGCACTGCTGGATGTATTCTGAACGCTTCTTTGACTAGTGCACGAAAGTAAGGAAGTTGGTCTATGTTAGATTCTTCGACCATTTGGTTGAGACCAACTATCACTTTTAATTTTACCTGGACTCACTTCATTGCTTGGGGAGTGTGAAGGAGTTCTGCCATTGCCCATTCTATTGTGGTAGCTGTGGTGTCACTGTCGGACATAAAAAGTTCCTGCCATATGAACATAATAAGGTTTAATTCTATGAAGATCATAGAATTCAAATTTATGGTCAGCACTTAGGGTTTTAAAAGTAGAAGCAGATTAATAATCTATGTAACAACATAGAATGTTGTGTTGTGACTAGATTTTCACCGGAACAAAGGTGTAAGATATTTTTGATATTTTTATCGAAGTTCATTAATCCACATTTTACCATCAATAATTGACATGAATAGTCTATTGGGCCATTCAACTACAAGCGGGCAAAATCATTTCACGGTGGCCTGGAGTGCTCTGAAACTTAGAGATTGTAAGGTTGTGCAAGCAACACCAAAGAAAGGGGCCATGAATTGGCATGCGAGGTTAACATTGGATTATTTACATGGTTTTAAACCGAACTAGAAAAATCACAGAAATTTAACATTGGAGGACCTGGAGGAAGAGAAATGGTTGTATCTTTCTTCTTTCCCCATGACAAGGATGGTACTCGTTAAGAGCACAGAATACAGAGTGAGCAGCTGGGTGTCTATTGATATGACGATGAGGGTTTTGAATAGTTTTTGAGTGCTCGCACTCAACATGAAGGATGAGAATTCATGAAGTGTTCGCCTGAATTACCTAATCCTTTAAGAAATCATTTTTAGTTTGTCCCGTCTCACTTGGTTAAGAGGGAAATAATACCTCCGCATATAAAAGACAAACTCCCTCTTCTGTTGTGTCTCTCATTTGGATTGGTATAATCCTTGGAGTTGATTTACAAAATTCTTCTTTGCAGTGTTGTATGCTTTGCAAGTTTTGTTATCCCAACCAAAATTTCAATGGAAACATTACCCATTGTTTATGTTATGGGTCATATGATCTTCGTGCACTTAATGCCAATCATTTTTAATATAATTATTTCCATTTTGTTGGTAGCCATTTTCAAATTCTATCGCAGTTTTCATTTTTTATTGTTTTGATATGCCTCTCATTTTAGTTTATTAATGAGGAGATTAACATAAATTTCTGTTCTAAAGTTGAATTAGTTTTAGGACAAGATATAAAAGCATACCATAGTTTAATAGTGGGGATGGTATTTGAGCACAATTAATTTACTAACGGAAGATAAATAGGACCATGCCAATAATTATTTCTAAAAAGGTTCTAATAAAGTTTAAAATGTCGACTTTTTTTTTTTGTTCTGATTGTGTGAACTTTCACAGGGTGATCTTGTATCCCGAGACTCCTTTTTGGTGAATAGTATACTCTATCTATTTTTATATAAAAATTATTATGTGATACCACATCAGCACACCAATAAACATGACTTAATGCAGAACTACTGGTCTTACTTCTTTTTAGACCATTTTGGACACCTTGACAAACAAGGCATATGATATGACATTATATTTGACCATGTAGACTTGAAACCAATTTTTTTTTTTATGTAGGAGACTTGACAACTAAGCAACTGTACAAAATTGAAAGTGATTTGAAATATCTATAACAGATTTTAGAAAACAGAAAATTGGGATGCTTTGTATGACTCCTCCCTTAATTGAAAATAAAAGATATGACAAAATTATATAATCGAAAACTACAATTTAGTAAGAAAATAATAGTCAAATTGTTAGAATAATATAAAAACTAAAAACTTATTTAAACTATAAGAACAACATCAATATTATTAGCAGAGAACTTGTAAGCATCTAGATTATCCCATCCACTAGGAAAGTTTATCCTATGATAGGTTTCGTCCATCATTAACCATCATTCTTCTTTCATTGAAAATCCCTTGCAGTTGATAACAAGCTAAAATTAATAGAATTCGCCCTAATTAGGAGCCCAAAGACGTTTGTAAGACAATGTGTCAACCGATATCCTAATGAGGAGGAGTGGAACCATAATACTCTCTCAATAGGTATAGGCAGATACATCATGATAAATCTTTAGCAAATTTTGTACCAATGATGCGGAATCTTTCTAAAAGAATGTAATTAAATGCAGAGTATAAATAAAACTAATCACATAACGGAAGACTAAACGGTACATCAAATTAAGCAGCCTGTAAAGAATACTTGCAGCTAGCTACTGAAGCCCAAAGGATCATACCCCTTCCTCTTCCCTTCCTCTACTGATTTCATTATTTTATGCCTTTATAAGCTATCAACCCTTGTGCTTCCAAGGTGACCTCAGAAGTGGATACTGTTGTTCTGCTAGGTCAGGGAAGTTGATTTCTCTGCTTCTTATCTTAATGGATTCTATTAATAATCAACTTCCCCAAGAATTGATTAGAGAGGTCCTTATGAGAGTACCATACTTCTTTCATAACAGTCTCAAACAGGTATGCAAAGCTTGGAGGGACAAAGTGGAAAATGGCAGCTTCTACGATAGTAGAATGGACTCTGGGCTATCTGAAAATTTAATATGTTTCCTCCCTCAAACACCTGGACGTACAACAATGTATGACCCTAAACGTATAATAATGTATGACCCTGTACGGGACTCTTGGCACAAACTTCCCCCATTTCCCACTGCTATTAAAGCTACTAAATTTCTACGTTTAGTTTGTTGGAGAAGAAAACTTGTGTTGATTGGTTTCACAGGTGAAAAGTATAAGACTGGAAGTGTACTGGTCTATGATTTTTGTTCCACTCGTTGGCATGTAGACAAAGAAATGCCAAACATGAAGTTATTTTATAATTTCGCATGTTGTGCATCTGCTCAAGGAAGTGTTTACGTTGCAGGATATAACAGATATCTAGTAAGTGCAGCAGTTTACGACATAGAGGAAGACAAATGGGAGCTTCTTCCTTCGATGTCACCCCCACGTGGCTTTGTATCAGGTGTTATCATTGGAGGAGTTTTACACGTCATAGATTTAGTGGGCTGTAGGACTCAAAGCTTCGATCCCTACAGCAGAGTATGGACTACGGTTGATAATATTCGCGGGATTCCAAGTGAGTGGGAAGAAGTTTTATATGCATTTGGGAAACTGTTTTTTTTAAAAAGTGATGGGATAATTGAATATGATCTGGAGAGTGGGAATCGGAGAGAAGTAGAGCAATTTCCTAGACCTAATTACATGGACTTTATTGCTACAGAGTGGTGCGATCAAATTTTCTGGGCTACATCCACACCCGAATTTTATATGTTAAATCCTTGCGCAACGACCTCTGCGAGGTCAATTGCTATCGAAGTGCCAGAAGAGTTTCGAAAGACGGCATTAAGGAGTGTGACTACTGTTCAAATTTGATAGGCATTAAGGAGTGTTGAAATTTTTTATTTTTTTTTTTGTTGAGAGAGTGAGATTTAATTTAGTGTATATGTTAAATTTAAGTAGAGTTTCCACTTGAATGCAACCATTATTTTTCAATCACTATCATTACAAGTCTTGTTACCATTCTCTATGAAGTTTACCTTTTTGTTGAGGTGATTGATATTTTTAGGGGTTGGGGATAGGGAAATACTACTATAATTTGATATGTTCTTGGTATTATTTAAGATCATGTAGCAAAAATGTGCATCCATTTCATGACTAACAAAGCAATAAAATCAAGAAAAAATTAGTACATTTGGAAGCATCGATTGGTGTTTCTCTAAAGTAAGAAATGATTTTTCTTTTCACACCATTGGTATTGTCTTTCATTGGCATGCATTAAACTATTGACTATTGGTGTCGATTTCACTTTGAACTCTTAAACCCATTAGATAAGGTGAAAGTTGCTTGGATGTGTTAATCTCTATTGCAAGTGTTTTTATTTTCAAATGTATTTTTTATCCCTAATAATAGATAACTAAGCTCGTTGATCATCTCTTAACCAAATTGAAAGATTTTAATATTGATATTTTTGAAGAAATGAAAAGGAAGGAGTAATAGAGGATAGACTTCAACTACTTCTTGATGTGACCATGGTAATTAGGACACAATTTCTCACTCCTTTGATGTGGGTCATTAGGGCAAGAAAGATAACACATGGACAACACTTATGGATGTATTGGCTAGAAGGAAAATTGATAGATATATTGACGAGGATATTAGAATATCTGGATTTTCCAAAAGGAAAGATATATTTTCTCAATTATTAGTTTATTATGATAATAATTACATACATTCTTCACAACTAACAAGTAACAATAAGAAGCTCATTAATATATTCTACATTTCTTTGATTCTAAAGGAGATTGATGACAACAACAATATTTTAAGTTGTAGACACCATTTCTCACTTATTTATGAACTCTAATTTGATTTGTTATGAAAAATATCTCTATCTCTTGTAGATTCCACTAATTCAAACTATTTTATATTTTTGTTGATGAGGTTGTTGAACTTATAGATTTGCATGGATGGAATGGTGGGTTTTCCTAGTGTGACTAGTATATCAATAGAGTAATGAAAATAAACTTTCCCTCTAGATGTTTCATTTATCTAGAGAACACATATAGGAATTCATCTCTCTCTCTCTCTCTCTCTCTCTCTCTCTCTCTCTCTCTCTCTCTCTCTCTCTCNATATTTCTCTCTCTCTCTCTCTCTCTCTCTCTCTCTCTCTCTCTCTCTCTCTCTCTCTCTCTCTCTCTCTCTCTCTCTCTCTCTCTCTCTCTCTCTCTCTCTCTCTCTCTCTCTCTCTCCACACACACATGCACAAACAAAACATATTAATAATATTGACCATTTCCAACTCTCCACTCCATGTACCCTTGAATAAGTTGGTGAATAGTGAACTTGAGTTTTCAATTGATTAGTTTGGTTGTACAATTCACCAAACTATGCTATAGAAATTTTTTTATTTTTGACATGGATAGTCACATGAAAAGTACAATCTTATACAATATTTTTAATTCAAAATTTTTCAAATACTTTATCAAAATTATGCAATATATTTATTGAGTTGAGTTCTTTTCCTAATACTTGCATCAAAATTTTGAAGACTTTTTCCACTTTGTTGATTTAGTCTTCTCATACCTTGTCATGTTTTACAATACATCCCACTATTGCATAATCTTTTGTTTCTTTCAAATTGCTTCATGATCATCTATATTTTTCCTTTTCAATATTTTTTTTATTATTCCCATATATTACCCTACAAATTTGCAAAATGTGATTATTTGTAGGAACACCTACATTCACCTTCCTCTATATTCCAATAAAGAGATATTTAGAGCATAAACATCCCATATTCTCATGTCCCCAAATGTTTGTGAACTACAAATTATTTCCTATGTACTGCCCATTTTCTTGAAATTTAAATGTGTGTGTGTGTGTGTGTGTGGTTCACACACACACACACACACACACACCATTTTCTTGAAATTTAAATGTGTGTGTGTGTTATCCTACACACACACATCAAGATTTTCCTATCCACTAGACAAGTTTATCTTGTCATAGTTGTATTTTGATCTACCATTTGACATCATTTCTTCTTCCTTGAGAATCCCTTACAATTGGTTCTATGTATATCTTAATCAAGAGACAACCAACTAAAGTTGACATAATTCACCATAGTTATGACGAGCCCAGCCATGTCATGTTGTCAAGATAATGTGAAGGTTGAGGTCACCATTCCAGTCAACCAAAAAGTTTATGACAAGGAGTGAGGTGCAACCATAATGTTTTCATATTGATGATTCTTAAGAGAATTTCATAACAATGATGTGAAAACTTTAAATGTATATATATATATATATATATATATTGTTTTGATTGGATTATCTGGTGTGATTTGGTGAAGAGTGAAACTTAACCATAATTTGTGCGACGTTCCCTAATGGTCTAGCAAATTTTGGAGATCTTGAAGCTGATTCTTGAACTTAAATCTACATTAATAGGTTAGAAACATAGTTATTTTGAATTGTAGATTTATTCAAGATCTGTAGGAGATAAAATAAATCACAATAAAAAATTGACAGTCCAAAGTTGACCATTCATTATCTTGGAGAAGTAAGTACAAATAGGAAGAATGATTAGGTCGAATCAAAAGTTGACTCCAACACTCAATGAGTGGTGGCGAGTTAGCCCCCACGAACTTAGGAGGAGGTGTTGAAATGGAATCGACACCTCTCTAATACAACTCCTGAATGATAACGACTTGTTTGAACAAGTGTCAAATGAACATGTAGAAGACTAAGTAGGCTTAATAAGAATAACACCCCTACCCCCCCTTAAGCATAACTTGGGAGGAAAAGTGGGTCCTGAATACTAGCCTGGTGAGGTACCCATGTAGAATGAAATCCCTCATAAAAGAATAAAGATAGAAAAGCCAGTGGTAAAAAACTATCCTCCACAAAAGAGATAAGAACTGGAGAAACCTATAAGCCCACCCCAAAGGATGATGATGATTCTAATGAAGACTATACACCAAGAAGAGCTTGATGCAATTCCTAAAAATCTACCTCAATATGACTGTCATATGTTGAATCATCTGAATTAGCAAGACTAGAATCGAGATCTGAAGAGTCCACACCAAGTTGAGAACCCATATGGTGTATACCACTAGAATCTATAATCGCTTGAGAAAATAATTTAACCCTTCCTTTCAATTTATCTTTGTCCTCAGTAATTTTATGATTTAAAGAAGATGCTTTGACAAAATTAGTTACCTCAATATTATTCTTTTTGAGTAGAAAAGTGATCTCAATTTATTTTTCATGCATTGATGTTCTTCATTACCAATTTTGTTACAAAATGAACATTTAACTCTCTTCATTGTTGATTTACTTTGAGATGAGTTATCCTTTTTTAAGTTGTCACTTTTATCTTCTTTCCTCCCTTCCTTGTCCTATTTAATGTTCTTTTTCTCTCCTTTAGCATTTTGTTGCTTTTTAATTTCTAAAATTAGAGCTTGTGCCTTAGTAGATTTCCAAGTACCCATTTGAATTAACTTTTCTTTCTCCCTTGTAAGATCAGAAATGAAGACATCTAGTGTGAGCATTTTCCATGAGGTACCAATGGCTCTTTTAGTAGAATAGAAAGTAGAGAAAAATACAAAAAAATCAGAACCTAGTTTAGAAAGTGCATAAAGGATTAATTGATCCTCTTTTTTGTCAATTCCACAATCTTTTAATTGCAACTTCAAATATTTAAATTTAATGAAGAAGTCCTCTATCTACCTAGGAGTTGATTTTCAACTCATGACTTCTAAGTTCATCAATTATCCCAAATATTATTTTGAGATCTTCGCAAACTTCGTTGGCTATTTTCAAGTTCTCAACGTGAAATACTAAATCAGAAGATAAATTTAAACATAGAAATCCAAATGCTTGGTCACACTTATTGAAAAAAAATTCTTTGTCCTTCGCTGCATTAGGTTATTTTTTTGTTCCCATTGTTACTCTAAACAAGCCTTAGTTTTTTAGTACAAGAATTACTTTCAAATTACAAGCATGATAAATGAAAGGTTTTAGAGGTTGTATAGTCACATTCAAATCCATGCATATAGACTTATATTGTTGCGTGTAGAATGTGGAAATGAAGAGCACTTCTTGAGGAAGTGTGAAAAATAGAAAAACATACAATACCCCCTTGATTATCTTTCCCCCCTTGTTTTTGGCACTTTATAAAACAAGTGTTTTGTAGTCAAACCCCCAAAACACTAAAATGACACTTTATAATGAGAAAATGAATTTTGTGGCTTGACTATGCACATGCATAATTGTAGATGAGGATCAGTAATAGGATGCCAGGAATTGCTTAGATCCTTTAGATCTAACCCCATCTTTTCCTTCCTTGCAGGTTTTGGATCATATAGGAGCATACTGGATTCAACCCCATGTCACCACTTCATTACTTTAGGCAATGTCTGGTACCTTCATTATTTATGTTCATCCACTTATGTATGTTTGCATTCATTTATATTCTTATGAAAGTTGGCTATTAGTGACCATATATGACCATTCTTGATGTTTTTGGGTCATTTGATGAAAAGATGTAAAAGTTTCTTAAAAGTTGTCATGTTGTCAGGACAACATTTTCATTTGTAATGAATCTTTTTTTCAAATTGGTTGCAAAATGGTTTTGGTCATTTGGAGGTTGAGGAATGATTATACATCCATAAATTTCCCTATGTAGAAGACTTCAATTGACAACAAATTGGAAGAAATCACCTTATAGAAGACAGAAAAAGGTTGATCCATTTTATGTGTGGTGGTAGAGGGATTTGTAAGGTCTTTAAGAGTCCAAATAAATTTATTGGAAGCCATAAAGCTCATAAAGCATGATAAAAACATAAATCTCATAAAGCATGGTAAAAACATAAATCTCATAAAGCATAGTAAAAGAGGGCCCTAACTGTGGTAAAATGGGAAAGTTGCCACTTTGCACTGCTCTTTTGTTCTAAGCTCGAGCTTGATTTGGAAGCTTGGAGCCTTTTGATCTTCATATGGCAGCTGCTAAGGAACTATGTTATAAAAATTCAAGGCATGAAATTTTATACTTTTTGACATCATACTTTTTGCTCATTAGCATTGAGTTTACAATGTGGGGGAGTTGAAGAAAATATATGTACAATTATAAAATTTCATGCCTTGAAATTTTATAACATAGTTCCTTAGCATTTGATCTTCATATGGCAGCCATGACTTGAGGTAGGCATTCGAGCTTTGTCTTCTCATTAACTCAATCTCATTTTGATGGCATTTGTTGATTTAATGACACACTATGAATGTTAATATTGGCATTGTTTACATGTTTGCAATTGGAATGCTTGATGACCCGCGAGCTTTGAGAGCTAGAGCATTGTTTCTATTACTTTCAAGGCATTGTGTGAAGTTTTTGATCTATCTTTATTTGTTTTTCTATTGATATTCACTATGTGGTACTCCCCGTTTATGATCATTTCATGAGGAAAAACATGGTATCTTCTTTCCTTTCTGCAACATTCTTCTGAGTGCACGTGTCCTATAGCATGGTTTTTCTTTCAAAAGTGTATGGCTTGACTATGAGCAAGCATAATTGTAGATGAGGATTAGTAATAGGATGTCATTAATTTCTTAGATATTTTTTATCTAACCCCCATCTCTCTTTTCTTTTCAGGTTTTGGATCACACAGGAGCACACTGGATTCATACTCGGGTCAAAAATTCATCACTTCAGGCAATGTCTAGTACCCTTATTATTATTATTTTTCATCCTCTTATGTATGCCTGTACTCTTGCATATTCTTCTGAAAGTTGGCTATGCTCACAACCTGTGTGAGCCCAGATGATTTTATCTTTCAGTTCCTTTCCTTGTATAGTATATATACAAGTTATTTGGCACATATATACATGTAATCTTTAGATACATAAATTTATTTTCCTTTACATGTATCTTTTCATGAAATGAACACAAATTAAACAAGATCATCTATTCATAGAGTTAGTCAAATGGTTCTCACTATTCATAAGTAATAGTTCCAGTCCCTTATATATGGCATGAATTACATTGCTCTTATGTATTTTATAAATTAGGTAAAAATAAACCTCTGAGACTCTTTTATACCCTTATTATGATGAACCTAGATTGATCTGGTTCAAGACTATAAAGTTGAACTACAAATTCTCTGAGCATAAACATAGGCAAGGCCATCAATGATGAGCCCCTGAGACTTAGGTCCAGTCCCATAGGGTTTGTCAAATGGTTCTCACTATTCAAATGGTTCCACACACAGACACACACATGCATGCACACACATAAAACCTATACAAAATATACAACCTTCACATGTATATAAGAGTTTATTAGAGAAGGTATATGCACATGCGATGAACATGCAAATTTGCCTAAGTACTAAGTTGGGAGCTTACCCAGCAATAGATGTACTATTGTGATAAAACCATCACAAGTCCATTTTTTGCTGGGTCTAGCTCCCAGTAGTGCTTGGTAAAATTTCCATGTTTGTCACTTGTGCATATACCTTATTTGAAAATACATAACTTTCATTCCAACCGTAGGAATAGTCTATAAATTAGTGGAACATTTCCTCTAAACTCTTATTTTATGAATTCCAAAGTTATAGATAATTTTATGAGGAAATGTCTTGATGTCTCGCGGGCTGCAAGCTAGGGCATCATGCATTGTTTATGAGCTCATTTTTTAATACTGGCATTGTTTACATCTTTGCATTTGGAATGCTTGATGACCTGCGAGCTTTGAGAGCTAGGGCATCATTGCTATTACCTTCAAGGCATTGTGTGAAGTGTTTTATCTCTCTTTATTTGTTTTGTTGTTGATATTCTCTATGTGGTACTCCCCGTTTATGATCATTCCATGAGGAAATGTCTTGATGGCTCGTGGGCTGCAAGCTAGGGCATCATGCATTGTTTATGAGCTCACTTTTTGAGCACCACATGACCCTGCTACTATTATGACACCGTGTAGAGTATTTAGGCATTTTATTTATGTTTATATTGATGCTCACTAATTTTTCTATGCCCGTGAGCTGTCTGCATCATTGATTAGAATTATTTTATTACTGATGTCCCTATTTGATTCAGATTGGGAAAATCTTATTTTGGATGCGAAGGAGACAAGCCAAACACATAAAGAACATGCACATAAACACGATAGCTTAGAAATATAAATGTAGATATCATGGTCAAAATTTTTTGGAGACACAACATAAATAAATGGTATACCCAGACAATGCAACACAACCACTTGTCCTTCGGTTCCAAGTTGACACTGCGGGATCCAAAATCCATAGATAAGGAATAAATTTAGAGAGCGGAGGAGGGTCGTAATGATCAAAATAATACAAGGCCCCTATATTCTTTTGGTCATTATGGCCCTCCTCCTCCACTCTCTAAATTTATTCCTTATGTATGGTTTTTGGATGCTGCAGTGTTAACTTACAACTGGAGGAGTAGTGGTTGCGTTGCATTGTCTGGGTATACCACTCAATTATGTTGTGTCTCCAAACAATTGTGACCATGATGCCTATATTTATGTTTCTCAGCTTATGTGTCCCAAGACCCCTTATGACCCTTTAGACCTTTTACGATCCCTAAGAATATATCTTAGAGGTCTTAAAATGTTTTAAAGGGTCATAAGAGGCTCCTAGGAGGGGCCAAATGAGCTTCCACCTTCACGTGGTTGGCCCTATTAAGTAGAGAATGTTAAACCATTATCGAAACAAAGAGAAGTTCAATATTTTAAGGTCTCACTCCATGCACGACAATTTTTTTTTTTAAAATATAGCATATCGTCACAATGTGATGGTATTAAGAGAATGACTGACGCCAAATCACTACATGCGACGTCTAGATGTTAGAATAATTTGACAGTTGGACGTCGCTTGTACAGCACATCCGTCACATACCTGTCATAATTTCGACACTCGTAATGTGTAACGATGGCATGTTAACCATCGTAGCCGGTGCATATTGCGACGGTCAATACCGTCACAATAACGACTGAAGTACCAGCCGTCAGTGATTTTGACACCAAAACTACAACACTGGTTTGTGTCGCTTGACCGACAAGGTAGTGTCAAAATTGCGATGCATATTCATTGAAAAAATGACTCAAATGTACTAGTGAGTGTTATTCAGTTCCTTTCTCTATTGCTCTGAGATACTGCTATCCTCTATAGGTTTTCATCGCCAGCCCTTGATTAAGTTACCCTCAATATAGTTGCTAACATGTTTCCCCAACAATATTCCAACAGTCTTTTGGAGTTTTCATATTTATGTGTTCTATCCAATGTGGGGAAACCTCCCCAAGGATCCTCCCAAAACCATTCATTTTCCCCATCTCCTAAATCCCAAGTCAATTTTTTGGATATGATATCTTCTCTATCCAACATAAATTTCCAGATATGGGACCCCTTAGGTGGGGAAGTCATTCTTAAAAATAGCTAAAGTGTAATTGCCTACTAAATATTTATGTCTTAGGATTTTTTACTCATTTAAGTTGGGGTTTTTGTACATTCTCTATACCAGTTTAGCCACTATGGCTCTACTCTGTTCTTTTAAGCTTTTTATCCCTAGGCCACATTCCTCCTTAGGTCTAACAACTTTGTCCTAAGCTAGTAAGGATTTTTTTTTTTTTCCTTTGACCCTCTCCAAAAGAAGGTTCTCATACTTCTATTTATCTCCTCTCTCTTATTGTTTGACAAGTCCATACATAATAATTGATAAATTGGTAGAGCTGAGAGGACCGATTTTAACATAACCGTCTTGCTAGCCAATGACAACCATTTCCCTTTCCAGGATTTCATTCTATCTTTCATCTTCTTTGTGATTTGATCTCATAAATTACTTGACTGAGTTCCCTTATCCAAGGGGAGTCCTAGGTATTTACATGGTAGGTTACCTTTTTTGAATTGAAAATGTTGCATAGTCTTCCTCTACTAACCTTTTTGTGTTCTAGAAATATATCTCAGATTTTTATTCATTGATTTCTTGATGAGGTGCATTAGAATAGGAATTGAGGATGTTCTTAATTTCCTAGGCTTCTTGCCTCTCTCCTTCATCATAGAGAATTGTATCATTAACAAACTCTTATTTCCCTTTCTTTGGTGATTGATCTACCTAGAGCTTCTTCCATAATGATGAATAAGAAAGGGGATATGGGAACCCATTTTCTTAAACTGCTAGAGACACTAAATAAACCTTCAGGGGAGCCATTGATTAGTACTGATATTCTGGGGGTGAATATGCATTCAAAGATAATTTTGATCTTTTTCTTTGAGAAGCCAAAGGCCTCAAGGCATCTACATAGGAAACACCAGTCTACTTTATCATAGGCTTTCCTAATATCAAGATTTCTAAGCCTACTAGGGTTATGATTCTTTTGGATCGAATGGATGAATTCTTGGGCTATTATTACTACATCATATATGGATATATTTTGAACAAAACTATTTTTCTCTTCATTAATGAGGTTAGGGAGAAGCTTTTGAATTCTATTAGAAGGGAGTTTTGTAAGGATTTTGTAGAGGGTGTTACATAGTGAAATGGGCCTAAAGTCATCAAAGGTCTCAGTTTTATCCTTTTTAGGAATAAGAGTTAAGAAAGTATAGTTGATTTCCTTCAACATATTTCAAGAATTTGTAACCCCTTCCATGGCTCCAACAACCTCCTTCCTAATGCAATGCCATAATTTTTTTAAAAAGAAGGCTGGAAAGCCATTTAGCCTTGGGGCCTTATCTGGTTTCATCTCCATAAAAAAAATTTCAATCTCTTCCTTAGTGAATTTAGCATCAAGTCCTCTATTTTTCTCTATAGAAATAATATTGGGATTGTTATTTAAGATCTCCTTTTGATGAGCTATATTAGGTGATTCCCAATTATTTATTATGTTTTCAAAATGATTAACAAATTCCTTATCTATCCCTCGAGGGTCTTCAATGATGATACCATTCATGCCTTTGACCTTAGTTATCTTATTAATAATCCTACACTTCTTAGTACTATTATGAATTTTTTTTTTCTTTTTTGTCACTTGCCTTGATCCATGTTTCTCTGGATTTTTGGTGCCAAAATATCTCTTCCTTTACCAATATATCTTCATATTCGTTAATAGATTTCCTTTCCAAGTGGTAGAGGTCTACATTCATCCCTTTCTCAATTACCCCACTGTTCACAAATTCCAACTCCTTTTCCACCCTAGCTTTTGCTTCAAAGATATTTTTGAAGTGATTCTATTCTATTCCAAAAGTTTAGTTTTTAATATTTTCAATTTTGATACTAGGCAGTATAATTTAAATCCTGGAACTTCTTCTTCATTACACCATTCCTCCATTAACCTTATCAAGTTCTCATCTCTTAACCATATTTTTTCAAATTTAAATGGGCAACTCATGGGCTGTAAGTCCTCTATGATGTTTAGGAGAGCAAGAAAATAGGAAAATGACCTGACCTTGCCTTTGGCATAACCTTTTCTAATTGGGCCACTCTCTAAAATCAATTTTTGATTGGGCCACTCTGTTGATGCTTCCCCTCTTTTAACTGTGGTCTAGGATGACATTAAAATATCCACCTATAAGGCTAATATGATTAGGTATTGTATCCAAATATTCTTCTATCTCTTTCCATACTTGGGTCTTATCTCTATTCTAGATTGGGCCATAGATGTTAATAACTACAAATTGAAGGTAGGGTATGTGCAGGATCATGGTATGCCAAACTAGGCCCTTAAGTGGCAATGAAAATTCAGAAAAATAGGGTTAGGAAAGTTGACATAAAAATTTGAACAAGTTATCAATCTTAGATAAATAATGTGTAAGAAGAGAATCTGTAGCAAATATAATTTCATTTCTAAGCTACTAGCCATTTAAAAAAAATATATATTCTATATGGTGAAATTTCAAATTTGAATGCAATAGTATGAAAATTTTAGGAAAAAGACAAGTAGGTGTATGTCTGAACACCTTAAACATGATAAAATGATAATATTTTTTTACAATATTTTAAATATTAGTAGACTCATGTTCAGATGTGAAACATATTTTTTAAATTTTTTTATCGAAGTAAATACTTAATCATGATTTTTCTACTACAAATTTTTCAGAATATAAAAAATCTCTTGTCTCACCACCTTAACTTAGTCTAAAATTCATCAAATTGAAATTTATTTATTTATTTTTATTGTAGTAGGCAAAGCATAGAATTTGACCCATGTTTCAAATTTCAAAAATGTTATACCATTAGAAAGTTATAGCTACTTTTCAACCAGTCTATCAATTAGGAGTAAAAAGATGAGAAGTAAGTGTATGTCTGACCACCTTAAACACTATGAAATGATAATATTTTTTACTAGATTCTAGATATAATTAGTAGACTCATGTTCGAAAGTGACGCATTATTTTTTGTAATTTTTTTCCAAGTAATTAATTAATTATGACTTTTCTTCTACAACATTTCCAAAATATAAAAACTCCCGTGTCTGACCACCTTAACTTAGTCTAAACTTCATCAAATTGATTTTTTTTTCCCTTTTTATTGTAGTAGGTGAAGCATAAAATGTGACACATTTTTTAGATTTAAAAAATGTTATATCATTTGAAAGTTATAGCTACTTTTCAATCAGTCTACCAATCATGACTTCTTTTTCACATCACCATTTTTTGGCATACTATGATCCTACACATACCTGGTAACTCTTAATACTTATAGCCATCCCAGTCATCTAATTCTTCTTAACTTCCAAATTAGAGAAGGAGACGACCCTTGGGTCCCAATAAATCGCCAAAACTCTTGAAGCTCCATGGGCAGGGGCTCCTACCATGTTCAATACACCCATTTTTGTTTTTAATAAACTTATTTATTTCCCTTTGGTTGAATTTAGTTTCTTGTATTAACATATTTGGTTTGGCATCACAAATGCAAAATTTAACAATCTACTGCATGTTAGGGGAATTCATGCCCCTAACATTCCATGTGATTAATTTCATGATTCTGTGGGAAGGACCTTCCCCTTCCCAACCTTAATTAGAGTAGTAGTTTTAGTCTGGTCTCCAACATTACCAAGTTTGGCTCTCAATTTTGAGAGTGATTTTCTTCCCCTTTTCCTACTGATCTTACCACAATCATGGGTCTCTTTTCCTACCTCAGATATTTCCAATCCCAAGTGTATTTCCTCCTTATGTTCTGCTCTCCTTCCCAGTTCTATGATTTCTTTCATTATATCTTCTTTATTGTCTTCCTCCTCATCCAACTCCATGATCCTTGAAATGAGCCCTTCCTTCTCCTTAACAATATCTTCTTTATTAATAAAATCATTATTATCCCATTAATAAGACTATATATTAACCCATTACATATGTATTCTAGACCCAATTCCACATCTTCCATGCTAACATTTCTCCTATTGGTTTCTTCATTGTCTTCTCCCTTTTTCAGTGTTGTCCAAAACTAAGGGGGTATCCATATTTCTTACTGCTTCTCTATGTTGTCCCCTACAATCCAAATTTGTCCCAGCCATCACCTCCTCTTGTTGGATGATATCAGATTTGGATATTGATCATGTTGTTGATATTCATGTTTTATCACTGATGTCAACATATGTTTCTGTGGAGAGAACAGACTAGTTACTTAATTGGCAGAAGTGTACAAACACTGTACGGATGTTTCAGAACTATCAAAGTTGGTTATATGAAGAAGGATTTGTGTTGACCTTATTCCTAAGGTTTCTTGGCTTTATGTTACATATTGAGGATGTTACAGTTGATTTCATGAAGACTTGTTTCTGGACTGTAACTGTGATGCTTGACAGAGCAGGTCTCTGTGTTTCAGGTATATCTTACTGGCGAAGATATTTCAGATGAAGCAAGCTTACTGAAGGACTATAGACATATTGTGGAATATTGGGTTGTGTTCGATTGGCGTGAGCATTCTGGTGATGTCATATGTGGCCTGTATTCTGGAGGAGACTTATTTGGTGGTCGACTTCAGACATGTAGCATGTAATATGAATTGTGAGCGTGGATTGCAGATCTGGGAGTATAACTGATGGATTGTATTTGATGTTTACTTGTTATAGGCACCGTGCGTATCTTAGAAAGGGGTTAAACAATTATTTGTATATTGTACTAAATCCTTAATTGGCCGACCTAATTAATTATTTGTGCATTAGGAAAGCTTAACTCGCCAACCTAATGAATTATTGTAATAGGGTATATATGAGTGATCTTTTCTTTTGGAAAGATGTGGTAGTGGAAGAGATTGAAAAGGAAGAGAAGTGAAAGCTGCGAGGCTTGTTTTGTTACTGGATGTAGAGCAGAGTTTGTGATAAGAGTACTTCATTGGAATTGACCAAGCAAAGACAACTGCTATCAGACAGTTCACTGGATTGTATATTTCCTATATACACTTGTTCAGATTGTGAATCCTTGAGGGTGGCTTTAACCTTCTTTGGGCTGTGAACCTACTACTTTTGTTGACTCCTAACAGGGTCTGTCTCCTAACAGGGACTATGTACTGTAATATTGTAATAAGCTTCTAACAGGGTTAAATCTTTTCACATGGATACTATACTCTCTGTACATTATGTGGGTGCTAATTCCCACTGGGGTTTTACCTTTAAGAGGGTTTCCTTGCCAATAAGTATTATGTTATTGTGTTGACAGTTACTGTGTTATAATTTGCATTGAAGTTTTGGTTTATAAAGTTTAAAGTTTAATAATCTATATCACAACTGATTCACCCCCCCTCTCAGTTGTCTTGTGGACTGTTATTCCTAACACCTCTATGGTAACCATCAATGGGGTCTCTAATAGTATGCCTTCAATTATTTCACCCTCCTCAACCTCTATTGTAGTAGCAAAAGTTTCATCGGCCTTGTGAACCTCAACTCCCTTTGTATCATGTTTCAAAATCTCATTTTTAACTGCATCATTAAGACCCTCTCTTTTCTTAATATGCTTCTCATATATCGCATCAACCATAGTTAATTTCATATTAAGCTCATGTTGTGGCACTATAGTATCCTCTTGATTAATCTATTTTGGAGAGAAGGATGGCATACCATTCTCCATTCCATAGTAAAATTGCCTTTACCCTCCATAAAATGTATATTGACTCTCCCTGAATCATTAGGACTAATGATCCTACAAATGCCACTTTTCGTAGACTTCCCTTTTTTCACCCATAATGCCACTAAGCTGATGCCTCTCATTGGTAATTTTATTAATTATCTTATTATGGATATTACCTTGATAAAATTTTGGGCTAATGGTATATATTACATTCTTTGTGCTTAACTCTAGTGGCTCAAGGCATTTCACATAACTTTCCATTTTAACTAAAATTTTAATATCAGAATAGCATAGAAAATTTTCCTCAAATCCTACAAAGTTACCAAATCTATTTATGATTTGCTTTAGAATCTCACTATGGATCAGTTCTACTGGGAGATTAGGTAAGCTAATCTATCTATTAACCGTGAAATATCCAAGATTATATTGATCAAAATTGGGGATTTAGTCTAAAAATTTAAAGTCAAAACCATCATATTAAAAAATTTAACGAGCTTAAAACTCCATTTTTAATGTTACATTCTTAAAATCAACGACTAATAAATATTCCAATAGGATAGTAATACCTACATGACCCTCAAAGGTTTCCTCCATCCACTCAGTAATGTCTTCCACATGAAGCCCAAATCTGGACACCGATAAAAAAGACCATGAGATCTGTAGTAATCCCCCATTGCCCTCTGTATATTTATTTTTAATCACTACTTTATTAACCTTTTCTTCCTTATCTAGGAGTTGGAGGATTTCTTGTCGTGGCCTCTCTTGCAATTAAAGTGTAGGTCTAGGTTCTTCTATGTTTGGGATTTCTTGGTGGCTGGGAAAAGAGGAGGGTTCGAGCTGTCCTTTGCATACTTTCATATTGACCTCTCTACATTTTGTTGGGGTTTTATTCTAGCCTTGAGATTTATGAAATGGGTTATTCCTGCATCTCGAGCCAATACCAATACTTGGCCATGGGATCAGGGGAGATTGAAATCTTGGAGGAGCCATACCATTAAACCTTGAATTCCTTAGTACTAAGAAACTGATCGAATATTATCCTAGTTTTATTAAGTTTGCACCTGAGGAAAAGTTTGAGATGTATGATGTGATGGGAATTGCCCATACCTGATTTATGTACCCAACATTATTAGTGCCTGATGATGCTTTCCCATTAGCATTCAGGGCCCTTTTCTCCTACTTTCTCCGAAATTTTTTCCAGTTATTGATATTTCTTAAAGAATCAACATAATTTCCTTGAGATTTAGGGTTTTGTTGCCACCTCTCCCATCCTTGATCTCCACCAGCAAATGTGAAGTCACCAGTCCATCTATTTTTATACGATTCAAATCCTATTGAGCCCAGGACAAAGGGTCACGTGAAACCCCAAATCGATTTGAGAATGCAGAGGATCCTTCATAGTAGGATGTAGGGTTGAATATATTATTTTTAGCCCTTGTCGAATCAACTCTTCCCACCCTTCAATCGATAGATTGTCTAATTCTATCCACTAGGATGAAGGGAGGCCAAGCATTAAGCACAAAAAATGATTTGCATTACTCAGAGGAAATCTGTGATCAATAGTATTAGAACCACCAATATTATTTGCTCTTCTACCTAGGCAATTTGTTTTTTCATATTCGCATGTAGAGCCATCCCTAAGTTTTTAAAATTTCAGGTTAAATGCGACTTTAACTTCTATCTTATTATGAATAATTGAAATTTTATAAAAGGGCCTTTTGAACAAACAATGGATAACCATGAGAATGAATAATGAATTATTTAAGCCATAATACAAAATACAAAAGCTATAATGTAAAGATTTTATTTTTATCAAATACAGAAAAAGGATCCTAAAGAAGGATATAAAGAAAAAGGATAAGCATATCCTACAAATGAATACTTGTATATCCTTTCTAGACTAATTATTTTGATAAGTCTGATATCCTTGACAGTGAAAACCTCACTTTTGGACCCAACTTAAGGGTCACACTCGAAGGTACACTATTGGTAGAATGGGTCATGTGGTACCTACTTAAAGTAGACTTCATAATTCTATTTTCACATTTTTCTAGACTGGTTCCATCTAGAGTTTGGAGATGTTTCATTTATCATTTCCACTATTATTTATCATCGCCACATTTAATTTATTCTATCTCGTGATGAAGGTTCTAACATAAAAGAATTTTTTTAATTACACAAAGTTTTAGGTTGTTTACTTTAAATTAAATAATATTTTATACTAAAATAATTAATATTTAATAATTTGTTTTTATTTTTAATTGTTGGTTTTTAAAAACTAATTATTTACACTAATAAATTTTTATTAATTTTGAAATAAAAATTTAATTAACTATTTTTAATATAACTTATAAATATTTTATTTATGTGAGTAGAACTTGAAAGTCTATAAAAGGTTTAATGACTATTTATTTTAATATATTTTTAACATTTATTTTATTACTTTAAGTAAACAAATTAACCCAAGACTAAAGTAAACAAATATTGTTTTTATCTTTAACCTAAGCTATAACTCTTTTTGTAAATATGATGAAAATAGTAAAAATTTGAGAAAATAAATCTATTTTAAGTAGAAAAATTATCCTAAGACTAAAGTGAGCGTAATAGCTTAGGTTGAACCTAAGGAAGTATAATGTTCTAGCAATATAATTTATGTATTATTTTGTAGACTTTAATTGAACTATAATTTTATGAAGGTGAATTTGTAAAAATGACACAAGATTCATATGAGTAATTTTGAAAATTGAGCCATTTTATTTTGAATATACTTATATTTCTACTTCCAAGTCTTTATGAAAGCGATAGTTTTTACATAATTTCTTTTTTCGACTTTACAACCTTGATAAAGCATATGATTCTAAAAATTAGTAAAAGTATCCATGTAATAAAATTGTTGATTTACGCTTTCAAAATTGTAAAAATGGTAATAAAAAACCATTTAATTACTTTTGTGGGCCAAATTTCACAACACTAATCAAATTTGACATATACATAACTTTTTTTGGTTGGTGACAGTTATAATTTTATTAAAAGATAACCAGGTTTCAATTCTAGCCCAAACCAGTGGTGGATACATAAAGGGACTCACCCCCCCATAGTCAGATGACAACATGACAAACATGAAGGGCCCATTAATAGGTCAAAGAATTAACCTTTACAAATGGCTCCACTTTTAGAGTGTGAGCGTAAAAGCATATTAAAACCTCCCTCCTTTGCCTTCTTGTCTCGTTTCCCTCTTACTATTTTCCATCCTTCTTCCACCCTTCCAACCTCCTTATATGACATCAGAGCATCATCAGAGGACATAGTTTCCCCTTCTTGAAATTGTGGTCTGCCCTTTGACACTAAAGTTTATTTTCTAGTCTACAACCTGTGCCCTCACTCCAATCTTTACTCAAAGGTTTAGGATCAAAATCGATCTTATCCATATGCACTTTAGAAGGGCCACCTATGGGATTATCTTTACATTTATCCCTCAATAATACCTTTTGTTCACTAGTCCTTACCCGTTGATCCTTTTTTGCTCCCAAGCCCCTACTAGCCTCTTGTGACCTAGAGATATCCGAACCTGAAAATTGACTAGAAATAATATCATCATCTTTTGGATCCTCATCTGACGCCTCATCCTCCTCTTTCTCCACTGAGTAATATTTATAAGAAATATCCTTCCACCAAGAAGCTTGTTTATACACTCTCTTGTTCTGACAATTTGCAGCCACGTTCTTGATTTGAAAATACCGCCTAAACCTAAAAGAAATACCTTCATAATCTACTGGCTAAATCCACACTCCACTAGCAAGGTTCAGTGAAAGTTCCACTGGTAAGGCTTTTGTAAGATCCATTTTCACTAGATTACTAGCAAAATTTCAATGAATTTTTTTTGAGATCCCTCATCAACACACAAATATTTTTCCCTAGTGTTCCCAATAGCTTTTAAATAGGAATCAAACCACAATTGAAGTGGAAGATTTGGAAGTCTTTCCCAAAGGGGAATCTTGTCGAAGGATTCAATAGCAAGGTTGAATGCTAGATACCATGGTTTAAGAAACAAGTATGTTAATCCTTCCAACTCCAAAGAGATTCACTTGAAAATTAACTTCCTGTCCTTGTCATTGTCAAAGGTCACTACAAGAAAAACCCCAAGCTCTGAGATAAATCTAAATATTTCCATGTAGAATGGGACCCCACATCTCTGATACCCATGTATGAAGCTCACCCCAAGAGGGCCAACAACCACTAAATCTTCCAATCAACCCTGAGTCTGTAACCACCTAATTTCGGTCTGTCGCAACCATGGACCCTGTTTGCCCTAAGTGTGATCATACCCTCGAGTTATGTCCAAACGACCCTATTACTGTTTGGCATAATTCTTTTAATCAATTTAATGTCCTAGGTGATTTTTATCACTTATTTATATTATCTACTATAGCCATACAATTTAAATCAATATCGACCAATCAGATCAAATCTAAAATCAAACATGGCTATAGTATTTGATATGAGGGAATTAAATAAATCTCTAAATCAAGGTATCAC
>MU223097.1:5847619-5872792 GCA_018584345.1 Thuja plicata | reverse complement strand
TGGATTTACAAATCCATCTTCCAGGGCAACCAAACAGTCCCAAAAAATGAAAACCAGGGTTTGCATAACCAGGCTATGGATAACCATGATTTGTTTCATTTTCCAATTCCCCAACCAAACGGGCCCTTAGTTATTGATGATGTACATTGTAGGAGTCTTAGTGTGTAAAAGGGTCAAAAAGTAGTCATTTCAAATTGTCAACCAATACATGACTCCCATTGTGCCAATAACCGTTCATTCAAAATCACCAATATTTGTGAACAAATGTCCCAATAGCGGTTTACAAATCTCTAGTAGTGGTGCACAAATGGGCCATAAAAGTTTTAAAAAAGGCTAAAAAATGATTGATTATTAGTAAATGTGAGATTAATTATGTGAATGGTTATTGAGGGATCGCTATGACAAGAAGTGAGCGGCTATTAGAGCCTGAGTGGTAATTGGTCCTTTTCCCGTACTCATTTTCTCATTGTTTTTTTTTTTTGTTTCGTATAGAAAGTCTTTTAAGATTTTGATGTAATTTAAAATATTCAAAAGATTTTGCCAATTCAAATATAGATGTCTAACAATCAAGATTTTGAGTCACGATTTGATGTAAATCCAACATCTATGATCAACGTATCGAGCAAAGAGTGCACTATCATTATCTTATGAATTCACAAGTGTTTTGTTCTTGTTTTTGTTTAATTAGCTAAAATTTTATATTTATCAATGAGAAGTTATAAAATAGGAATCTTATTTTATTCATTATAGTGACTATGGTTTAGAGATAGTCTTCTAACTAATATATAAATAATTATTAAATTAGTAAGAAAATATGAATGTGTTAACTTTAGTCATTTTTCCCAAGAATTTATTACTTGGGAAATAGAAAGTTATGTACAGATAGACATTAATAGTAAAGAGGGTTAATATATTCACTCCTTTCTTGGGTATTGAAGAATCCAGATTGTGGAATGAGTTAGGGGTTTGATATAGAGCAAAAGAGATTACTACAACTTTTAAGGCCCAAGAATTTCCCAAAGAGGATATGCATCAAGCTGAAATTATGGTACAAGTATAAACTAGAAATCCCCAAAATTTCTTTAGCAAAGAAACAATAAAAAAATATGGGGTTAACAGTTTTAAAGAATTTGCAAAAAGAATAGCTATTAATTTCCCCATTATGTTGCTTAACAGGCAATTTATGCAGGATGAAACACCACATGAACCAGACTTTATTAGGTTCCACAAGTCTAACCACAAACACACTAGGTTTTTGGTCCATTATGAGGGTTCCAAGTTCAAATTCTAGTGGGAGTTGAGGTGTTCAAAGATTTCATGGCTGTCAGAGAAGATTTTTTATATGTATTTGGCTTTGGTGTTGGGGAAAATGGTACCATCTATCCACTTAAGGTGAGAAATATTGTCATCATTGACTTCACACTCTCTTGGAATATTCAAATTTCTAAATGCCTCCCTCAATATTGACTATGTTCTCCAATGATTATGTGGAATATCAAACTTTTACCACATGAAATCCTAACAGCTAATAAGTCTTCCCTCCTGTATAATATGAGATAATTTCTGAATGCCCTAGTTGGTTTAACTCTTAGTAGAGAGGCCCTAAAATAGAGCCAGGGGTTTATCTCCATGTTTGAGGTTCCAACATATTGATTTTTCCCCAAAAAATCTTATTAATTTCATCAATGAGGCTATTATTAGTAATTATCGTCCTAACACTTTCCCAACTCTTCTAGATTGATTTAAAAACATTGATCGTCCTAACACTTTCCCAGCTCTTCTAGATTGATTTAAAAACATTGGAACCTATAAATTTGATTGCAAAACCACCAAATACTAGATAATTGATGTGTAACCCCTTCCAGGATGAGGTGTTTACTAGAATGGCTTTGGATATATTATTTTTGATTAAAACCTTCCAAGGTTCATTACCTAGTGTGGATTTTGCAATCCATTTGACTGCCAAAGTAATCCCTTGTGTTCTTAGGTCTTTTACCTCCAATACCTCAAAGTATTTGTTCATCATACACCATTTCCACTTAACACCATATCTTTTTTTGTTCCCTTTTCCATCAGACCACAAGAATTATCTTTTCTTCTTTTGGATGTAATTAAATCATGCCTGATTAAAGGGTCGGGCTGAAGCATATTAGATAGTATATGAGGATGACCATAGTATATGAGTGATGAACTATAACTGATTGAATGTTTGAAGATGTTAAATTGATGATCACCAAGCTACCGAAAGATAATGCAAGACATTAAATCAGTTAATGTATTGTATTATCATTGATGTCAACTTGATATAATCTAATCGGTTATATACAAATTGTCAAAGACTTCAAAGAATCAGAGAGATAAAGATTATGCTTTCAGTAATGCATAAAATATTAGTATTCACAAAGTGACAACAAACACTGATGGGTAGTGCACCCCGCGGATAGAGAACCCTGAGAGGAAAGTCGCAGTGATGCCCGAGCAAGAAACTTGACAAGCATTGCTGACGAGCAGAATCACAAGCATTACTAACGAGAAGAACTTCACAGTGATGCCTGATGGATAGACAACCCTGATAGAGATGCCCGAGGAGAACTGAAGTGTTGACCGAAGCTAACAAGAGTTAAAACATCGAAAGAAATTGATGTTCAAAAATGAAAAAATACTTAGCTGGCAAGAGCTAAAGATAGAGTTAACTGGTTGTTAATATTCTTTTCATCAACAAGTTAAAGCCCGAGATAAGTGAAAGATTTAAAGCTTTTTTATTATAGTTGGAAAGAAGATATCTACGAGAAAAAACATGAGTAAAAGTTTTAAAGAAAGATTGGCTAGAATTGTGGATCACGCTAAGAACAAGAAAGTCAAGAACTTAGAAATGGTGATATCATGTCTATAAAGAGACAATCTAATTCATTATGAATTAAGGGGTGAATAGAAGAAGAGGATGCTGAAGAGAAACTGATGAAGAACAACTTCATACAGTCCTGATCAATCAAGATGAAGAACAGAGCTATATTTATATGGACACCGAGCAACAAAGAAGCACAACATCACCAAGCAGAAAGAAGTGGAGAAAAGGTATTGAAAAGACACATTGATCAAAAAGGTATTATGAGTTTACAATAGATCTAAAAATATACAAGTCTATAGTTGTATATGTGAACAGATCATTTATTGTTTTAGTTTAACCATTGAATTAGAAAGTCTCTTAACCAAGCAGGACTTAACAATCCTTTCTATATTAAGATACATCCCAAGGAGTATCAAAAATTTTGATCATGAAGATATCATGAGATGCCAGATACCATTTGAAAAACTACACTGGGTTTGGTCATAGAGGTTGCCTCATATCCTTGCATATAGGCCTAGTCATGGGCAGATGCTCCCAGGCCCATACTTGTAATATGAAAACCCCAGCTGCCATACTCTTTGCCTCTCAATAGATGATCTCATGCATCTTGTGATACATGTGGGCCAACATGCACTAACCCCATCCATAATGTCGGGGCCGTGCTAACATCTGCTGCAGCATCCTGCCCCAGCCACACTCCAGACCGTGTTGTCCATGATCAGGCATCAGATAGCACCCAAGGAAGCATACTAGTACCATAGGAAACCTATGTGTAGGTCTGTACTCGCTAATAAGATCCTCCCATGGGATAGCTCTCCCCATGATGAGGTCATCCTGTAATAGCTCCCTCAAGGCTAGTGTCCCAAGTCTAGGCTGCACCTCATACTCTACCTTGGCTCCGTGAAATGGGATCCTCAGTTTTCGGTAGATGTCCTCAGGGGTCACGGTCATCTCACCCTGTGGTAGATAAAATGTGTTCATTTCTGAATGGAAATGCTCAACAAGTGCTCCTAATAAACCATGATTTACCCGAATCTCGGTTACATCACATAGAGTGGTCAAGCCCAAAGTATCCAGATGTGTTGTCTCTACATCATCTAACTGTGATACTTATTTGTTGATAGCCGGGTGGTGTGATCGGAAGGCAATGTCTGGAAAATCAACCTGCAAGACATGCAAACAATAGTACATGATTAGTAATCTGAGATAATCAACGCATAATGAGCCAATGAAGCATTAAAGACATCCTACAAATAGTAAAAACACAATGCAAACTGATTTCATGTTCTAATTGTTCACTTTTTCTCATGTGAAGAAGCAGATTTTCGTGTGACAAAGTACTCTTTCGTCCGAAGAAGTTTTTTGAGCCGCGTGATATTTGATGTTCATGCGAGCTTTTATCACTTTTTGCATGAGAAAACACCCTATGGAAGGGTTTCTCGTGCAAACATGGGTACTCTCCCATGCGATATTTCTCACCGAATGGCGCAAAATGGAGTTTTGTCGCGCAAGATTTCCCTACGGGTCGTGCGAAGAAACTACTTCTTTGCGTGAAAAACCCATGGACCATTTCTTAAGAATGCAAAAAAAAATGAAAAATTGACTGAAATCAATGAAATTTGAAATGCAGAGAGGTTTATCGACTACTTACTGGAGGTCCGTACGCTGCGCGCCGACTATGCCTCCTAGATCGCTCAAATCGGTGCGTGCTATAGGGGACCACCATTTTCGCTCAGAGATTAATTCACAAAAGTCAAAAGGTTGAAATGATTTGAAAATGACCTTTTCGTCCTTATATAGGTTTTGACCTAATTTTTCAAAGTGCTCTGTTTTGCATGAAAACTTCACCATTACCTAATTTGACCTCTCTGAATCCATTTTCATGATTGAAATCGAAATCTGACACTTCTATATAGCTCAAAATCACATTTTAAATTTTTTTTGGGATCGACGCGATTGGACACTTGTGCAGTCGACTTTCTGACGTCGCTTTCTTGTCCGAATCATATCTTATCATCATTTTTTCAAATTTTTGACTTTTTTCCTCAAAAGTCAACCCTAGTCAAACTTGGTCAACCCGACCTCATAATCACTCAAATTGCTTCTAAATCTTCTAGATTATTCTGTAATCTATTCTAAGTTCTTCTTGATCTCTGATTCAACATCTATCTAGGATTTCTCGCTCTCAATCATCATTATGACGTGTCATCTTTCCATTTCTCTCCTAAGGGGGCAGGATGATTACATCATTGAATCTAGTCCCATCAATCTGATCTAAATTCAAAAGTCCTCATTGCTAGGGGTATCTCATCACTTGAGGCATGTTCAATTTTTTGTACCTCATAGTGAAAACTGGGTGTTCCACAAATTTTAATCAATAGGGGCATCCTTGTTCCTTACATCTTCTCATCTATTAGGTATCGGGGCATTCTAACCCAGATTCCTAAGGATCAAGCTTCGTTCTGGAGATGATTCTCAAAAACTCATCTATTGGGAATTGGGGCATTCTAACCCTGATTCCTGAATCAAGCTCCATTCTGGAGATGATTTTGAATCTCTATTTACTATCTTTTTGGGACAAGTATTGGGGCATTCTAACCATGACTCCTAAAGATTGAGCCTCGTTCTGGGGACAGTTTTGTGAAAGATATCTATCTAACCAGTGTCTTGGCAATCTAACCAAGATATTGGGGGACTAAGCTTTGTTCTGGAGATAGTCCTGAAATCTCTATTGATTATCTTATTGGATAGGTATTGGGGCAATCTAACCCTGACTCCCAAAGGTTGAGCCTCATTCTGGTGATATTCTTGTGAAAGATATCAATCTATTTAGGTATCAAGGCATTTTAACCCGGATCCCTGGGGATCAAGCTTCATTCTGAAGATGACCCTCCAAAACTCTACTTGACCAGCGTCTTGGCAACCTAACCTAGACTTTGGAGAGTCAAGCTCTGTCTTGGAGATGACTCTAAAATCTTCATCAATCGATCTTTGCATCACTAATGTTCAAATCTATTCTTCTGTGCTTCAGGCATCAGACTATTCTTTGAATCAATGCGTTGCTCGCACATCAATTCAAAGAGGGGCAAAATGTAACACCCCAAAATTGACATCTTGCAACCCTAACCAATTTTGTTGCATTTTTTATTATTCTGGATCATCAAAGTCCTATTGTACTAGGCAATTCTGAGTTTTAATTGACTCTACTTGACCTAAGTGTCAAATGTAGAAAATCCTAAATCTGCATTAATCATACATTATGTTTAATTCCTAATTATCTATTGGCTAAACAAACCTTATAATCAAATTAATTTAATTATAAAGTCCTAGCACTTTAATTAAATTAAATTCACCCTCTTTAGCTAAGACACATAAAAAGGGAATTAAATGATATTTAATTATTAAATAAATATCCTCATTTTCAATAATTGAATTTAATTATTCAGATAATTGAGAAAAAACAATTATGAGGTCATATTTATTTAATTAATTAAATATTGTCAACAAAATCTTCTCTTCAGTTCAAAATTGGAGACTTCTCTTTAATTATGCTTTATAGAGAAAGAAAACAGAAAAAACAAATATAACAGTTAAAATAAAAAGAAAGAAAACAGTTAAAGCAAAGGGAAAACAATTTATTATTTTCTTTTAAAGAAAGCTTTCTAATCTGAACTGGCTTTTCTATGTGTTTTATCTCAAAAGAGGAAACTTTCCATTCTAAACAGCCTCTAAGTCTATAAAAGAACTCTCATTTTCTCATTCAAACCCCCACTTACTTTCATGCATTGTTAGAATACTAAATTGTTGCTACATTCTTAGTTAATAATCTCATATAGAATAATCTCATTTTGCAATAGATTAATTTTAATTTCTAGAATAATTGCATTGAAATCATGTCTTAGATTAATCTTGCATCTTTCAATTCTTAGGATAACTTTGTATTGCATTCATGGAGAAAAATCCTTCATTCCTAGATTGGTCTATGGTTATGAGACTCTTGTTTTGAGAGCTTTTTCAAAAACCCCATCTGGATAGAAGGAAATAGGTCAAATCATGCAGGCAGGTAGGATGAATAACTCATATTCATTCTTGTATGTATCTGGCGAAGGACTATGTTGAAGTGTATGGTGAGTTAACAAGGCCAAATTTACCACATACAATAGAAGGTAGCATAGAGATTTCAGATATCAAGTGACAAACTATTCTATTTAAATCCTCTAACAAGGTCACACCTAACAGTGTGTTTTTAACCTTTAATAGGGTTGTCTCTTCACTGAGCTCACTTCAGAAGAGTGAAAATTTTGGGTTACCGGTCCCAAGTGGTTTTCCCTTAACAGGGTTTCCATGTTAAAAATCTGTGTCAATGTGTTTATTAGTCATTACTTTAGTGTTTTGCATTACACATAACTAATCTAGATTGATCGGTATACACTAAGAAATTTACTGTATTTTGGTAAATGAAAGACTGCTAATTGGTAAATAGTAAGAATAAGGTTTAACAGTGAACTACGAGCAGTAGTTATTTGTTAAGATTATTTGAAGGCATTCATCTTGTAGGACTGAAGATAACTAGAGGCTTAATATTGTGGTACTAAGTTTTTGGGTTGATTTATTGGAATATTTTTTAGGCCACTGATTCACCCCCCATCTCAGTTATTCTAACAATTGGTATCAAAGCTTGTGTGCTTAGAAAGGGAGTTTAACAGCTCAAGCAAAAGATCACAAGATGAACAAACTAGATGTGACCAAGTTGAATAAAGACAACTTTGCATTATGAAAAAGCAGAATAAGACTCCACCTATCAGGTATTGGTAATGATGTTACTCAACACCTAGATACTAAATATGTGTTTCCTACAGGACCTCACACACTTGAGAAATTGAGAGAAAAGCATGAGCATAATTGCATGATGATAGAACTTTCTTCCTCACTCTCTGATGCTAAGTTTGAAGATGTCAAAACATGCACCTCTGCAAAGAAAATGTGGGATAAATTGAAGATGGTACATGGAGGAGATGCTAATGTACTAAGAGCCAAGGTAGAAATCCTAAGAGGGAGGTTTGATGACCTAAGGATGAAAGAAGGAGAAAATATCACTCAGTATAGCTGCAGACTCAAAGAGGTAAACAATGCTATTCAAGGAGTTGGAGGTGTACTTGAAGAAGAGACAGTGGTAAGTAAAATCCTAAGAACCTTACTGCCTGTATATGCTATTAGAGCATCTGCTATACAAGAAATGAGAGTACTTGCAAACAATAATGTTACTCTAGATAGTCTGATTGGTAGACTTATTTCATTTTAAATGAATAACTTTGATAATAGTGTAGATTACCATCTATAGAGTCTGCATTCAAATCTTTCTTTGAAAATAAGTAATTCAAGTCATAAACACACTATGAGGAATGATAGTGAAAGTGATAGTGATGACCAAGGACTTGATGAGATTGAAGCACTAATGACAAGAAGATTGCAGAGAGGCAAAGGTAGATACAAAGGTAAATTACCGCTTGTATGTTTTAATTGTAAAGAGGTTGGAGAATTTTCTGCAAGATGTCCTAGCAGAAGAAAAGATGACAGAAGTAATGACAGAACATATGAAAAGAATTTTGACCAAGGTGATAACAAAGATTACCAAAGAAACCAACAATCTGACAAAATACATACCCGAGACTACAAGGACAAAGGAAAGAAATCTTGTTACCTGACTGAGAACAGAGCTGATGGTACTGACACCGAATCTGATGAAGACATTGAGATGGTATTTGTAGCCATGAAGGATGATTCAAACGAAGAAGAAATGTATGTAGAGACTCCACACATATCTAAGGTTAGTAAGAATGATGTCTGGATTATAAATAGTGGCTGCACTCACCACATGACCGGTGATAAACAAAAGTTTGAAACTTTTGAATACTATAATGGTGGATTAGTAAGAATAGGTAATGACACACCTTGTCCAGTTGAAGGTAAGGGAACCGTAATGTTGAATAACCTAATCAAATGTGAAAATTCTTACTGGGTAAAAGGACTTAATTATAATCTATTGAGTGTTTCACAACTGAATAAAACAAGTCACTGAGTATCATTTGAAAATAAGAAGGCAGAGATCTTCAATGAATTAGGAAGGTTGATCAGAACAGTTGAACAGACAAAAAGGTAACCTTTTCTATCTTGATGACATTAACACCACTTTTTTAATGGCTATAAATGAAGACATATGGTTGTGGCATAAAAGACTATGCCATGTAAATTTTGACAACATGATAAAGATAAGAAATAAAAGGAAAGTAAGAGGCTTACCATGCATGTCAAAGCCCGAACATATCATGTGCAAGAATTGTAAAAAAGGTAAAATGAAAAATTCTGGTTTCAAGAGTAAAGTCCATACATCTAATGCAATTCTAGAATTAGTCCATACTGATTTGTGTGGACCCATGAGGACAAAGAGTTACTATGGTGATAGGTATTTCATTCTCTTTGTAGATGATTATTCTAGAATGATGATAGTTATGTTCTTAAAAGATAAATCAGAAGCATTCAAGATGTTTAAATGGTATAAGGCTATGGTAGAAAAATAAAGTGTTAAGGAATTGAAATTCTTAAGATCAGATAGAGGAGGGGAATTTATTTTAGATAAATTCACTAACTTATGTAATGAGGATGGAATGAAAAGACAAGTTTCTACACCAAGAACACCACATCAAAATGGAGTTGCTGAAAGAAGAAACATAGCCATTATTGATTGTGCAAGAACACTGATGATTGAGAAAATCATCTCTCAAACTTTCTGGAGGGAAGTTGTCAGTATTGTTGTCTACATATTGAACAGAGTACAATTGAAGAAGGACACAAAGAAGACACCATATGATCTATGGTATGGTTACACAACCAATGTAAGTTACTTCATAATACTTGGTAGTCAATGTTATATTTTGAAAGATGATAGAAATGGAAAGCTTGACTCCAAAAGTGAAGAAGGTATCTTTCTAGGGTATTCCACCAAAAGCAAGGCTTATAAATGTCTTAACAAGTCCTCTAACAAGATCATTGGAAGTGAAAATGTAAGAATAGATGAATTTGCAGAGAAGAATGAAAAGGAAAGAAGAAAATAACCAGAAGACTACAACAGGTTTGTTTACACTGAAGAAGCTGACACTCTACCTGAGCAATAGTGTATCACTCTCGAGAAACATAACACTGCACTTGAGCATCAGGTCACAATTACTGAAAATCAAGAAAATACTCAAGATGATGTTCTGAGCGATGGAGATCAGAATGAAGGTCAAGATGATTATCAGAATGATGGAAAATGAGTTGAACCAAAACTTTCCAAGTATGTCAGAAGACATCATCCACAAAATTAGATCATAGGAGACAAGAAGGCTGGAATGAGAACAAGAAGTAAGTCACTAAGAACTAATGTTTACTTTGTGATTTGAGCCTAAATTTGTTAATACTACACTTGAAAATGAGGAATGGGTCAGTGTTATGAATTAAGAGATAGAACAGTTTGAGAAGAACAAGACATGGACACTAGTACCGAGAACTGATAACAATAATCTCATCGATACCAAATGGATATTCAGAAACAAGCTGAATGAGAATGGAGAAGTCACAAGAAATAAAGAAAGATTAGTATGCAAGGGGTATGCACAAGAAGAAGGTATTGACTATGGTGAAACATTTACACCCTTTGCCAGACTAGAAGGAGTTAGAATTATTCTTGCTTATGCTGCATTCAAAGGATTCAAGGTATACCAGATGGATGTCAAATCTACATTCTTAAATGAAATACTAGAAGAAGAAGTATACATTGAACAACCAGAAGGGTTTGTTGATCCAAACAAGAGAAACATGGTATGTAGACTACATAAAGCCTTGTATGGATTGAATCAAGCACCTAGAGCCTGGTATGAAAGACTTCACTCCTATCTCATAAGCATTGAATTTGTAAGAACAAGTAAACATAACAATATGTACTTAAAAGAAGATAATGGTGGTAATATTGTGATTGCTGAAATATTTGTTGATGATATCATATTTAGGGGTAATGATATGTTATGTAAATAATTTTATAATGAAATGAGCAAAGAGTTTAAAATTTCTATATTTGGGGAGATCAAATTCTTTCTTGGTCTATAGATTCTTCAACAAGATGCAGCAATATATATCACACAATCCAAATACATCAAGGAAGTGTTGAAGATAATCAAAATGGAAGATTCCAAGCCAGTTGGAACACCTATGGAAATTGGATGTAAGATGACAAAGGAAGATAATTCAAATGAGGTAAATCAGACCCTATATAGATCAATGATTGGAAAACTAATGTATGTTGTTCAAACCAGACCAGATATAGAACATATAGTTGGAATAGTTGTAAGATTCTCTACTAATCCCAAAGAATCACACATGACTACTATCAAGAGAATTCTGAGATATCTAAAGAACACCGAGGACTATGGCTTATGGTATAAAAGAGAAGGCATAGAAACCCTCTAAATCCTTAGAGTACAAGATGGGATAAGTAATAACTCGCCTATTCCTGATCATCAACATACCATATTTCCTTGGTTGAGATATTGTGAGTTCACCTCTGATATTGATCATCACCCTATCTAGGTCTACCAAAATTTCCCCTATAAATAACTCATGACATAGCCTTGTTATATCTTCCCTATCATTGTAGATATGCATTGTAATAGCAATTAACATAGCTGGGATATTAGGATTACCCATAAACCTATTGCAATTACTAACAAATTGATCTCTAAGGCTCCTAAGGACAACCCTCGTGATAACCTTGTTCTTGACATTCACAAATTGCCTAATCTTATCAATTGGCCTCTTTATTGAAGGTCATCTACCTATTAAGACTTCCTAGCTTAATCGACGTTTCCATGGTAGATAAAATAGAGTTTTAAGGAAAGACAGATAGTAAACAATACCCAAAAAGCATCTGAATTCAAATACATTTTCCTTTTGGAAGGTTCTGATGGGACATTGGTGTACTTCCTATCACAATCATAATAACCTATAATAAATGCTATGAGCTTGCTTCATAATCACTAAGATTAAAGTAGCCTTTGAGGAGAACTAATCTATCATTGGATACTACACACCATAATTTGAACATACTAACCATTACCCCTTAATAATTATCCAAATTAATACAATCATTGCTTCACTTAGCTACTTATAAACTTACATAAAATATTCTTCCCAAAATATTATAACAATAAGTTGATAAAGTTAATGACATAATTTACCCATTACTATCAAGGGAGAGTGACTAATAATCTAAGGATAAAGCTATGGTTAAGATCATATTAAAGACTTAGTAAAAACTCCAAGGAATACCTACAATCAGTTAACTAGATATATTATCAACTGACTGCGAAGCTACCCATCATCTCCTAAATTTTATAGCTCATCTACTCTAGAATTGCCTTCCCGATAAATGTGATTAAAAATACAAATTTTGAAGTTCTTAGTTATAATGAAATATCTCTCTAGGATTGCATTCAATTTCCAGCTAAGCATAGATCCTTTCCTTAGGGCATTGATCACAATAGCTAAGTCCCCTTCCACCTCTATATTAGAAATCCCCATTTTAGTACATGCTAGAAATCCCTCTGACAATGCAGTGAGTTATAAAATATTTTTGGACACCCATCCTAAAGGCTTAGATTTCCAAGAAATCTCTATCCCTTCTGAAGTATGGAGATGCCAACTAGCGCCTGTCTTCCTAGGGTTTCCTCTAGGAGATTTGTCAAAATATAATTTGAACCATCCACTTTGGGGGGACCACTTACATTAACTCTTTTTTGCTTGTTTCTTTCCACCCCTCTCCCTATATAGGGAGGAATTTTAAGACCTATCCATATACTCCACATCTTTTCATCCCAATAATTCATCTTAGCCTCTTTCATCGAAATGGTCATGTAAGATATATATGTGTGGGGGGGGGGGGGGGNAGCCTCTTTCATCGAAATGGTCATGTAAGATATATATGTGTGGGGGGGGGGGAGTGTATGTGTGGCCTCCTAATCCAAGACAAGGAGATCTTAATTGATTAATCGAAAGGAGACAACCAATGCAAAAAGGAATCAACTAGTTATGGATAAAAAGGGAAAGGGGGATCTAATTTCTCAATTATAAAGTAAATCAATAGATCTGAAATGCTTAAAACCTTAATTGAAATGAAACATTTACCCTAGAGTGTAGCAGATCTATAAATTGTTGTTTTCTGGTGTTTGTACTGAGTTTCGGGAAATTCTGCAACCGGATCTCGAATAGAAACACAAAGACGGAGAAAACCCATAAATATTTTTCTTTTCTGAGAAAGGTCAACCTTGACCCAAATGCAGGGGTGCAATTGTACCCCAAAATGTCGACCTTGATCAGCACTACTTTGATGTAAATTATGTTTATGGATCCCAAAAGTTGGCCAAAAAGGGTGTCTGAATCTGTTCTGTAATTCGCTGTCATGTACCTGTACCTACAAGAAAAATGTTTTTGTTTGTTGCATGATGGGTTCTCCTTAGTCAAACCCCGATTTAGGAATTAAACTTGAAATCAATAATTGAGATAGAGAATGCTAGCAAGTAGTAGAAGTAGATCTAACAATGAAGTTATGCTATTCAATAGATATGCGATTGTATTTCAAATGTAAACAAGTATGTTAATATGAAAGTTTGGACTCAATATTAGAAATCGTAAATGTAAATCAAAACCTCCATGATTGTATGCTTAGAATCCACCTTGAAGGAAGAATGAATGAATCTTGAGGATGCACAAAGGATCTTGAAGGAAGATCACACCACCATGATGGATAGATCTAGGGTTTGAATGATGAATCTTGAATGCTTGAACCAAATCCCTTCAATGGCTTGAATGCTTGAATCCTTGATCTTCAATGGAGAACTTGAATTATTAAGAATAATGTAGAAAAATGGATGCTTGAAAGTAGAAGATAATGTATTCTTGCTTCTTTAAATCTTGTCTTAGTCCTTAGCACTTCTGATTATACTTCAAGTCTTATGGTTAGAGAAAATGAGAGGAGAATGCTTCCTTATATACAAGTCTAGGGAACAAACTTCAAGAGAGGCCTACATAGGAGAATTAAATTCCAATTAGGCCTATATCCCTATAAGTGGACCTATATTAAATGTCATTTAAGATTTGTTACTTTGGAACCTGAAATAGATGACCCAGAAGCGGGAAAATGAACTTTTTAGTTTCTCCCAGCAGCCGACAAACTTTCCAATTAAAAAGGGGGACCTAGGTCAAGGTTGATTTTGACCTTGACCTAGGTCAGGGTCAAGGTCGACCTTGACCCATGGAGTCAAGACCCTTGGAAAATGTGCTAGGTGGGGTAAACAGTGCCCAAAGAGGCCTAATTAGGGTCCTAAACAGGCACAAAAGATGCAGAAGGGGCAGAAATGAGAGGACAACATGATGATGGCCCAAAACACTCCCTAAAGAGGGATAAAGTATTTTAACCTGGAATTTCTTTCATTTTAAGATGATATAGGTCGTAGTTCTGCTATTCAGAGTTTCAATGATGTCTGCCTCCATTTTATTGGTCAATTGCTCATTGACCATTTTATTTTCCTTTAATATCCTTCTATTTCTTTGCTTCCCTAGCTCCCAAATGACTATAGAGGGAGATATTAGCGATAAATTACAATAAATATAATGCTTTTTTAGGGTTTTTCAACACCTAAACAAATCTAAAATTGAGTTTGGGAGGGTTGTGGTCCATCCTAGTTTGCTACAAAACTATTGCAAGAACTTATTGGCATATTGAGTGGTTAATAGTATATGGCTTGCATTCTCTTCCTCCTATTCACATAGAGGGAATTTACATGGGCCTTCATAACCCATTTTTCTAAGTTTATCAATTGTGAGGATCTTGTTTTGTAGGTCTATCCATGAAAACACTCCTGCCTTTGGGAGACAATATTTAACCCAACACAGATTTAGAGGGATGCCACTCTGAAGCCTCAGGTGTTTCTTAAAGAGAATATTGTATCCCTCTTTGGTACTATATTATCCTAATTTGGAACCATTCCAAACCAACCTATCTTCCCATTGGCGAAAGGTAATGTTTCTACCATAGAGAGTGCTATTCATTTCCTTTCTCTCTTTCTCTGAGATACTGCTATCGTATATAGGTTTACATTGCCAGCCCTTGATTAAGTTCCCCTCAATATAGTTTTTGACATGTTTCCCCTAGTGATATTCCAAAGATATTTTGGAGTTTTCATATTTATGTTTTCTATCTAATGTGGGGAAACCTCCCCAAGAATCCTCCCAAAACCTGTCATTTTCCCCATTTTCTAAATCCCAAGTCAATTTTTCTGATATGATATCTTCTATCCAACACAATGTTCCATATATGAGAGCCCTTAGGTGGGAAAGTTCATTTCCTACTAAATATTTATGTCTTAAGATTTATACCCATTTTAAGTTGGGGTTTTTGTACATTCTCTATACCAGTTTAGCCGCTAGGACTCCACTCTATTCTTTTAAGATTTTTATGCCTAAGCCACATTCCTCCTTAGGTCTAAAAAATTTATCACAAACTATTAAGGATTTTTTCTTTTTGTCCTTCGACCCTTTCCAAAAGAAGGTTCCCAGGCTTCTATTTATCTCCTCTCTCTTATTGGTTGGCAAGTCCATACATCATGATAATTGATAAATCAGTAGAGCTGAGAGGACCGATTTTAATATAACTGTCATGCTAGCCATTGACAACCATTTCCCTTTCCAAGATTTCATTATATCTTTCATCTTCTTTGTGATTTGGTCCCATAAATTACTTGATTGATTCCCCTTATCGAAGGGGAGTCCTATTTATTTGCACGGTAGGTTACCTTTTTGAAATTGAAAATGTTGCGTATGTCTTCCTCTACTGACCTTTTTGTGTTGAAGAAAAATGTCTTGGATTTTTATTCATTGATTTCTTGACCAAGTGCATTAGAATAGGAACTGAGGATGTTGTTAATTTCCTAGGAGTTTTGCCTCTATCCTTCACGATAGAGCATTGTATCATCAACAAACTATTAATGAGTTGTGGGCTCTTAATTTGATGTTATTTTAATACCTTTAATCTATCATGTTTCTCTTTCTTTGGTGATTGATCTGCCTAGAGCTTCTGTCGTAATGATGAATAGGAAAGGGGAGATGGTAACCCATTGTCCTAAACCACTAGAGACAATAAATAACCCTTCAGGGGAGTCATTAATTAGTACTAACATTCTGGGGGTGAATATGCATTCAAAGATAATTTTGATCCATTGCTTTAAGAATCCAAACGCCTCAAGGCATCTACATAGGAAGCACCAGTCTAATTTATCATAGGATTTCCTAATGTAGAGCTTTATAAGCATGCTATGGTTATGAATCTTTTGGACCGAATGGATGACTTCTTGGGCTATTATTACTCCATTATATATGGATCTATTTTGAAGAAAACCAATTTTCTCTTCACTAATGAGGTCAGGGGGAAGCTTCTAAATTCTATTAGAAGGTTTTTTGTAAGGATTTTGTAGAGGGTGTTACATAGTGAAATGGGCCTAAAGTCATCAAAGTTCTCAGTTTTATTCTTTTTAGGAATAAGGTTTTATCCTTTTCAGGAATAAGAGTTAGGAAAGTATTGTTAATTTCCCTCAACATATTTCCAGAATTCCTAACCCCTTCCATGGCTCCAACAACCTCATTCCCAATAAAATGCTATAATTTTTGAAACAAGAAGGTTGGGAAGCCATTCAGCCCTGGGGCTTATCTGGTTTCATGTCCATGACAAATTTTTCAATCTCTTCCTTAGTGAATTTAGCATTAAGTGCTCTATTTTTCTCGGCAGAAATAATATTGGGAATGCTATTTAAGATCTCCTTTTGATGATCTATATTAGGTCCTTCCCAATTATTTAGGGTGTTTTCAAAATGATTAACAAATTCCTTAGCTATCCCCCAAGGGTCTTCAATGATGATACCATTCCTGCCTTTGATCTTAATTATCCTATTAATAATCCTACGCTTCTTAGTACTATTATGATTTTTTATTTTTTTTTGTCACTTCATTTATCCATGTTTCTCTGGATTTTTGGCACCAAAAAATATCTTCCTTTACCAATATATCTTCATATCCGTTAATAAATTTCCTTTCCCAAGTGGTAGAGGTATACATTCGTCCCCTTCTCAATTACCCCATTGTTCACAGATTCCAACTCTTTTTCCACCCTAGCTTGTGATTCAAAGATATTTCTGAAGTGATTTAGATATTCCATTCCAAAAGTTTAGTTTTTAATATTTAAAATTTTGATACTAGTCAGTATAATTTAAATCTTGAAAATTCTACTTCATTAAACCATACCTCCATTAACCTTATCAGGTTCTCATCTCTTAACCACATTTTTTCAAATTTAAATGGGCAGCTCATGGGCGGTAAGTCCTCTACGATGCTTATATAGGAGAACAAGAAAATGATATGAGCCCCTCTTTGGGAGAAATGTTGCTAATTGGGCAACTCTCTAAAATCAATTGTTGATTGAGTCACTCTATTGATGTTTCCCCTCTTTTAACTATGGTCTAGGATGGCATTGAAATCTCCACCTGCAAGGCTAATATGATTAGGTATTGTTATACATATATTCTTCTATATCTTTCCATACTTGGGTATTATCTCGATTTTGGATTGGGCCATAGATGTTAATAACTACAAATTGAAGGTAGGGTATTTGCAAGATCATGGTATGCCAAACTAGGCTCGTAAGTGGCAATGAAAATTCAGAAAATCAAGGTTAGGAAAGTTGACATAAAAATTTGAACAAGTTGTCAATCTGAGATAAATAATGTGCAAGAAGAGAATCTGTAGAAAATTTCATTTCATTTCTAAGATACTAGCCCTTTAAAAGAAAAATATTTGATATGGTGAAATTACAAATTTCAATGCAATAGTATGAAAATTTTAGGAAAAAGATATATTAGAAGCAAGTGTATGTCTAACCACCTTAAACACGATAATTTATGATAATAGTTTAATGTTTTAAATATAAGTAGTAGACCCGTGTTCGAATGTGAAACATATTTTTTTGTATTTTTTTATCGAAGTAAATAAGTAATTATGATTTTTCTACTACAAATTTTCCAGAATATAAAAAATCTCATATCTGACCACCTTAACTTAGTCTAAACATCATGAAATTGAAATTATTATTTTTTTTATTGTAGTAGGCAAAAGCATAGAATGTGACTCATATTTTAGATTTTAAAAATGTTATACCATTTGAAAGTTATATAGCTATTTTTCAATCAATATATTAATCAAGAGTAAAAAGATAAGAAGCACGTGTATGTCTGACCACCTTAAACACTATGAAATGATAATATTTTTTACTAGATTCTAGATATAATTAGGAGACTCATGTCGGGATGTGGCATTATTTTTTGTATTTTTTTCCTCTTAAATAATTAATTATGACTTTTCTTCTTCAAATTTTCCTAAATATAAAAACTCTCGTGTCTAACCACAATAACTTAGTCTAAACTTCATCAAATTTTATTTTATTTTATTTTATTTATTATAGTAGGGGAAGCATATAACGTGACACATGTTTTAGATTTAAAAAAAGTTATATCATTTAAAAGGTATAGCTATTTTCAATCAGTCTACCAATCATGACTTCTTTTTCACATTGCTACTTTTTGGAATACCATGATCCTACACATACCCCGTAGCTCTTAATACTTATAGTCATCCCAATCATCCATTCTTAGCTTCCAACTTAGATAAGCAGACGATCCTTGGGTCCCAAATAATAGCCAAAACTCCCGAAGCTCGATGGGCAAGGGCTCCTACCAAGTTCACTACACCCAATTTTTTTATTAAAGTTATCTATTTCCCTTTGGTTGAATTTAGTTTCTTGTAGTATTAAAATATCTAGTTTGGTATTAGAAATGCAACGTTCAACAATCTACTACATGTTAGGGACATTCATGCCCCTAAAATTCCATGTGATGAATTTATGACTCCATGGGAAGGATGTTCCCCTTTCCAACCTTAATCAGAGTAGTATTTTTATTAGTTTTATTCTGGTCTCAAGCATTACCGAATTTGGCTCTCAATTTTGATAGTGATTTTCTTCCCCTTTTCCTATTGATCTTAGCACAATCAGGGGTCTGTAGTACTCAGCTGCAAGTATTCTTTACTAACTATTTAATTGAACATTTACACTTCCGTTATGTGATTGGTTTTATTACTCTGCATTTAATAATGTTCTATTTGGTCTGGTTTTCATAAAAGGTCGAAAGCATATAAATAACTTACCTACTTCTACTAAAAAGGCCAACGTTGGATGACAGTCAATACCATTTGCTTCGAGCTTCGTCTAATCTTTGAATTTGAACAGTTTGGGAATGTGGTGGTTTTTTAATTAGCAACAATTCTGAATAAAAGCACCCAAACATTTGAAAAAGCTTTGTATTTTATTTATATATTATGTGTTGTTTGATTGTATTTTATTTATATATTATGTGTTGTTTGATTATACTAAAAGAGGGTTAAAATTTTATTAAAACAGTAAAAGAAATAATGAGCACACAAGATCTAATCCTATGGTGATTTTTTAACTAAGAGAAGGTTTCGTTTCTACCCAATATTTAAAAATTACTGTAATATTTTGGTTGTCTATGAGTTTCACCATTGCCCATTGTAGTGTTCCAGCAACTGTGTCACTATCCACCATTAAAAACTCCTACTCATATAAAAAATAATGGCAGCTGCTAATCTCCATGTAAAATGTATCAAAGACAAAAAAGAGTCAAACTTTTTTTTTGAGATTCGTGAAAATATATTTTTCTTTTTGCAATTTTTTGTGGTTTTCCACCACAAAATATGCAGATTATGAAGAACAAATGCTGAAAATTACATGAAAATCTATTGTGTTTTCCCTTTTTGAGATTTGATCAATAGTACATTTTACATAGAAGATAGCCCCAAGTACTGTATTGCTTATTTTTAGGTCAAATTAACATCAGTCACCCTAGAATACAGAATACAATTTAAATTAGTATTTAAAAAAAAATATTACCTTGATTTTCGTAAGACTAGAGAGATGATTGTCTGCTTGATCTCTCAACTCTAGTGAGTTGTCCAAAAAATCCTTCTCTGCCTTTCTTTCATTACTCAACTTGACAAGATTTCTTATGGCAAGGGAAAATGTCGGCCAATTAGGTTTGCCCATGATATAAGAATGTGTTGGCAAATGATGCTTAATCTCACCACAATCAACTCAAGTTCAACAAGAAAATCATCCACCTTTTGTTAATTACCATGTTAGATTTTGAAATAGTTTGTTTGATCCGATAGTCTTTAAATTTGATAAATAATACATATTTGGAACATCAAGCTCAGTTGAATCTATTTTTAGTGACTATTATCTCTATATAGAGAACCACTTCTATTAAATTTGTTAAGGCAGAAGAACATAAGCACGATGTAATCTTTCCATTGAATTGAAAAAATATTTGATTGTGTGTAAGAAAATTGTTCTCTGTAAGTATCTGTGTTTATTCATTGTATTTGAGTTCACCCAGCAAAGTTGTGTTCATGGATTTTCAGCACCTCCTTTGCCATGTCAAAGAGGGGCCGCATTGGTGCAGGGGCACCAAGGATCAACATGAAGAATATGAAACAAACCAAGAAGACTATGAAGGAATGGATGATACCTAATGGAAATCAAATGTCCAAGGAGGTCAAGGGGATCCTAAATGATGCAAATTATATCAATTATAATGTATTGGCTCCTATAATGGTTTGATACCATGAAATGGCATTTGAACCTAAGGAATAAATTTATATCTTTGAAAGGATTGAATAAATATAATGTGGACCATTAGTGTCCAAGGGTGTCTTAGGGTAGTTAGGATTATAGGAATGATGCAATAAAGTCTCCTAGGTGTTTGGAAACCTTTAGAGTTCTTAAATTCCTATTTAAAAGGTTTTTAAAGCAATTTAAAAATTTAAAAATTCAAATATTTAAAATGTAATGGCTAGTAGCCATTTAGGATGGAAATTGGTTTTTTGTTGTTTAAACACTTAACTAATCCCTCAAACCGGTTGGAAGAGGTTGGGGAAGTTAAGTTTTAGTTTCCTATTTGTAATTGGGACTCTATTGTACGGGCATGAAGCCTGGAGTGTACGAACAGGAACATAGGTTTCATTAAAATACAAGTTTAGTCTGCAATTTTGATGTTCTATGCATTATTGGAAGGTTTAAATACTTATTGCTTTGGTTTTTAAGTTTATATTGGAATGGTAAGCAATCTAAAACCATTCATTACTCTATCCAATGCATTGAGAGTCATCTTACGTGATTGTATTTCCGTTTCCAGCGGATTAATTCTGATTTTGTTAAGTTTTTCATTTATTCTAAAGGTTAGTTTGTAAATAGGATCCATTCCATGGGTGTAGAGGCCTAGGATCCATGGAATGAGCGAGATAAAAATGTATTATAAGTGTGAATGATCTTACTTGAAGAAGTTTTGAAGGAAAAGAAGTGATCTTTGACTGTAACAGTGAAGTTTCTAATGAATTTGATGGCTAAGGAGTAGCAGTGGGAGATCAGGCTTAATAGCATAGCCTTCTTATATTTGGAATAGTCTTATAGGGTGGTATTAATGGTGAATCAACCACTGATTGATCCTGGAAGGGTGTGGAAGGCCGAGATTGCTAAAGCCCTAGATTCAAGGGTTTGAAGTAACCAAATTGGGGATTTTGGGGTTACCTATGTTTTGGTTCTAATTCCTCTTTGTTCTAGAGGTTTTGAGTCATTTTATGACACTTTCCAAGAGTTGAGTCCTTGGTTGGGTTTCTGTGATATATTTTCTTTGTTAAATCATCAAGATTATGGTGCAATTGTAGGGGTACAAGCAAAGTACTACAATTTGGTCCAAAGTACCAATACCTAAGTTTTTGGTATGTTCTTGTATGGCCAAAAAGGTGTCTGAACGTGAAATTATTTCTTCTATTGTTTTGGGAAAGTAAAGTGTTTGAAGACCAAAAAGGTCACTGCGGGGCTACAAGATTGGCTCATTAGGTCTCTAGGCCAGTTTGAAGACTTTTTGCCATTGGGAGTAAGGGATAACTCTAGAAACCTTAACACCACTTTAATATGTCCTCATATATGTCAAATACATCAAATCTATCATTGGTTTGCATTTAAAGTAACCTTGGTTGAATTGAGTCTCTTGAAGCCATTGTGCACTTGGGAAGATAGTTCATTTGTAAACAAAATTTGTGTATATTACCTTGTTTATCAGTCCACCATCCTTTCCTCTACATCAAGTGGTATTAGAGCCTAGGGAAAGGTCTTGTGGAAGGTTTTTAGTGGTCTTGGGAAGTTTGGTTTCTTGAATCCTTAGATAAGCCCTTGAAGTTGAACCATTCTTTAAGGTGTAGCCCTGAGTATATTCATCTACCAAGTTGATCAAAGAGCCATGAATGAAGGAGAGGAAGGAGATATACCTACAAGGATGACCAACATGGAGTTGGAAAGGATTGTGAAAGAACAATTGGTAGACAACAAGAAGTTGAAGGCAACCCTTGAACAAGAGAAGAAGGAGAAAGCTGAGAAAGATAAAGAGATGAGGATCATGATGGAGAGAATATTGGCCTTAGAGAGAAGGGACAAGAGAATCAGATAGGATGAAGAACTTGGAGATGAATATGAGGAAGAAGAAGAGGTACCCAAGGAGAAGAAGCATTAGATCTCAAAGATCTAAGAATGGCCAGGTTTGCTAAAGCCATTAAAAGTGGTGATGCGAGGGCAAGAGCTGATTTGCCTACCTATGAAGGAAAGATGGGTGATGAGGAGCTGATTGATTGGTTCAGTGCCATGGAAAATTTCTAAGTGTGAAGATGTGGAAGAGAGTCAAAATTTGAAGATTGCAAAGTCCAAGTTGAAAGGACATGCTTTGCTATGGTGGGACTGTGTACAAGTGGAGAGATGGAAGAATGGTAAACCCAAGATTACATCTTGGTACACCATGATAGACAAAATGAAGGAAATTTTTTTGCCAAATGACTATAGAGTTTAGTTGTACAAGAAGATGCAGGGTCTTAAGAAAAAAGACATGGAGGTGCAAACGTATACTGAAGAGTTTCATAAACTAGATATAAGAGTGAGTCATGATGAAGATGTGGATGAAAACATTGCAAGGTACATGGGGGACTTAGGTTCAACATCCAGGATGAAATTAGTCTTGCTACCCCTAGGTCTATCAAAGAATGCTATAAGTTGGCCATCAAGGCTGAGGAAAAGATCAAGAGAAGAGAAGAGAGGCAAAGTAGCACAAGAGGAGGATCTTCTATGAGAGGAAGAGGAGGTAGAGGCAACACTGATTTTCAGAATCATAGTGAGAAAGAGAAGGACAAGCCCTACTCATCTTATACAAGAGGTGGGTATAGAGGTGGAAGGAGTGGAGGAAGAGGCAATGAAGTTTTCACAGGCAGGTGTTTCCATTGTAATGAAGTGGGTCATCAATCTTTTAGGTTTCCCAAGTGGATTGAAGACAAAGGAAAAGAAAGAAGGGTGAATTTGGTGGCAGAAGAAACAAGCAAGGAAGAGAAACAAGAACCTATCTTGGCATTGCTAGAAGAGGGAGAGTACTTATTCATGGGAAAGAACCAAACACCATACCATCCAAGGATATTCAGGTCAAATTGTTTGATCCAAGGTAAAGTATGTAGACTCATTATAGACTCCGGTGCAAGTCATAATGTTTTGTCTCATGAGGTTGTTAGGAAGTTAAATTTGAAAAAAATTGTACATCCTAAGCCATATTATGTTCTGATTAAGTAAAAATAGGTTTTACAAGGACCCGAAACCTTTACAAAAAACCAAATAGTTCAGCAGGTTTTACAAGGACCTGCAACCTAGAATTTAAAGATAAACAAAGTAAAGCAGAAATAGCTATGCCTAAGCACCATAAAAGGAAGGAACAAAAAAACAACAAACTGAACAGAAAAATTCCCAAAGAAACAACAGAAGACAGCAGGGACAGCAAAAAACCCAACCAGGGAAGCAGAAAGAACAGCTACATCTCTTTTACCAGCTCCTCTGCTTCGAGGACCATGATTTGCATGTTGTTGATTGAAGTTTTCAGCTCCTCTGTTTCTTTTTCCTCTTTAGGACTCTTTTTCTTGGCACTGGCTCTGGTACGCGATCCCGGTCCTGTATTCTCCACTGTGCTACTTTCTTTATCCTTGTTGATCCTTTCCAGTTTATCCATAAGAATTTGCGCATGACCATAGTAGGCTTTAAGGCTTATGAGACATTGTTCCCCTATTTTTTTAACGGATGCCTCCAGTCTTTTAAATTTTTTATGCAAACTCTTAATTTCTTCCTCCTTGTTATCCTTTTCCATTCTGTCTTTAATCTGTTTAATTTTTTTCTCCATGGTTTCCACCTTGTTGGCATACTCAGCCTGGGCTTCCGAGTTGCCAACAACTTCTTTCATTTCCTTCAGACACTCAGCCACAGGTTTTTCCCCAATCCCCATTCTGTTGAGAATTTTAATGTCCTCCTGTGTTTTCTCAACTTGATTTTTCAAAATAACCTGATCAATAAACATATTATTAATCAGCCCAGAAAAACCCTCGATAATTCCTTTATTGTCTTTCTTATTAAGATCCCCTTTTTCCACATTATCAGGATATTCCTTGAACCCAGAATCAATATCTTTATTCTGTTCCAAAAAATCTACCTCCTTCTGAGTATCAATCTTCATCTCCCTCGATTTGTTCAGAGTGTCCTCTTTTTCATTTTCTCTATTTTCTTTATCCTTGGTCTTTCTCTTATCTGGGGTAGTGTCTTCCTCGTCAGAAGTAAGAACGTTTCTTTTCCTTCTATTGTTATTTTTTTCTGTGAGTTTCCTTCCCCTCAACTCTTTTCCATTTTTTTCCCTCCTTTTTAGTAGTTTCATTATCAGTCTCAGTTTCAGAATCCCCCATCTGGGTATTCTTATGCTTCTTCTTTTTATTAACAACCCCAATTTCAATCTCAGTCTCCGATTCATCAATCTAGGTTTTCTTCTGAGTTTTCATTTTGCCTTTTTGTTTTCTACTGTCTTCCTCCCATTCCTCATCACTTTCCTCAGTATCCGACCCTTCATAGATAGATTTCTTCTTTTTTTTAGTAATACCCCTCTTCTTATTTTTAGGAGTAGAGAAGCCTCTTGCCTCTCCTTCACTTTCTGTATTTTCTTCAAACATGCTACACTCCTCCCCTTCTGTTTCTTCCGCATCCTTTAGTTTCT
>MU223097.1:5790426-5842011 GCA_018584345.1 Thuja plicata | reverse complement strand
GGGTATAGTTTCATATTCTATAGTTTGTTCCCACATGCCCAACTTAGATTTTAGACTTATTTTTTCTGGCATATCCTTATCCTGCATTATCCCAACACAGATACGAGCATAGGTTAGCCTCCGTCTCACCGCTGTCACATTGTCTATCGACAAAAGTTCTCCAAATGAACTAGCTATCCCAACAAATATATCTTCCAGCCAATATTCAAGAGGCAATCCATGTAGCTTTATCCAGATAGGAACCTGTCGAATGGTGTCCTCCTCGAAGACAAGATTCAGACTCCATTTTTGAAGAATAAGAGTATTTTTCCCAATCAGCCATGGCCCACTGCATAGAATATTCATTCTATCTTCTTCACAAGAGAAGAATAATGACATACATCCCTTAGCCATCACTACCATCTCTACCTATCCTTTCAAAGCCCATTTTTGGGACACAAAAGCCCTAACCACTTCGATGTTAGGTCTAACTCCTAAAAATCTACCAACCAACGAATTTTTCATCCTTGCTATAGAAAAATCAATGGTCTGGTCTGGGATTTCAATAGCAAAGCTTCCTTGAGAAGGTATTGAAACATTCTTCACCAGAGGTAAAGAAGATTTACCTGTTGGTTTGATGCCAAAAAGGGACGCCCATTTCCTCGATTGCCCCAGCCCTGCTCCCAGTCTGGGACCCCCTCCTGGGTCCTCTGGCATCTGTCTCGCATCGGGATCCAATCCTGTGATCTTGATGTCCTTTCCATCGTCCCGCTTGCTATGCTCAGAGGATCCTACCTCCTCCCGAATACTCCCGCCCAAATTCAAAGTTGAATCCGGACGCTCCCTCTCTCGTTCCCTCTCCTGCTCCATTCTCTGGTGGAGGACTAAATGTTATGTTCACCTGCTAAGCCATATTATGTTACTTGGGTAAATATGGATCAAAATTTGTTGGTTAGTACTCAAGTCATGATTAAATTTTCAATTGGCAAGTATAGAGATAGGGTGTTGTGTGATGTTCTAGATATGTGTTGTGGACACTTGATCCTAGGCATGTCTTGGCAATAGTCAAGGAAGGTTATCCATGATGGATTCACCAATAAGTATTTGGTTCACCATGAAGGAAAGAGGTATGAGTTGCATCCATTTGTGAGGCAACAAGAAGAACCAATACTTATGTGTTTTGGGCAGGAGATAGCAAAGAAGGTTTAGTATGATACTAGATGGAAGAGGGATGAGAAAGTACAATCAAGAGGCTACTATGACAGTCCTAAAGGAGGAGAACTTTGGGACCTAACCTTTGTGCAAGTTGGGACCATAAAGTGTTCTATGATACAGCCAGAGCATAGCAAGTGGGAAAAGATGTTAGATCAGGGATCTAACCCATGGAGTGGATTAGAGGAGAAGGACTTCCATCCCTCTCACTATCCTTCCCAAGGATAGTCAGCAAACCCATGTTTTTCTTTTAACAAAGTGTGTGTGAATGTAGGGTGGAAAGGTGTGAGAAAGAAGATCACTTTGGGGGATTACTTCACCCCTACATTACAGAGATCCTTTAAGCCACACAACTCTTGGGGCAAGAGTTTCATTGGTGGTGGGGAGTATGGTGCAGGGGCACGAAGGATCCAAATGAAGACTATGAAACAAACCATGAAGACTATGAAGGAATGGAAGATACCTAATGGAAATCAGAGGTCTAATGACATCAAGGGGATCCTAAATAATGCAAATTATATCAATTATAATGTATTGGCTCCTATAATGGTTTGATGCCATGAAATGGCATTTGAACCTAAGGAATGAATTTATATCCTTGAAAGGATTGAATAAATGTAATGTGGACCATTAGTGTCCAAGAGTGTCTTAGGGTAGTTAGGATAATAGGAATGATGCAATTAAGTCTCCTATGTGTTTGGAAACCTTTGGAGTTCTTAAATTCCTATTTACAAGGTTTTTAAAGCAAGTTTAAAGTTTAAAAATTCAACTATTTAAAATGTAACAGCTAGTAGCCACTTAGGAGGGAAATTGGGTTTTTGTTGTTTAAACACTTAAATAATCCCTAAAACAGGTTGGAAGAGGTTGAGGAAGTTAAGTTATGGTTTCCTATTTTTAATTGGGACTCTATTGTACAGGCATGAAGCCTGGAGTGTACGAACACGAACAAAGTTTTCAATAAAATACAAGTTTAGTCTGCAATTTTGATGTTTTATGCATTATTGGAAGGTTTAAATACTTATTGCTTTGGTTTTTAAGTTTATGTTGGAATAGTAAGAAATATAAAACCATTAATTACTCTATCTAATGCATTGAGAGTCATCTTACATGACTGTATTTCCATTTCCAGTGGATTAATTCTGATTTTGTTAAGTTTTTCATTTATTCTGAAAGTTAGTTTGTAAATAGGATCCATTCCATGGGTGAAAAGGCCTAGGATCCATGGAATGAGAGAACTAAAAATGTATTGTAAGTGCTAATGATCTTACTTGCAGAAGTTTTGAAGGAAAAGAAGTGATCACTGACTGTAACAGTGAAGTTTCTAATGAATTTGATGGCTAAGGAGTAGCAGTGGGAGATCGGGCTTAATAGAATATAATTTTTATTTTTGGAATAGTGTTTTGGGGTGGTATTAATGGTGAATAAATCACCGATTGATCCTGGAAGGGTGTGGAAGGCCGAGATTGACAAAGCCCTAGATTCAAGGGTTTGAAGTAACCAAATTGGGGCTTTTGGGGTTTCCTATGTTTTGGGTCTAATTCCTCTTAGGTTTAGAGGTTTGGAGTCATTTTATGACATTGTCCAAGAGTTGAGTCCTTGGAGAGGTTTATGTCATATAGTTTCTTTGTTAAATCATCAAGTTTATGGTGTAATTATAGGGGTACATGTAGAGTACTACAATTTGGTCCAAAGTACTAGTACCTAAGTTTGTGATATGTTATTTTATGGCCAAAAGGGTGTCTGAATGTGCAATTAGTTCTTCTATTATTTTGGGAAAGTGAAATGTTTGAAGACCAAAAAGGTCACTCCGGGGCTACAAGACTGGCTTATTTGGTCTCTACGCCAGTTTGAAGACATTTTGCCATTGTGAGTGAGGGATAACTCTAGAAACCTTAACACAACTTTAATATGTCCTCATATACCTCAAATACATCAAATCTATCATTGTTTTCATTTAAAGTAACCTTGGTTGAATTGAGTCTCTTGAAGCCATTATGCACTTGGGAAGATAGTTCATTTGTAAACCAAATTTGTGTATCTTACCTTGTTTATCAGTTCACCGTCCTTTCCTTTGCATCATGCATTATCTACGGCCATTTGAAAATTTGATAGAGGTTTCCTAAAATAGGTGGTCTAGGTGGAAGACATTGCTAACATGGACAAGAAATCAATACATTTGCAATACATGTTGGAAGAATCCCAACTACCTCTCTCTCTCTCTCTCTCACGTGCCAAGTCACCTTTTCCATCTCAGTCCATCTCCTTTGGACATTGCTTCAGATCCATTATGATTTAGTTTTAAATGCAAATCCTCTGTAGTAGTTTTTATTCGCTAGTTGTTCAATCAACATTAATTATGTAATAAATGATTTCAGTCTTCCCTCTTTTTTCTGGGCACATTCAATGTATTTTGTGACAGCTCTATTTTACTTTTTTTTAAGTATCCTTCTTTATGAAGCTGAGAATTGAGCTCTGTGATATAAAATCATATATCTTTGTATGTTTTTTTTTGAAATATAAATAGAAGCTTGATGTTCATCCTCTGTTAATGCTTTGTTTTTCATTCCTCTACCTCTATCAATACGTGGTATCAAAGCCTAAGGTTTCTTAAACAAGAGTTGTTGAAGGAAAGATTTAGCAGAAGCTAAGAGTTCCAACAAAGGTATTCAAGCAAGTGTTACAATGGCAAGCACAATTTTAACAAATCCTCAAATCCCACAGTTCAATGGGAAAAATTATGATTATTGGTCCATAACAATAAAGGCATTCTTTTGTTCTCAAGACATTTGGGATCTAGTGGAGAATGGTTACCCAGAACTAGCAGATGCAGCAACCTACAATGCTCTAACTCAAGTAGAGAATGATTTATTGAGATATAATAGGAAGAAGGATTCAAAATCTGTATTCTAAATTTTTCAAGCAATGCATGAGAGTATTTTTCCAAGGATCGCAGAAACAACTAAGTCCAAACAAGCACGAGATATCATCCAAACTACATACCAAGGTATGGAAAAGGTGAAAACAGCAAAGCTACAAATGCTAAGAAGGGATTTTGAAACAATTCTCATGAAGGAATCAGATTCAATAGACTGGGTGCAATAAAGAAGATGAGTCCACTTGAGGCGGAACTTTTTAACTTAGTCATTTTCCCGAAATGGTACTTCAAGAAACCGGGTGACATTTTTAAAAAGCAGGGTGGTGTTTCACTTCGGGACCCCAAGCCTTAACTCAAATCGTCACCCCATAGGAGACGAGGTCCAGAGGCTAAATGGGGTCACACTTGAAATGGGGTGACATTTGGAATGCTACCCCGTTTCAGAACGGGGTGACGTTTCATATGTGACCCCGTTTCAAAAACTATATAATTTTTTTGGCACTTTTATTGTCATTTTCAGCTAGCGTGATCCCGCTCTAGAGCTCTACCCCATTTTTTTAGAGACCAAATTCCTTCAGGTGATGATGTTTTCAACTTTTTTTTAGTTTTATTGTCATTTTTTTTAATTTTTTAGTAGTTTTAACTATTTTTCTAATCATATTTGTGGTTTTTTTCCCTTCAGAGTTGCATCTCTTCAATTTCCGTCTACACCACCTCTACCTCTTCGCTCTCCATCTACACCACTTGCACGTAGGTCTTTTTTTTAATATATTAAGTTTAATTATTGTTTTTATTGTTTTTTTAATAGTATTTATTGTTATTTTTATTATGAACAATGCATTGTATGTCAAATTTATTTAATCAATTATTGTACGTAAAAGTTAAAATTAGTTTAGTAAATGCATTTAATTTTTTCTTGTATTTAGTATATATATCTTAAAATGTACAATAGAAAATTTAAAAAAATGAGAAACCCACACCACATACCTAAAACACATAACTTGTAATTTTGTAAAATTAAATTTTCAACACATAATAGAAACCCTAGTACCTATGAATGGGTCCTCCCACCCCTTAAGACCCCTTTAGATGCATTAAAAGCTCTTAAGACCTATTACGTACCCTTTAGATGGATGCATTGTTTAGATATACACAATGTAGATGGATATGCAAATGCGCTAGATATACATGATTTAAATGATGCATGTGCGATGTTTCTTAGATGTTAAAATTAGTTTAATAAATGTATTTAATTTGTTCTTGTATTTAGCATATATAGATGTAATTTTGTTTGTATATTTTTTTTTGAAAATGTATAAACCACACATGTACAATAGAAAAATAAAACAAATGAGAAACCCACACCACATATCGAAAATACATAACTTGTACTTGTAACCTTAAATTTTTAACACATAATAGAAACCCTAGTTAAGATGTCATATAGAAACAGTAGGTAATCTGCATTAAACTAGGTCCACTAGATCTTAAGACTAAATAATTACATCCTGGAGACTCTAGACTGTAGCCCTAGTATGTATATTAATGGGTCTTAAGGGGTCATAGGATCTATTATAACCCATTAAAAGCCCTTAGGACCTATTACGTACCATAAGGGGTCATAAGACCCATTAAGGACAACAAGTTTCTTTATGACCCCTTAACGTTAACTAGGCAGCCCCACAACCTATTACAAACCCGAAGGGTTTCTACGACCTATTTATGACCACTTATGATCAATTTGTACCCCTTAGGCCCTGTTATGTATCTTAATGGGTCTTAATTGGTCGTATGATCCATTATAACCCCTTAGTACCTATGAATGGGTCCTCCCACCCCTTAAGACCCCCTAGGAAGTATAAGGAACCCAAAGGTATCATAGGAGCTATTATGACCCCTTAGGATCAATTCACACCCCTTAGCTCCTATTATGACCCCTTAGCCTTATGAATGGGTCCTACCACCCCTAAGGCCCCTTTAGACGCATTAAAAGCCCTTAGGACATATTAGGTACCACAAGGGGTCATAAGACCCATTAAGGACTTCAAGTTTCTTTATGACCCCTTAACTGTAACTAGGCAGCCCCACAACCTATTACAAACCCTAAGGATTTCTACTACCTATTTATGACCACTTAGGATCAATTTGTACCCCTTAGGCCCTATTATGTATCTTAATGGGTCTTAAGGGGTCACAAGATCTATTATGACCCCTTAGTACTTATGAATGGGTCCTACCACCCCTTAATACCACTTTAGCCCCATTAAAAGCCCTTAGGACCTATTACATACCATAAGGGGTCATAAGACCCATTAAGGACTTCAAGTTTATTTATGACCCCTTAACATTAACTAGGCATCCCCACAACCTATTACAAACCCTAAGGATTTCTACGACCTATTTATGACCACTTAGGATCAATTTGTACCCATTAGGCACTATTATGTATCTTAATGGGTCTTAATGGGTCGTATGATCCATTATGACCCCTTAGTACCTATGAATGGGTCCTCCCACCCCTTAAGACTTCCTAGGTAGCATAAGGAACCCAAAGCTATCATAGGAGCTATTATGACTCCTTATGATTAATTCAGACCCCTTAGCTCCTATTATGACCCCTTAGCTCCTATTATGACCCTAAACCCTAAACCCTAAAGATCAATTCACCCCTTAGGATCAATTCACACCCCTTAGCTCCTATTATGACCTCTTAACATTAATTAGTCAGCCCCACAACCTATTACAAACCCTAAGGATTTCTACGAACTATTTATGTACACTTAGGATCAATGGGTCTTAATGCAATGTTTCTTAGATGTTTATTCATGGATCTTTAGATGGATGCATTGTTTAGATGGTTAATGTATGTATTTATTATCATGCATTAATGCAATGATGTTAATTATTAATTTAATGGCCCTAATTTATGCAAATGTACTAGATATATACATGATGTAGATGGATGCATGTGTGATGTTTCTTAGATGTTTATATATGGATGTTTAGATGGACGCATTGTTTCAATGGTTAATGTATATATTTATTAGATAATACATTAATGCAATGATGTTAATTATTAATGCAATGGCCCTAATTTATGCAAATGTACTAGATGTACATGATGTGGATGGATGCATTTGCGATGTTTCTTCTAGATGTTTATGTATGGATGTTTATATATGGATGCATTATTTAGATGGTTAATTTATGTAATTATTATCATATATGTATGTAATTTTATTTCAATTATATGCGTAGGGTATATTTTGTGCATATCATCATGGATGATTTTAATATCGATTATTTGATTAATCATGGTCCAGATCCTCCACCTCCACCCCCACCTCCACCCCACCTCTTCCACCTCCACCACAACCCAATCTAAATGATTTTGAATGCTTGAAAGCGTTAGTTGATGAGAATATTAATTCTATAGTTGGACACATTGATTCTCTCAGAAACCAACCATTTGTTCCTCCACATGTGCACCGATACATTGCTATAATGCAAAACATTGTAGATTCTGTGAGATCCATTAATGGGGATCTCAATTTCCATAATGCTTGGAGAGAGGAGATGAGCCAATATTATGTCGATGGTCTCTCCTACCAACAAATCGATGAGTTAAAAATCACAAAGGACACAATTGCTCCATATTTCATTGACCCAAAAACACATGAGCCCATCCATAATAAAAAAAATGCATATCCATGAGGTGGTGTAGACATGATGGAATGGTTAATAATTTTTGGAGTCAGTGGATGTGTTTTGATCACCCCCCCCCCCCCATGCAAACCAAGATGTGCCTTTTTTATTTTTTGAAAAAATTATATGTTGAGTTTGTGTTGGGTAGAAGACCCAACTACTTTTATATTAGATATTTCCAGGGGGTTGGTCTTGGTATGCCTTAAAAAAGGCAAGGGGAAAAGATTAACCTTAGGAGACCCATGCCACCCGCACCTCTCTTGGATCCTCCAACACCTATATTACATGTTCCATTTTATCATTAGTCCATGGTCTCAGCGCTTGGATCATTGAGCCAGTTGACTACCAACCTCAAGCAGCAGTCCACACACATTGCAAGTCCTGTAGTAGAGCCTCATCTTTGCACGAATTGCAATGATATGTCTTATGGTCCTATGCCTCAAGAGGGTGAGGCTACTTCTTCATCACATGGAGTATCACATCAGTTTTGATCATATGTGGACTTGCTCACTGCTAGAGACCATCCTCTCAATCACTAGGATCCATAGGTACAAATACGTTCTCACCTATATTACTTTTTAATTTAATTTGAACACATGTACACAATTTTTATGTTTTTAGATCATGTGCTTGTGAACAGACTATGTGCTTGTGAACATACAATGGGCGGAGAGCCATCGAGCTCAGCACTAGATGGGATAATTTTTTCCTCAACGCCTGTTGGCACATCTCATGGGATATAATTAGAGAAATCAAGAGATTAGTGAAGTAAATTTTTTATTTTTCCTTCAATTAAGTCTTAAATAAAACCGTACATTTCTATAAAAAAATATGTTGTAAAACAGGGGGTCATGATCCACTGAGACACACTATGCCCAGTGGTCCATCACTATCCTTTGTACTAGATGTTGAACCACCAGAGGTAATTTACTATCACAATTTATCAATGAATTTCCATGTATTTTAAAGCATAATTTAACCCCTTACTACAAATTAGTGCAATTTTCTACACAACTAAATTTGTGAATCTTTATATATGTAGGTCGCTACTGGAAATACCACACATACTAAGTCCCAAGAGGGATCAAGACAAGAATGGATGCCCAGACATTAATTTTGAATTGTTCTTCACAATTTTATATAAATTGTATTAAAATATTAAAATTCATTTTTTATAGTATTGGTGTTGATCATTTCACGCAGATAGAGTCCCAAGAGGGACAACACCATGAGACAGGTCATGATGTCCACCAGGACATTGGAGGAGACACTGAAAATGTCATGGTAATAACTTCTTCTCAAGAGTTAATTTTGATAAATGTTATTAAAGTTATTTTTTAAGATAATTTTGAGTAGATTAAACATTGAATTCATGTATATATATTAGAGCCATTAGATTATTAAACTATGGTACTTTTTTAACAGAGTCATTCACATGGCCTTGATTCACGTGGACTGAAGAGGACTTTGGACTTCAGGGATGCATGATTTCATGCATATTTCATACATATTTTATGTTGTACGAACTCTTGATACTAGGACACTTGATATTTAATGTTATGGACACTTGATATTTTATATTATATACACTTGATGTTTTATGTTACAAACACTTGATTTTAGATACTTGATATTTACATGGGTTTTATGTTATGGACACTAGATTTTAGACAATTGATATTTACATGGGTTTTATTTACATACTTTATTTGATGGACAATTTATGTATATATCTATTATATAGAATTTTAACATTAAAAGAAAATGACAAAAAGAACAAGATATAAGATAATGTGAAAATTAAAAGCTTCTCGATATTCAAGATAGAATGAATGAACATGTCCTTGGTACTTTTAATAATAAAAAAATATAGGTCTGTGCAATAATAAAAAGATTCAGGTCATCAACAAAATGACGTCAATATAGACCTAAACTAAAATGGAACTAGCAACCTGCAACAATAGAAAAATATTTAATAAGTAACTAAAATTATGTGGACATAGTAAATATGAAGCCAAAAGTATTTACAAATTTAAATAAACTTAACTAAAATTTTGTGAACATAGTAAATTCAACTACAAATTAGTGTTTGTGAGTATGTAAATGTAATACCATCATACTTACCATATTTAAGTTGATAACGTTCATTAAAATTTCTTCAAACAAAATGGTGTCGCTATGGACCTGAAGCAAAATTCAACTAGCAACATGCAATAATAGGAAGAAAAATTAATAAACTTAACTAAAAAATTGTGAACATTGTAAATTGAAAGGAAAAATTCAACTACAAATTAATGTTTGTGAGTATGCAAATGTAATACCATCATACTTACCATATTTAAAAATAACATGCATTACAAGTTCTTCAAACGAAATGGTGTCGCTATGGACCTGAAGCAAAATTTAACTAGCAACATGCAATAATAGGAAATTTTTTTAATAAACTTAACTAAAATTTTGTGAACATAGTAAATAGGAAGCAAAATTCAACTAAAAATTAATGTTTGTGAGTATGTAAATGTAATATCATCATACTTACCATATTTAAAAATAATGTTCATTAAAATTTCTTCAAACAAAATGGTGTCGCTATGGATCTGAAGCAAAATTCAACTAGCAACATGCAATAATAGGAAAAAAAAATTAATAAACTTAACTAAAATTTTGTGAAGATAGTAAATACGAAGCAAAATTCAACTACAAATTAATGTTTGTGAGTATGTAAATGTAATACCATCATACTTACCATATTTAAAAATAACATTCATTAAAAGTTCTTCAAACAAATTGGTGTCGCTATGGACCTGAAGCAAAATTCAACTAGAAACATGCAATAATAGGAAAGAAAATTAATAAACAAACTAAAATTTTGTGAACATAGTAAATACGAAGAAAAATTCAACTAAAATTTAATGTTTGTGATTATGCAAATGTAATACCATCATACTTACCATATTTAAAAATAACGTTCATTAAAAGTTCTTCAAACAAAATGGTGTCGCTATATACTTGAAGCAAAATTCAACTAGCAATATGCAAAAATAGAAACAAATTTAATAAGTAACTAAAATATTTTGGAAAACATAATTATGAAATCAAGAACATGTACTTAAGGGGATAGATAGGATGATGGCTTGAAAGGAAGTCTTAAGGGGAAGTCTTAAGGGGGCGTCTTAAGGTGAATGCAGGAAAACCATTCTTCCTTGTTAGGTATTTTCGTAACCAGGTGCCAACAACCACCATTGAACCTGTAGGATAATCAAACCCATCATCGTCTTCTCTAGGTTGTACTAACTTATGTTTGATCTCAACACATCTAGCCAACCAATACTTTGTTTCCTCTTCATTGTTCTCAGGTGCAAGAACAACAAACACATGTCCTACAAATTGAAAGATAAATTGACAATAATTAAATTACAATATATTTTAATTGCAAAAAAAAAACTTATACCAATATTTGAATTCAAATATAAATTGATATAGAAAATACAATTACCTTCTTGTACAAGATTTGAAAGACGATCGTAGTCCTCTGATGCAAATATCTGATCATTGTCTTCAAGTGTTGTTTCATTTTTCTCATATGTTTGATTAGGTGTTACCGATCTTTGCTTCCACTCTTCGACCCATTCTTTATTCTTGCAAGAATTCCAATCACCTGAAATATAAAATTGACAAAAACATGCCAGCCCCCTTGTCCACAAAGTCCATGTGCTTGCGTCTAAACTTTTAAATGAATGCCATGATGATGATCCATTAATTGTCTGACAGGCAAGTCTATGTGGAATGTCATTTTCTTCAATTAATGAAAAACATCATTTAAATGTACGATTCTCATTTGATGCTACAAATAATCATGAATTGCACCAATCCACAATAGCATGTGCATCTTTAAATTTAGCTGCATCCTCAAATTTTAATTGCTCTCTAGCCAAAATTCTCTTCACACATGCACCAGCTCCATCATTCTCCTTTACCATGTTCAGCTTCAAAAAAAATCCACATATGTAGTATATTGGTTTCCTTGTGAGCCCTACTAAGCCAATAAAAAATTTGAGCATTCTTAAATTGACCCATATAATTATCAGACCATATGAGATGTTCTCTCATGTGGATTTCTCGTTCTCTTAAATTAATATAAAATTTGTCAAAACAATGTTGAACAAACTCTGGTGAGTGCATCCGATTATCACTTAAAAAGAAATTATACTCCCTCACGGTTCTTCTATCATCCTCTGTACTATCATGTGCATGTCTAAAAAAAATATGAACAAACATAAACACTTGCATTAAATTGTAGTATTGGTCTTGAGTTTCCTCTTGTGGAGCAAGAGTATAATTTTCTGCAAAGTCGTCCACTGATAGTATAGTACCAATTGGAAATGTATTTCTACATGTACAAAATTTACCATCAAGCCATCTAGCATATTGAGAGTGTTTCACGTATTTTGGAACAATCTTTTTTTTGAATTCTAAAATGAATGCATGTACACTAAGTTTTTCTGTGATTAATTTGCATCTCTTTCCAATTTTTCCATCTTTTAGATGACACTCAATATTCTTAAATCTTTTGAACATCCACTAATTGTTTTCCAAAATCATTTTCACTAATTTCATGCATGCAATGTCAAATTAATGAAAAATTTCCACAACTAGTGCATTGTCCAGAAATACATGAACTTAAGAAAAATATTTCCCCATTTGGTCTTTCACAAAACAAACTTGCTACAAACTCCTTGATTGTCTTAGGTGGTATATTAATGTCACAATTATTCATAATCTTGTTAGCATGTAAACTACACCGTATATATCGAAAAACATCATAGTGATAACGAAATTGAACACGTGTTTTGCAAGAACAAGATATTCGTTGCTTATTGATTTTCACATACCAAGGCTTGCATTTTTCAAATGATCTTTGTCTAAGAGTAATTTGCCCAGGTAACACAACCTCATCTAAAAATTTCTTATAAAATTTAGTTTGTGTTGTGTCTAATAAGTTTTTTGGATGAGGATCATAAATTTTACACCCCACTCTTAATTTCAAAACATCTCTCGCATTAGATGAAACCCTTGTATTATCATGCCAATACTTTTCAAGCAATGCTTTGATTTCAGGACTCAATTTCATGTCAGATCGTGAGTGTCTACCACTAAAACTCCAACATTGGTTAATTGGATCATTTTCAATACTTGAACTTCTCCTTGCTGCTCTTACCAATGTTTTATGATGCATGTTTAAAATTCCACTAATCGTTTTAACCATTTTTTATCCAAAGTGTTTTTATTGACTATAGTAGTTGTTATGAATCGTCATGCTGCATTGCTATCTTTTGATCAACTCATTTTTCCAATAGATTGAATGACAGTAGAAATAGTAGATATAGCATGTTTAACAGATGAATCTTTCGTATTTTGTTTCACTTTAATGCCTAGTATTTTCATTACTTTTCTCATTTTCCACATTCTCATCAATTGAATCACAAGTTGACATTGAAATGTTAATTTTTTTCCGATAGAAAAATTCTTTGTATATTTTATTAGAATATTTTTCTATCTGCCTCGAAGAAAGCTTACCAGAAAGACCATTCAAAATATTGCTTTGAATATGTAAAAAGTATTTTTCATTTTCTTTTAGGAAAGGAATTTCATTGCTCCTTGCATCAATATTAGGAGGATTTTCGTTTGCATCAACAAAAGGATTTTCATTTTCAAAGACATTAGGAGGATTTTCATTTTCAACGACATTAGGAGGATTTTCATTTGCATGAACATTAGGAGGATTTTCATTTGCATCAACAAAATGATTTTGATTTTCAACAATATTAGGGATATTTTCGCTTGCAACGACAAAAGGCTCTTCATTTTTAACAAAAATAGGGGGATTTTCATTTTTAAATTCTCTAAGTTGAAAAATATTTTTAGGCCTCATTGATTCAATTTAATCTCTAGAATATGCAAGTAATAAGTCTCAATAAAGATTATCATCTATTATCATAGGTTGAGTATCATTCAATGGTGAAGTGAAAGACGTATCTGGAACATCACTACAAGGTGCACTCAACGACATGCTTGCATTCACCTCTTTCATATTTGCATCTTCTGCATCCATTTTATCTCCCATGGTATCTTTAATGTTTGACTCTTCAATTGTTGTGGATCCTGAAGCTTCATTACTATTCATTTTGTGCATCCTTTTTCTTATATCTCTTTGACGTTTAGCCTCTTTCTCTTTCCCCACTTGAATTTCCTCATCAGTCATAACCCTCCTTTGTTTCTTCTTTTGATGTTGTTTACATCCCATAATTAATAATTGAAATCAATCACAAGAGTGTCTTCAATAGTTTAAACTTGCAAAAACTTGTTCAATATACTCCCAATCATCGATGCCTTCAAATGAAGAATAGAATAGTCAATAAACAATGCAAAAACTGTCCAAAACCTGAAGAATCAATCGCTGTCGACCGTACTTCAAGTACAAGATTGCTGATGCAGTAAAAAAATATAGAAGATTCAAAAAAATGGTCAAATATGAAACAGGGTGACATTTCAAAAATGAAACATTACCTCATTTCATAACGTCGCCCTATATTGTTTTAAACCAATTTCCAATGGCTACGAAATGAAACGAGGTGACATTATGAAACGTTGGGGTGACATTTCATTTTTAAAATGTCACCCCGTGATCTAAAATTAAAATTTTCCTCGCCAAAAGTGGTTTGGGTTTAGCTTTGGGAAAGACTTGGTCAACTGACCCTTGGCTTTGGATCTGGTTTGACCTCGATGTTGAAGGCCATGTCCATATGCAGATGCAAAACTCACTTTGGCCACAAATTGGATTGGGTTTTCTGAGGAATTGAAAAAAAAAAAACCCAGTATAGATCAGACAATGAAGATTCATAATATGTAATTTTTTATTAAATTTGATTAATATTTCTATTTTTCAATCATTTTGTACTAAAATAGGTCTATAGAAAAGAGAATACAAGCTTTTTTGTAATTTTAATAACTTTTTTATTTTAAAGTTTATTGAAAAATAAATTATATGACATCAAACTACACATAATTCTACACACTTTAAAAAAATATATTAAAAAATCATATGTTTAGGGAAAATTATGTTTGTTGTACACGAGGTTTTATAAACAATGATTGAGCCCAACATATAATAAATAAATAAAATATTTAACATAAAAATATGGAAAAGTATTCTCATCAATCTTAAATGTGTTACTTACCATTTCCCAAAAGGGTTTAGATAAATAGTTTCATTTGAGTCTGATTTCGCTTGTCGTACACACGCATGGTATAGTCCTAAAAGAGTGACTTTTAAAATGAGGGTTTTAGTAATCCCTATTGAAATTTATCATCTGGGTATTTTAAAAAATAACATATTTGGAAAGTAGACTTCAAATTCTAAAATTTTATATTAGTGATATTTTGGAAGATTCCATGTTTAAGTTCCTCAAATCTTTAGGTCAAATAGGATGAATTTGAAAAAATAGGAAAAACAGTTCCACTTTTTGGCCAAAAAGTGGACTCAACTTCTCGTTGGCACCCGAATCTTTCTTCACACAAGTGATGGGTTTAGTTAATCAAATTAGATCTCATGGTGAGACACTAGAAGATAGAAGAATTGTTGGAAAGATTTTGAGGATTTTACCCACAAGGTTTGAATCCATAGTTGTGGCCATAGAAGAGACAAAGAATCTTGCACAATTTTCAGTTGATGAGCTTAATGCATCTCTTATTTCTCATGAGCATAGGCTTAGTAGGTAAAAAATTTTATCATTGGAGCATGCATTCAAGACACAAGCATTAATCAACCATGGAAGAGGTAGAGGAAGAACAAATTTCAGAGCTAGAGGAAGAAATTCATGTATAGAGGTGGAAGAACCAGCCCATCAAGCTCAAGTGGAAGAGGTAGCAGCCAATACGCAAGTCATAATGCAACTTAAAATTAGCCTCAAGGCCAAAGGTATGACAAATCTCAAGTCCAATGTCACTATTGCAAAAAGTATGGGCATTATTCAAATGAATATAGGAAGAAGCAATATGAAACAAAAAAAATGCAAATTTCACAAAAGAAAATCAAAACCAAAAATTAGATCAAAGACCAATGTTTTTGGCATGCAATGTAGCACAAGCAAATGAAAAAGATGTATGGTTTTTAGACTCAGGTTGTATCAACCACATGACAGGGAGTTTGGAAATGTTTTCAAGCTTGGATAAAAATATAAAATCAGATGTCACTTTAGGGAATGACGATAAGGTGGCAGTCAAAGGAAAAGGCAACATCAACATTCTAACTAAGAAGGGGGAGAAGAAGTATATTTCTAATGTTTATTTTGTTCCCATTTTAAAGCATAATTTGATGAGTATTGGGCAGCTTGTTCAAAAGGGGTTTATAGTATCTTTCAAAAATGGAGAGTGCACAATTTTAGACAAATTTTCAAACAATCAGCTTATTGCCAAGGTTTAAATGACAAGCAATAGAATGTTTCCCTAAAGATTAAGCCAAATTTGAATGTGGATTTTGCTCAAACATACCCCACAATGAACCCACAAGAGGGTAAAAGAGAACTTGCATCTATAACTCAAACAATATTTCAAACAGAAATAAAACATGAAAATTGGCTTTGGCATCTAAGATTTGGGCATTTAAACTTTGGAGGCCTAAATTTGCTTCATAGGAAAAGCATGGTGAAAGGATTGCCTTTAATAGAAAAATTGGAAATAGTATGTGAAGGGTGCTTCTTGGGAAAGCAACATAGAGATTCATTTCAAGCGGGTAAGTCAATGTGGGCAAAAAAACATTTAGAAATTGTTCATTTAGATTTGTGTGGACCAATGCAAACACCTTCAATTGGTGGAAGATTTTACTTTTTGACATTCATTGATGACTACTCAAGAAAAACATGGGTTTACTTTCTAAGGCATAAAAGTGAAGTGTTTGAATATTTTTGTCAATTCAAAGCTCTTGTTGAAAAGCAAAGTGGTCAATACATCAAAGCATTGAGAAGAGATAGAGGTGGTGATTACATCTCAAATGATTTTCTAAGATTTTGCAAAGACCATGGAATTCACAAGCAATTCACAACTAGATACACACCTCAACAAAATGGGGTAGCTGAAAGAAAAAATAGAACAGTCATGGAAATGGCCAGAAGCATGTTGAAAGCAAAGCATTTGTCAAATTAATATTGGGCTGAAGCTGTTTCATGTGCAACTTATATAATAAATAGATGTCCAACTCAAATATTAATCTTATCCTTCCATCCCCACCCTCCTTTTTCTATTAGAAATTTAATTTATTTTGTTTTATTATGTGATGTTTGATTATACTAAAGGAAGAATAAAAATTTATTAAAACAAGAGAAACAATGATTACACAAGATCTAATCTTATAATGATTTTTTAAATAAGGGAAGACTTCTTTTCTACCCAATATTTAAAAATTACTGTAATGTTTCAGTTGTGTATGAGTTTCGCCATTGCCCATTCTAGTGTTCCAGCAGTGGTGTGAGTAGCAGCCATTAAAAGCTCCTACCCATGTATAAAAAATAACACTCAAACAAATGGAAAAGATTAAACCGTCAGTGTATTGCTTATTTTTAGGCCAAATTAACTTCAGTCATCTCAAAATACGGAATACAATTAAAATTAATACTTACAAAAAAATATTGCCCTGATTTCTGTAAGAGAGAGATGATTGTCTGCTTGATCTCTCAGCTCTAGCGAGGTGTCCAGAAAATCCTTCTGTCTTTCTTTCATTACTCAACTCTGCAGAATTGCTTATGCCAAGGAAAAATGTCCGCCAAATTAGATTTTCCCATGAAATAAGAACGTGTTGGCAGGTGACGCTTAATCTCACCACACTCCACTCAAGTTCAACTCAGCATTGCTGTTAAGAAAATCATGCACCTTTTGTTAATTACCATGTTGGATATTGAAATAGTTTGTCTGATCCGATAGTCTTTTAAGTTCGATAAATAATAGAACATCAAGCTCAGTTGAATCTATTTTTAGTGACTATTATCTCCATATAGAGAACCACTTCTATTAAATTTGTTAAGGCAGAAGAACAGAAGCACGATTTAATCTTTCCATTGAATTGAATTGATGAAGGACTTATGGTAAGAGAGTACCTTAATTTCTTGTATTTGAGTTCGCCCAGCAAAGTTGTGTTCGTGGATTTTAAGCACTTCCTTTGCCATGTCAGAGAGGGCCGCATTGTCTACGGCCTTTTGTCAATTTGATAGAGGTTTCCTACAACAGGCGGTCCAGGTGGAAGACGTTGCTAACATGAACGAGAAACCAATACATTTGCAATACAGAGACCAAGAACAAAACACTGCTAACAGGCAGAAACCGACAGACTTGCTGACTATCCATGAGAATAAGGAGCGAATCTTCAGCACCGAGTTGTCATCGAGCATAGCATTTGCTCTGAAGACCGGTTCACTTTACATAGGGGAAAGTACTATTACTCGTTATAGCTAATTTTTTGGGCTTATGTTTCTTAAATGGTATATTGGATATTGACGATTTTTTTGGCTGTCTTTGTATACAACTTAATTGCTTAAAGCTAAGGTTTCAACTCTTAATTATTAATGATGTACGGAGTCGTTATGAGTAAAAGGGTCAGAAAGTAGTCATTTCAAAGTGTCGACCGATACATGCCCCCTATTGTGCCAATAACTGTTCATTCAAAATCACCAGTATTTGTGAATAAATGTCCCAATAGTGGTTTACAAATCTCTAGTAGTGGTGCACAAATGGGCCATAAAAGTTTTAAAATAGGCTAAAACATGATCGATTATTAGTACATAAATGAACGACTATTAATACATTTGAGATTAATTATGTGAATGGTTATTGGGGGATCGCTATGACAAGAAGTGAGTGGTTATTAGAGCTTGAGTGGTAATTGGTCCTTTTCCATACTCATTTTCTCATAGTTTTTTTCCGTTTTGTATAGAAAGTCTTTTAAGATTTGATATAATTTAAAATATTTAGAAGATTTTGCCAATTCAAATATGGATGTCTAGCAATCAAGATTTCAAGTCACGATTTGATGTAAATCCAACGTCTATTCAGCGTATCGAGCAAAGAGTGCACTATCATTATCTTATGAATACACAAGTGTTCCAGTTCTTGTTTTTGTTTAATTAGCTAAAATTTTATATTTATCATTGAGAAGTTATAAATAGCTATCTTATTTTATTCATTGCAGTGACTATGGTTTAGAGATAGCCTTCTAACTAATATATAAATAATTATTAAATTATTAAGAAAATTGATTGTGTTAACTTTAGTCATTTTCCCAAGTATTTATTACTTGAGAAATAGAAAGTTATGTAGATCGACATTAATAGTAAAGAGGGTTAATATATTCACTCCTTTCTTGGGTATTGGAGAAGTTTGATTGTGGAATGAGTTAGGGGTTTGGTTTGAGTAGTAAATTTATTTTTTCTATTAAGTATAATCAAAGCAACAATATTTACATCAGATATAGAGTATCAAACTAGAGTATTTATCATCACAAAAAGCTTCTCCTGAGAAGGAGGACAGTGTACACTGAACCTTAATATAAAACCTTAGAGAATAGATAATTTTTTATGGAAAGATACGAAAAGATACTCCTATTTCTGATTAGAGTTTATTACTCTTGAAGTATATCCATGTTGTCCAACCACTGTCTCCTTCCATCCATTTTATGATCTTATCATTCTGATCATAGATATTGTATGGATTTTCTACAACTAGTACTCTAGGCTACTGAAGAAAGGCTGGTAGAGGTATGTATGCAACAGGATATTCTTCGACTGGATTTCCTCTTTCAATCCTTACATTTTCCTTCATTTAATGTAGTTGTTTCTTAAGTTGATTCAGGGCCTTGTCAAATGACGAACTCTTTGCTTGATTATGAGCAGTAGTGTACCCATATGCTACCTTGTTTTTGGGCATTTGAACAACGCCATCATTAAGCAAATCAGTAAACTTATTTTTATCTATCTTCATTATTATTGTTACCTGCATAGCCACATTATGATAAATGAGTCTTTGGAGAGACTCAGTAAGGTGTCTTGCTCTACCATTAAAGATATTCTCATTACACAATTTCCAAATGAACCATTAAATTTCAACAGACAGTATGGACCAAAAGAGATTCATACAATTTTTAAGGCCCAATAATTTCCCAAAGAGGATATGCATCAAGCTGAAATTATGGTGCAAGTATAAACCAAAAATTCCCAAAACTTCTTTAGCAAAGAAACAATACGAAAATATGGGGTTAACAGTTTTAGTGAATTTGCAAAAAGAACAGATATTACTTTCCCCATTATGCTTCTTAATAGGTATTTTATGTAGGATGAAACACCACATGAAGCAGACTGTATTAGGTTCCACAGGTCTATGCCAAAATCACATTAGGTGTTTACTCCATTCTGAGGGTTCCAAGTTCAAATTCCAGTGGGAGTTGAGGTGTTCAAAGATTTCATCTCTGTCAGAGAGGATCTTGTATATGTATTTGGCTTTGGTGTTGGGGAAACTGGTCTAGACACTTAAGGTGAGAAATCATGTCATCATTGACTTCACACTCTCTTGGAAGATTCAACTTTCTATATGCCTCCCTCAACATTGAGTATGTTCTCCAATGAGTCTGTGGAATATCAAACTTTTACCACATGAAATCCTGGTAGCTAATAAGTCTTCCCTCTTGTATAATATGAGAGAATTTCATAATGCCCTTGTTTGCCCAACTCTTAGGAGAGAGGCCCTGAACTAGAGCCAGGGGTTTATCTCCATGTTTGAGGTTCCGCCATATTGATTTTTCCCCAAAAATCTTATTACTTTCATCAATGAGACTGATATTAGTAATTATATTCCTAACACTTTCCCAACTCTTCTAGATTAATTTAAAAGCATTGGAGCCTCTAATTTTGATTACAAAACCACCAGATACTAGATAATTGATCGGTAACCCCTTCCAGGATGAGGTGTTTACTAGAATGGCTCTAGATATATTATTTATGATTAAAACCTTACAAGGTTCATCACCTAGTTTGGATTTTATAATTCATTTGACAGCCAGAGTAAGCCCTTGTGTTCTTAGGTCTTTTGCCCCCAATACCTCAAAGTATTTGTTCATCATACACCATTTCCACTTAACACCATGTCTTTTTTTGTTCTCTTTTCCATCAGACCACAAGAAATCTCTTTTCTTCTTCCGGATGTAATTAAATTATGCCTCATTAAACAATCAGGATGAAGCATAGTAGATAGTATATGAGGATGACCATAGTATATGAGAGAAAGTGTGAGAGAACATTCTAGATGGAATAGTGAAAGGTTGGAGCAGTCAATACAAAATATTTTCAAATCTTTAAAAAATCTGCCTCAATCTTCATCTCTATCAAGTCTACAGATATGTTGTGTATACAGAGGATTTTAGATAAGATATGTGACAGGGTGGTGGTTGGGATTATTTCCAACAGAGAAGTAATTCACAAGAACCTATCTCTAATGAGAATGAACGGAACACTTAGCACTCACTACATCCAGTTAGATGATGCTCACAAAGGTGAAGTATTAGGCCTTCCCAGAAGTCACCCATCCAAGTATGGTTCCAACTCAAGTGTACTTAACCATGGAATTTTCATCCAAGGTTAAATCCATTTAGCTCAAAACACAATTTACAAAACCTTCAACAATTCTTGTTCCTTTATGGGTCATATGATCTCTGTGTCCCCAATAGAAATCATTCTTGAATATATTTGTTTCTATATCAAGTTGTACTCATTTTAAAAATTTATTTACACTTTCATTTTCTATTGCTTTTGTATGTTTCTTATTTTAATTTCGTAATAAAAAGATTAACAATAAATTAAGGTAGTTTTCGTAATTGTTTATGGGTCATAAGATCTTCACATCCTTAATGACAATCATCTTTTAATATTATTATTTCTATTTTGTTGTATTCATTTTCAAATGTTCATTGCAGTTTCATTTTCTAATGCTTTGCTCTATTGCCTCTTTTAGTTTTTTAATAAAAATCTTAACATAAAATTATGCTTTAAAGTCAAATTAGTAAGGGAGAAGAAGTAAAATTAGAGCATGGTCTAATAGTGGGGATCATAATTAGGTATAATTAGTTTATTAGTGAAATACAATGAATTTGATATCAACACTTATCTCTATAAAGATTCCAATAAATTTTAAAAATAAATCAATTATGTCATGATACATTAACACACCAATAAATGTGACTTAATGTACAAATATAGGTCTTACTTATTGGATGCCTTGCCAAACAAGGCATGTGATATGACATCATATTTAACTATGTAGACTTCAGACCAAAATTTTAAGTAAGGGATTTGATAACTAAGAAGAAAAAATACAAAGATAAAAGCGATTTGAAATATCCATGACAAATTTTAAGAAGCAGCACCAGAGTATGGACTACAGTTGATAATATGTCGAGGATTCCTCGTATCTTGACAGTTTTATATGCATTTGAGAGATTATTATTTTTAGACATAAAGGGATAATTGAATATGATTTAGAGATCAGGAATTGGAGCAATTTATTGAATCTTTCACGGACTTTATCCCTACAGTGTGGTGTGATCAAATTTCTGGGCTATAACTCATATCCCCCCACACACAAACTTTATACATTCAAACCTTGCTCAACCACCTCTAAGAGGTTAACTGTTATTGAAGAGCCAGGAGAGTTTCGAAGGATATGAGTAAGGAGTAAGATTGTTGTTGAAATTTGATAGGTGTTGTTGAAATCTGCTTTGATAATAATTTTTGGTTTTTGAGAGAGTGAAATTTATTGAGTTTATTTTGCAATTGTTTTATTTAAGTAACATTGAATAAATGCTTATCAAAACAATGTGAGATAAAATCATTTACATCAATTTAGTTTAGAACTTCAATGGTATTTGTATTCAAATATATCAATATTTACTATTTTTCTAATATCTTTTATAGAATTATTGGTAATAAAATCTTATCTATAATTATTCTTAATAAAATCTAAAAGCAGATTTAATATTGAGAGAAACAAAATATTTAGATTACATTTTATTCATCTTATTATAAATCTAGCGATATTATTTTTATCAATTAAATTAAAATCGATATACATATATCTTAATAATACTGATTAGATCTCCTTAATTAAATATACATAACAAATGGTTTGAGTTTTATGTTGGCAGTAGTGTGAAATTATCATATATTGTTATATATGTAGCTATTTATTATGCCTAGAGGATGGGTTGAAGAACCAATGTCAATAAAAGCCCCAAGATTTATTTTGACATCCTAGCTATTATTTATACTAGAAATGGAAATGGTTTGCAGTTACATGAGAATGAACCAATTAACAATGGTTATAATTTAAGTAGTGTTATTTGGTTAGTATTAATGGTATAAATGTAAAGAAATTTAAGTAGAGCTTGCACTTGAGTATAGCTTTTGATTAAGTAAAACGGGTTTTACAGGTTCCTGAAACCCGAAACATAGTTAAAATAAAAGCATTACACCCAGTCTAAAATGAAACGAAGCCAAAAGATAGAACATGAAAACAAAGGCAAGAGCAAAAAATAGACATAGCCTCTACAAAAGAAAAAAGAAAAAAAGGGTTAGCAGAAAAGACCAGGGACCTTCAAGATAAGTCCACCATCAGGGTGGCCGCCTTGGCCTTGAGCAACTCCATGTTAGCAGCCGAATCCTTGATCTACTAGAGATCAAACGTCATGTCCTTTCCCTTTAGTATAGTTTTTAGTTTCTAAATACTACCATTACACGTCATGTTACCATTCTCTTTAAATTTTAGTTTTGATGGAGGTGATTGATGTTTGTGTTGGTTTTTTAAGGATCAAAAATAAAAGAAAATATAAAAGCAATACATAAGACAATAAACATAATTTTTACCCTAGGAAAACCCTCCTACTCAAGGGAAACAATATTCAACAAATAATATCTTATATATTAGATAAAGAAGCGCAAAATTCTACATACAACAATCAGGCCTTATACATGGAAAGTCTCATACAACAATAGATATGTCTCTTCTATTGATTTGACTAAAAAAAATACTTCTTCTTAATATCAATCTCCTTGAAGAAAATAAAAAATTCTATATTCATCATTAAGCAACCAAATAATATCAAACTATAATATATCTGATCAAATGCGCTTCCCAAACTTATCAAATTCTCTTCCTTGTGAAGAGTTAAACTCTTCATTGTCTAGTCAATGAAGATTCAACCGTTACAAATAGGATGAGGATATAGGAATAATTGTTAGATGTATATGATGATTCATCTTCGCAGCATATGAAATAACAACACATTATTGGGACTGTTGTACATAAGTCCTTAATTAAATTTGAAGTTTTGAAGGGAAAGATAGCTTGTGACACTATATCTCCAGTAGTCCCTCTTAGCTAGGGAGGTATCTTTCCAAATATCCTTTTCATGGAATCTCTCAACATAAAACACACAATGGATACACCCATCTATGGAAAATATTTTTATAACACAATCCCTCAACGTGATAATGTCAATGTGGAATCACTCAATATGACGTTCACCATGGCTACTCCCATGTGTGGAAAGAAAAATATACACAAGCTCACATCACAAAGTCACTCATTATGATGTCATCATGGAATCTCTCAACATGATGTACACCATGGCTACTCTCATGTGTGGAAAGAAGCATGTACACAAGTGCCCATCATAGAATCACTCAACGTGTTGTTGTCATGGAATCTCTCAATATGACGTCCACTACATGGATACTCCCATGTATGGAAAGAGGCAAATCTCTCAATTATTTTCACCTCATATTTCTCCATCTCAGAGAAATATGCGTTACAAGGGATTTCACCTCATATTTATCTCTCACGAAGAAATATACATTACAAGGGCTTTCACCTCGTATTTATTTCTCACAGAGAAATATACATTAGAAGGGATTTCACCTCATATTTCTCTCTCATAGAGAGATATATATTACAAGGACTTTCACCTCATATTTCTCTTTCACATAGAAATATGCATTACAAAAAATCTTCATGATGATATAATTCTCTCTGAAGCTCCAAGAACTTTAATCAACCTCCTAACCTCCTCATTTAAGAATGCTTTCTTTAGAGAAATGGTTTTCAACACACACCTCTGAAACTTATATGACATGCTAGAATCCAGGACTATCCTCCTCAACCTCATCCCATATCACCCTATTTTTGTGGAGATACCAATTTAAAATCTAGATTGACCGTGTAATTCTATTCTCTACAGCTGAAGATTTTTTCCAAGGACCTTAGCACGTGGCCTTGTAATACTATAACCCACTTAACTAACATCTTCACTTATTCATAGAGCTCCCTCTTGATCCTTTGTTCATAGATTATAAACAAATTATTAAGAAGTGAACTCCCCTCTATTGATCTTAGAATATTAATGTTCTCAACTCGTGCCTTGAATTATTAGAATTTAACCCTCCCCAGCATGTTATTTCCTCCTCTTAGAAGAAACTAATCACAAGACAATCTGAATGGGTTCTTCTTCTTTGAGAGATGTCTCAAGTTATGTGCCACCAACTCAGCTCTATGACAACAAGTTGTGTCTCCATTCTTCAACCTGCATCACTTCCTCACATGATGCATCAAGATCTTCCTTCATTGAATGCAATCTCTCATCATCCTTATGCTCCTTGATCCATCTTCGAAGAACTTAAGAGAGATTATTAATAGTTCATATGATCAACCTAATCCGAAGAAAAATACCAATGCTAGAAACATACATGATTCACTATTCTAATGTATGAACTACATAAAAGATTTATGAACATTACTTAAGGGCATGAAATACTTATCTCTTTATTGTCCAATATTCCATTAATGTCCACATGGATGCTCAATTCTATTCCTTCACAAAAAAAAATTCAAAAAATGCCCTATAGTAAATCATTCTATTCTCACATCAGACTCTCCTCATATAGAAATTTGCAGAACTGAAAAATATGAAAATCTTTCGCCAGTCCAAGCCCAAACAAAATTTTTCTATGACTCAATTTTTATTTGGAAACTCTTGATCCCAGTAGTTACTAACTTGATATTTTTATTAGCAACCACCTTCAAGTAACACTGCTCCTTTCTCACAATAATATTTCTGATAGAACTCACTCGGTGCTTTTACTAATTTCCTGCCTTTGTTGTTCCACAACACCTCCATTTCTAGTCCTTCAACACCCCAGCTATCGTGCAAGACTTAGAATAGTAACCTTCCAATAGATCAAATGAGAATACAAACTAAGATTAGCTTGAAAAGTAATTTCTCTGTTAAACAAGATACAAACTGCTCTTGCTTCTTAATTTATACATTCACATATTTCTTAGTCACGTGCCTTCTTCTCTACTAGACAACATTAACGCTAAATCATGTCAATATCTTTTCTGGCCAAGGAACCAAAATTTGAGGTCATCTTTTGCAATGTGATGCCCCGCTACCACCATTGTCTATGTCTTTTCCTTAGTCCAAATAAGTACCAGGGATACCATGCCCAGAAGTAGGTATACATAAAGGGCCTTCATTATATGATAATTTTCCTTTGATTTTGTCGACTTTTGCATCTGCAAATCTGTACAAACCCAATAACCTATAGAATATTTTTAAAACCTCAGAGGCTTGGGAGGAGTGCCTACTTTTCTACCATTTTGGTTCTTTTAGGATCAGAAATGAAAGAAGATAAAAAATAAATACATAATACAATGAACACAATGTTTACCCTAGGAAAATCCTCCTACTTGAGAGAGAGAAATTCAACAAATAATCTCTTATATATTAGATAAATAAGTGCAAAATTCTGCATACAACAATTATGCCTTATACAAGGCAAGTCTCATACAACAATAGATATGTCTCATCTCTTGATATGAATAAAAAAATAAATAAGTCTTCTTAATATTGATCTCCTTGAAGCAAATAAAAAATTCTACAATCATCATTCATCAACCAAAGAATATCCAAGTCTAATATATCCAATCAAATACCCTACCCTGACTTATCAAATTCTCTTCCTTGTGAAGAGTCAAACTCTTCATTGTCCACTGAATGAAGAGTCAACCATTACAAATAGGATGATGATATAAGAATACCTATCAGAGATCTGTGATGATTCGTCTTCATAGAAAATCAAACAACAACACATTACCGAGACTGTTACATCAATCCTTTATTTAATTTTATTTTTTGCAGAGAAAGATAGTTCCCAATGCTATATCTCCAACAATTTGGATAGATGAGTAATGAATAAGTAATGCCCAGAATTTTCCATGTTCTTCATGTTATTTAATTATGAAGCAAAAATATAGATCCATCGCATGAATTACAGAGAAATAAGACTAAAGACAAATTTACTAGATTTAGAAGTAACTATTGGTGTTTCTCCAAAGCAAGGAGTGATTTTTGTTTTCACACCATTGGTATTGTCTTTTATTCACATGAATTACTCTATTGACAAGCCTCCAATATGAATCACTTTGAACTCTTAAACCCATTAGTTAACGTGAAATTTTTTTCATGTATTAAGTTCTATTGCACGTATTTTTAATTTTTATTAGTTATAGGTATGTGTAGGATCATGGTATGCCAAAAAGTGACAATGTGAAAAAATGAGCTTTTCACTCGTCCAAAAGTTCACCCAAAACTTTTTTGACTTTTTTAGGAGGTCTGGGTGTCAGTACACCTAGCCAAGCTAAAAGCCAAAGCTAAAGCATTATCAGATACCCGATATTCATCAATGAACATATATTATTTCCCACGATTGTGTTCAACATTTTCAATGTGAAAATGTTGAAGTAGCCAAACAAGCATTTTTGGATATTTGTTAAACATCATATATCTACTTTTCTACAGTATAGAGGTAAATTAAATTTATAAGTTTCATTGTTTTTTTTGGATTTTGAATTGAAATTTGTAGTTTTTAAAAAAAAAACTAGGGTTGAAATGCTATTGTTTATTGTTTTTTTTTAATTAATTATAAACTAGGGTTGAAATGATAAAAACTATGGTTGAAATTGATATTATTTATTCTTCATTCTTTTTGAATCAGACATGGATTCAAACCAATCAGAAAACCCTCCCAATGAGTACGCGAACAATCTAGAACTACCTCAAAACAATCCCCTGCCTTCAAAAGACCAACTAGTCTCAAACCCTCGACCATTATATAATCTCATAGGAGACAATCTAAATCATCTTAGAGGATATCAGACCACATATACCAATATCCCCACATTGTGCCCCATGTTTTCCACATTGAACTCCATTATTGAAAGCATGGAGAAACTCAGGGAGCAACACAATGCTGCACTTCTTTGGCATGAATCCATGCACCCCAATTTTGATGATGGGCTTGACTACGATAAATTTATGGATCTATATATAAAAAAACATGACATATGTAACATTTTTGTTGATCCCAAAACTAGTTTAAAAGTAGACCCTAAAAAACCAAGTTGTCAATTAAATGGTGCACAAATGATGCAATACGTGACAAATTTTGGGACTGCTGTGGATGGTTTTTGATAGACCACCCCACAACAATTTGGATGTCCCATTCTATTTCATAAGAAAATTATATGCTAAATTTGTGCTTGTTCACAAGGTATATTATTGGAACATGAGACCAAACCAGGGCGTAGGCTTAGGCATTCCTCAGGACAGGCCATAAGCATAGCGGGTGAAATGCCACACATATGTCCCCCCTCCCAATATTTCACCACCTCCTATAGTGAAACATCCTGATATTATTGTTGAGGCCGGCTCACAAACTATCCAAACCATTCACACCTTGAGTGATCTACTAGTTAGGCAAAGTGCGGCATTGTTGCCTCCTCATGCTGATGCTTATGGCCCTTCCACATCCTCCACAAGCTCACATGTTTGCGTGCCCCATACTTGTGTTATGTGCAAGAATATGTGCTTGGGTCCCTTGAATGATAGTGATGCATATAACTACGTCATTGAGGTGGACGATACTACACAACACACTATAGGCACATAAGCACCCCATGGAGATGTGCATCAGGGGAATACAAAGCCATGGACTCATGTTACGGTAAGAGTAAATAGTTAACTTGTTACATTGTATTTATTTTTAAACGTTCGTATTTCTAATAGAATTTTCTTATAATGATTTTCCACTTATGTTTTTTTATGTGTTTCATTTATGTTCATTTGATGACACAGGAGGAGATGGCACAGGAGGAGATGGCACAGGTGGAGGGGTCCATTCTTTCGGCCATTTCATTTTTCCTTGACACTTACATGGTACATACATTTTAATGTACTCATTGATTTACTTTTATTATAATAATATATATATGTGTTTTCTAATTTCTATGATCATCTTATTACATACGGATGCAGGTTTCACTAGTTTCCACTAGGGAGCAATGTGAGGGGGTTCAGGCATCTGGCGTTGACAAGGGGCAGGTAATTAAGTATTTTATATTGTTTATGCATGCATGTATACTTGTCACTTGTGCATATTTATTTTTAATTATATGTTTTATTTGACAGAGGGTGGTGTCTGATGATGTCGTGAGACCGGTTTTCCACGCTAGAGTCACGGGCATCTCAATTTGCAGTGATTGCCCCATGGTACCTATATTTCTAAATTTATTTGTGTGTATTTTACTATCAAGTATATATAATATGATCAAGTCAGGATTGTATGAAGTATCTGTTTGAATTTTTATGGTCACCCCTAGTTTGAGGGAGGTACCATGCCAAGGGTTTGTATCATTGATGACCGAACTGACATTTCCTGAAGATAGTTCAATATAGGTAAGCTTTAATGTTAATTCAATTATTTTTGAAACATATATTTTCTACCAAGGATTTAACATAAAATAGTATAATTCGTAGATCAATCTCATTTTCGCAAACATAGATAGGTCATAGTCGACATTGCTGACATTGTCCCTTCACTACTAAGGACATATAATAGGTCTCCTGACCGCATGAGGAGACAGAGAGGCGAGGTACATGAGAGTTCAATTTTTTTTTAAAAAATATTATTATTGTTGACTATGATTTTAAAATTTTATTTATTATTTGTAGAAACCATATAAATTAAGTAATCTAACTTGGGGTTTCACTTTTGTGTTTGAATGCAGGATCCATCAAGTCCAAAGAGTAGTTCGAAGAGACTTCACTTTGATGATCCACCAGTAGAATACGATGTCCTCGAAACATTTGTAGTTGAACTTCTTATTTTGAGATGGCATATGGCACATTTTGAGATGGTGTATGCCACATTGTATCTAGATATGTTGATTTTGTAATTTTTTTGAGATGGCATGTGCCACATTTTGTATAAAACTATTTCATATATACATATCTACATGTTCCATTTTGATTATTTTATCTTTGTCATGTGTTCTATGCATGTATCATTTCCATATTTTATCTTTGGAATGTGTTATATGTATGTATTATTTCCATACTATGTCTTTGTCATACATTGTATTTATGTATGTATGTTCATTTTTATATTATATCTTTTCCATGCGTTGTATGTATGTATTATTTTCTTACTACATCTTTTTCATGCATTGTATTTATGTTCATTTCCATCTTATATCTTTGTCATTCTTTGTCATGTGTAATAGACCTAATCTTTTCCAAAGCAACTACCTTGAAAATCTTTTTTCGAACCTGCAAAGTAATAGGCATGTAATCTACAATTAAAATTATGGTTTTATGTGTTATGCTTTGTGGATGTTTGAATTGTTTTACTTCTATTGCATCGTTACACTTACATGTTTAATTTCATGGAATTTATTTAAAATCATTATCTAATTATTGGTTAAATTGGTTTGTTACTTATTTACATTGATACACCTCCCCTCCCCTCAGTTCCTCTATATACTAATAATTGTTATCAGAGCCCAGTTCCGTTGAAGAAGCCTAACAACTTGGGAGAGGTCCTTAAGGAATACATGGATTTTTATAGAAGGAAACTTGCAGAGGCTGAGGATATGATTGAGAGACTCAAGGAGTAGTTGAAAGTTTCTAGGGCTAAGAGACAAGAGACTGTTAAACAATTGAGTGAGAGTTAGTTCATTTGCCACAATGCATTTTATGAGCTAAGACGAGCCCTGGTGAGTGATTCTAAGGTGATTAGAAGTAATTGACGATTTGAAGTTGTGATTTTGTGATAGAATTTCAAGAAATATTAGAAGAACCCATATCAACCAACAAAGTGGTATTTATTTTTTCAAAGGTCCTTTTCTTTCTTTTATGAAGCAAATCATCATGGCCCAAAAATCACTGCCCAATTTGGCTTAGTGCACCTTGGGAACACTTCGGGAATCTGAGATGACATGCACCAGACCATTTTTTATGCTATACAAGAAAAGAAATGTCTCCCCTAGAATTTACTCGGCCAACTAGAGCTGATGGAGCTGGTTGTTTGGTCCCACAACAAACGGTTTGAAAGATGCACCATTGAGCAACTTTCAATGGAGCAACAAAGCAACTTTTTGCACCAACCGAGATCTGGTTGCCAAATGGAATTTGAGTGGAATCTCCCAAAACTGAGCTACAGGCTTATAGGCCTTCCCAAGATGGTCCTTGTGCACTACATGGATCTCTAATATCTCTCATGAGGTCCAAGATATGGATCTCCAAAAAATGCTGCCCAATTTGGCTTAGTGCACCTTGGGAACACTTTGGTCCGACATGTGCTAGAATGTTCTAGATGCTACGCAAGAAAAAAAGGTCTCCACTACTATTTTCCTAGCCAATTGGATCTGATGGAGCTGACTATTTGGTCCCACCATGAATAGTTTGAAAGATGCACTATTGAGAAACTTTCAACTGAGGAATAATGCAACTTTTTGCACTAACCGAGATCTGATTGCCAAATGGAATCCAAGTGGAATCTCCCAGAACTAAGCTACGTGCTTGTAGGCCTTCCCAAGATAGTCCTTGTGCACTTAATGGATCTCTGATATATCTCACGAGGTCTAAGATATGGATCTCCAAAATTCACTGCCCAATTTGGCTTAGTGCACCTCAAGAACACTTCGGTCTGACATGCGCCAAAATGTTTTTGATGCTACACAAGAAAAAAAAGGTCTCCCCTTGTATTTACCTAGCCAACTAGATCTGATGGAGCTAACTATTTGGTCACATGATGAACGGTTTGAAATATGCACCATTGAGCAACTTTCAACAGAGCAACACTGCAACGTTTTGCACTAACCGAGATCATGTCGCCAATTGGAATCCGAGTGGAATCTCCCAGAACTAAGCTACATGTGTGTAGGCCTTCCAAAGATGGTCCTTGTGTACTTCATGGATCTATGATATCTCTCACAAGGTCTGAGATATGGATCTCCAAAAATCACTGCCCAATTTGGCTTAGTGCACCTTGGGAACACTTCAGTCTGACATGCGCCAGAATGTTCTTGATGCTACGTGAGAAAAAAAAGGTCTCCCCTAGTATTTACCCAGCCAACTGGAGCTGATATTCTAGTCCCATGATGGATGGTTTGAAAGATGCACCATTGAGCAACTTTCAACTCAGCAACAATGCAACTTTTTGCACCAACCAAGATCGGGTCGCCAAATGGAATTCGAGTGGAATCTCTCATAATTGAGCTACGTGCTTGTAGGCCTTCCCAAGATGTGTAGGAATAGTCCTAAGAGAGAAATTAGGGGGGTTGAATTAGTTATCTACTATTTTTAATTCTTTACTCTAATGAAGTACATAATAATATTAAGCATATATACAACAAGATAACACAAAATAGAACACCACAATTTTGGTTACAGGGAAACCAAAATAGGTAAAAACCCCGATGGTAATTAGCACCCACAAAGAACTGTACTAGAGTATAATAATCCATGTTAGAAGATCTTACAACCCTGTTAGGAGTTGATCTTTACAATGCAATAAGTACAGTGACATGGTTAAGGGTCGGACCCTGTTAGGAGTCTTCTACAAATAACCCTGTTAGGAGTGAGGACTCACTGTCCAAAAGCACACTTCTAAAATGATGAAGGCTGCAACCTCTAGTAAAACAGATATACACTATATCTGATAATGAACTATTTGAGTAGACCTGCTGTCTTGATCAGTTCCAGTGAATTGTATGCACTCTCTGATTCTTCACATAGATTTTTAACTGATGAATGAAATAGCTTTATTGTCCCAAAACAACTAGCATTCTTCTCTGTTCTTTTTCTGTCTCTTTTTCTATCATTCACACTAAGTGATCACAAATGAACTGCTATATGTATCTTCTTCAAAGGATATGATCACGTCGACTATAGGAATCCCTTTAATACTTTTCTTGTCAGCTAAACTAAGCACACAACATAATTAGAACCGCGCAACTCAAAATGAATAGACGCATTGCTTCACATAGTCGGCTCCACCAAAATTACCCAAACGTCACACTTTAAATTAAACATGTTTAGCGCCTTTGGTTAATCATCTTTGACTCATAACTAAACATGAATCTGAACATGCATATCCCATAGATAAGCGCAACTGAAGAATCAATAGAATTACTGCAAGCTTTCTGGAAAAAAAACCTTTGAAACTATGGTTGGTAAACAGAGTAACATAACTCAACTATAACTAAACTTCTGAATTTGCGTGTATGAACATGGTATAATAATTATGTCTAAAAAATTTTAAAAACCGTGCAAGGCTTCAACATATCCATATTGAAAAGTGAATACAGTATGTTGTCATCAATGACAAACATACAGTCAACTATTTGCACGAAGGAAAATCTCCAACAATCTCCCCCTTTGACATTGATGGCAACATATGATTAAAAACACCATCAATCCAAAAGTGTCTTCTTTCTTTTTACAATCTTCTCAATATCCTCATCAAAGGTTCCTCTTCACTGTTGCATCTCCTTTGACTGTGTTTCTATTTTCATGACTATATACTCCCCAAGAGTATATGCTCCCCCTTACTATATACTCCACCTTTGACATCAATGGAAAAAGATACCAAATACAAATAAGCACAGGTACTACTCCAGAACTAGAGTAGTCAACCACTCATCAGTCACCAAGGATTGATGCATTTTCTGTGAGTTCTAATCAGACTTGGGAAAGGGAATTACTCCCAACTTCTTCCTGAGATACTCAAAAGTATCTTTTGATAAAGGTTTCATAAATATGTCTGCCAACTGATCTTTGGTACTCACATAATCCAACTTCACTTCACTTTCTGCAACTTTTTCTTGTAGAAAATGATATTTTACTTCTATGTGTTTTGTCTTTGCGTGCATCATAGGGTTCTTTGACATATTAATAGTGCTAGTGTTGTCACAATGAATGACAATAGGATAATTAATCTCAATTTCAAAGTCTTTAATCATCTATTTGATCCAAACCATTGTTGAACAATTCAATGCGGCTGCTACATACTCAACTTCTACTGTTGACTGATAAATATAGTTTTTCTTGTTGCTTGTCCAGGTAACCAACTTGTCTCCCAAGAAATACTGCTCCTCCTGAGGTGCTCTTTCTGTCATCAACGCAACCTGCCCAATCTGCATCTGTGTACACATGAAGTTCTACATTTTCTGAATTAGGATACCATAAACCAAAGTTTATAGTTCCATTTAAATATCTAAATATTCTTTTTATTACCATTGGGTGATTATGTTTAGGTTCAGCTGTAAATCTCCCAACAATGCCAACTGCATTATAAATATCTGGTCTAGATTGAGTGAGATATATGAGTTTTCCAATCATGGACTTGTAAATTGTTTTGTCAATTGCTATGGAGTCATCATTTTTTGAAAGCTTGCTTCCTATTATCATAGGAGTGCTTAATTTCTTGCAATCTTCCATTTTGAATGTCTTCAATATCTCCTTCACATATTTAGACTGATTTATGAATATACCTTTGTCTGTCTGCTTTACATTTAATCCCAAAAATTATTTTATAGGTTTAATCATGTTCATTTAAAATTCGCTCTACATCTCTTTGGGAAATTCCGCACTAAGCTTGTCATTACCTCAAAAAATAATGTCATCAACAAAGATAGCAACAAGTAATAATCCTTCAGGTGTCTCTCTGATGAATAAGTTGCAATCTGCTGCTCCCTTTTTGAATCCAATCTTTGTCAAGTAACCATCAAGTCTCTCATACCATGCTCTTGGGGCCTGTTTAAGTCCATAGAGGGCTTTCTTTAATCTGCATACCATGTCTGGTTTATCTGAAAGTTTGAATCCTTCAGGCTACTCTATGTAAACTTCTTCCTTCAAGTCACTGCTCCGAAATGATGACTTGACATCCATCTGATATACTTTGAAATTTTTGAATGTTGCATAAGCTAAGAACATCTTTATATCTTCTTGTCTTCTCATAGGGGAAAATGTATCAGAATAGTCAATTCCTTCTCTCTGCGCATATCCTTTACATACCAATCTTGCTTTATTCCTTATCACTGTACCATGTTCATTCAGTTTGTTTATGAATATCCACTTAGTTCTAATCACATTTTTGTCACAAGGTATAGGGACCAATTCCCATGTGTCATTCTTAATTATTTGATCTAATTCTTCTTGCATTTCATTTTTCCAGTTTGAATCATTGCACACACCTTCAACACTTAAGGGGTCAATTTGTGAAAGTAAGCTTACCTCTTCATCAACGGTTGAACCTTTTTCTCTAGATCTTGTCAAAACTTTACTGCTCTGATCTCCAATGATATCTTATTTTGAATGGTATCTAGATGTGTATTTTGATATTTTAGGTGTGACACTCTCATCTATAATCTGTGATTCTTCTTGACTTGGTTCAGGGTTATTCCATGATACATCAATATAGTCAAACATTTCTTCAATAACTATTTCTTTATTGATAGGTTTAGGTTCATCTTCAATCATAGGTGCATATTCATAATATCTTTCTTGAATCATGAACTTCTCATCAATCTTGACAAGTGCACGTTCAATGATTTTCTTCAACCTTAATTAAAACATCTGTAAGCTTTTCTCTTAGTAGAGTAACCAAGAAAAATACCTTCATCGCTTCTAGCATCAAATTTACCAACACCATCATCTCTCTTTATGTAGCACTTGCTTCCAAATATTCTGAAGTATTTTACTATAGGTACATTACCAAACCAAAGTTCATAAGGTTTTTTGTCTACGCCTGGTCTTAGTTGAATTTTGTTGATAGTATAGACTGTTGTATTGACAACATCTCTCCAATAGGTGTGCACAACTTTTCCTTCAATCATGATAGTACGTGTTGTGCTGAGTATTATCATGTTTCTTATTTTTGCAATTCTATTTTTTAGGGGTTCTGGATGCACTTAGTTGTCTTTTGATCCCATGTTCTTCGCAGTACTCAAGAAACTTGTCAGAGGTGAATTCTCCTCCTGTATCAGATCTCAGACATTTTATCTTTAATCCAGACTCATTTTCAACTTTAGCTTTGAATATTTTGAACTTCTCAAAAGCTTTAAATTTGTCTTTCAAGAATGCAACCCACATCATTCTGGAGAAATCATCAACAAATAAAATGAAATACCTTTCACCATAGTATGATTTTTTTTGAGTAGGTCCACATAAGTCTGTATGCACTAGATCTAATTTGTTCTCTGCAGAGTTCTGTTTGGTTCTGAATGAGGTCCTCACATGCTTTCCCATCACACATTCCCTACACATAGTATCAACAGTTCTTGCAATACTAGGAAGGTCTCTTACTGCCTTTACATTGCTTATTTTTATAATCTTGTCAAAATTGATATGACAAAGTCTTTTGTGCCATAACCAACTATCATCCACTTTTGCAACAAAACAACTTACTTCAGAGTTACGATGAAAAACATTACCCTTGGTCTTTGAACCTAATGTTATCATGTCTCCTTCTTTTTTGTTAATAATGCACCTGTTGTTTTTGAATTCTAACTGATATCCTTTATCAAGAAACTGTCTAACACTTAGTAAGTTATGATGCAAACCATCAACATACAGAACATCATATGTCTTGTTCTTTCCATCTAAGGTGATAGATCCTCTGCCTATGATAGGTTTTCCCGAGTGTTATCCCCAAATCTAATCATGCCACCTTTGTACTTATCTAGATGTACAAATCTATCTTTGTCTCCAGTCATGTGATGTGAACAACCACTGTCTATGATCCAGTCTGTTGTGATGCCTGCTCGAGAAACTAAAGCCAATTCTTGTGCTTTCTTTTCATCTTCAATTTCTATTTCATCAATCATTTTTTCATTATCTTTAATTGCAACGAATCCAATTTCATCTTCTCCTAAATCATCATCAGTCACAACATCTTCAACATGATAGCATTCCTTAGTATATTTGGGTTTGTACTCTGATCTGAACTTCTTGACTCTTGTAGGACACTTGGATGCAAAATGGTCAAATTTGTTGCATGAAAAACATTTGAATGGTAGTTGTCCTTCATATTTTCATTTACCTTTCCTTTCTTTCTTAGCAATCATAGAAATGATTTCTTCTAGTTGTGTATCAACTTCTTCTTTCTCAATATTACTAGAGATGCTCAGGGATTTCTTACCATGGACTGAGGCTTTGAAAGTTGTTTCAATTTTAGGTTTTGTCTTCAATCTTGATATCTCAAATAATGATATTTTTCTGATCAAGGTTTCTCTTTTGAATTCCTTTGAAAATTGCATGGTTTCATCCAAGATGTTTATCTTGCTTTCATAATCTTTTGTCTATGTAGTCATCAGTTTGTCCATTATATCTTCTTCTGAAATTTCTCCACCATTGTTCTTGATTCCTAAGACTGCTTCATTAATCCTTCGATTGTAAGCTCTGATGTTTTCTTCAGGTAGCATCTCTAAATTTTTGTATCTTTTCTTCCATGTCTTTCTACGCACATTCTTGGCTTGGATGTCTCCTTCAAACATGTCTTCTAGGTATTTCCATATTGAATATGCTTTGTCTGCCTTCTTAATCTCAGAAAATTCACCGTCAAATAAGGCACTGATTAGGGCTTCTTTGGCAATTGCATTTTGGGTGAATACTTCCTTTTGTTTATTAGTAGAGTCTTCTTCTACAAGGTCTATCAAGGTAGGAACATCAATTGCGTGAGTAGCAACCTCATAGATCTCAAAACCAATGCACTAAAGATGTGTTATCATTTTATTCTTCTAGTCAAGATAATTCTCTCCATCATACTTATGACTCTCTTTCCTGAAGTACGCCATTTGATCTACCTTAAGCTGTTAGGATTTCTCTCCAAGGCACTTGGCTCTAATACCAATTCTAGGAATAGTCCCAAGAGATAACTGAGAGGGGGGGTGAATCAGTTGTCTGCTAGTTTTAATTCTTTTCTCCAATTAAGTACATAATAACATTAAGCATATATACAACAAGATAACACAAAATAGAACACCACAATTTTGGTTATGGGGAAACCAAAATAGGGAAAAACCCTGGTGGGAATTAGCACCCACAAAGAATTGTACTAGAGTATAATAATCCCTGTTAGAAGATCTTATGACCCTGTTAGGATTTGATCTTTACAATGCAATAAGTATAGTGACCTGGTTAAGGGTCAGACCCTGTTAGGAGTCTTTTACAAATAACCCTGTTAGGGGTGAGGACTCACTGTCCAAAAGCACACTGGTAAAATGATGAAGGCTGAAACATCAATTAAAATAGATATACACTATATCTGATAATAAACTGTTTGAGTAGACCTAGTGTCTTGATCATTTCCAGTGAATTGTATGCACTCTCTGATTCTTCACATAGATTTTTAACTGATGAATGAAATAGCTTTATTGTCCCAAAACAACTAGCATTCTGCTCTATTCTTTTTCTATCTCTTTTTCTACCATTCACACTAAGTGATCACAAATGAACTGTTATATGTATATTCTTCAAAGGATATGATCAATCACGTCGGCTGTAGGAATCCCTTCAATACTTTTCTTGTTGGCTAAACTAAGAACGTAACATAATTAGAACCGTGAAACTTAAAATGAATAGACGCATCACTTCACATAGTCGGCTCCACCAAAATTACCCAAACGTCACACTTCAGATGAAACACATTTAGCACCTTTTGTTAATTATCTTTCACTTGTAACTAAACATGAATCTGAACACGCATATCCCATAGATAGGCGCAACTGAAGAATCAATAAATCTGGCCATCAAATTGAATCTGAGTGGAATCTCCCAGAACTGAGCTAGACATTTGTAGGCCTTTCCAAGATGGTCCTTATGCACTTCATGGATCTTTGATATATCTCAAGAGGTTTGAGATATGGATCTCCAAAAATCGCTACCCAATTTGGCTTAGGGCACCTTGGCAACACTTAGGTCTGACATGCGCCAAAACTTCTTGATGCTGCATGAGCAAAAAAAGGTCTCCGTTAGTATTTACCTAACCAATTGAAGCTGATGGAGATGACTGTTTGGTCCCGCAACAAATGGTTTGAAAGATGCACCATTGAGAAACTTTCAACTAAGCAACAATGCAACTTTTTGCACCAACCGAGATCGGGTCGCCAAATGAAATCTGAGTGGAATCTCCCAGAACTGAGCTACATTCTTGTATGCCTTCCCAATATGGTCCTTGTGCACTTCATGGATCTTTGATATCTCTCACGAGGTTTGAGATATGGATCTCCAAAAATTGTTACCCAATTTGGCTTAGTGCACCTTGGGAACACTTCGGTCTGACATGCACCAGAACGTTCTTGATGCTATGCAAGCAAAAAAAGGTCTCCCATATTATTTACCTGGCCAAATGGAGCTAACTGTTTGGTCCCACGATGAACAGTTCTTGATGATCTCAAATTATTAGTGGTATGTGACTGGCAGAGAAGCATAGGCTAGATGCTTGATTCGCCATAACTTTTGATATCAGATAATATTGGATATCCGATATCTCCCGCCCAAATTTGGCTTGAACCTTTTCATCTTCATCCTATTTTGAATGTTTATTTTACTTTTCAATACTATTATAAATTTTACTTTTATAATAAATTAATATTATATTTTCATACTATTAATTTTAATTTATTATATAAATATTAATACCTCTCTCTCTCTCTCTCTCTCTCTCTCTCTCTCTCTCTCTCTCTCTCTCTNTATATATATATCTCTCTCTCTCTCTCTCTCTCTCTCTCTCTCTCTCTCTCTCTCTCTCTCTCTCTCTCTCTCTCTCTCTCTCTCTCTCTCTCTAGGTTTGGTCTTTGGCTTTGCAATTACTATTCTAAATTTTACTTTTATAATATTAATATCATATTTTCATACTATTAATATTATATTTATATTTATATTAATATTAATTTATTATATAAATATTAATACCTCTCTCTCTCTCTAGGTATTATTGTTATAATATAAATATTAATAATTAATTAATACTACTATTATACTATTATACAATAAAGAAATAAATAATAATAGTATAATGCTAATTTATATAATACAATACTAATATTTAAATAATTATATAATACTAATGCTATTACCATCTAATATTAATATTAAAAAAATAAATTTTATAATATATAACCTTAAATATAAAATAATAAAATTGAAAAAAAAAATCTTGAATCATAAAATTTAAAAGAGCGCTTAAATCATAAAATTGAAAAGAGCATTGAAATCAAAATGTTGAATTTGGGCGGGAGCTATCAGATATCCAATAATATCATAAATACGATTAGGCTTGCTATTTGCTTTGGGTTTTGGCTTTGCAATGCCAAATGTGGATGGTCAACCCAAACGACATTTTTGCCATATTTCCTCTGATCTCCAGACTTTGAACGTGTAGCCGACGACCTTTTTTCACCCGAAATTGATGAAACAAAAATGGTTTCTTAAAAACATTATTAGCTTTCCATTAATATAATTGTTGTCAAATTTTGATTTCAGTAAGTAATTATTATTTATTTTCTAATTGAGTTATCTTTAAAGTCCTAATTGACATACTGATTGAAAAACAACTATCATTTTCAAACGGTTTAACCTTTTTGAAATCTGAAACATGCATCACATTCTATGCTTCACCTACTATATGAATTTTTTTTTTTTGCAATTTTGTAAAGTTTAGAATTAGTTAAGGTGGTCAGAAATGAGACTTTTTTTATTTGCATTAAGTTGTAGCAGAAAATTCATAATTATTTATTTATTTGGTAAAAAATTACACAAAAATATGCATCACATCCAGGCATGAGTCTACTACTTATATCTAGAATCTTGTGAAAATATATCATCATTTAATTGTGATTAAGGTGGTCAGACATTCACGTACTTTTGATCTTTTTCCTGAAGTTTTTGTACTACTACATTGAAATCTAAAATATTGAACACTTAGATTAATTTTTTTTCAGACAACGGCTAGAAGTTTAGAAACTACATTCAATTTCCTACAGATTCTGTTCTTACAACTTTTTCACCTAAGTTTGATAAGATAGTCAACCTTTTACGTCAAGTTGACTAACCTTGATTTTTTGATTTTTCATTGTCACTTAAGGTCATAGCTTGGTTACCATGATCCTGCACATACCCTTATATCATCCCTAATAATAGCTAACTAAGTTACTTGATAATGTCTTAACCTAATTGAAAGTTTTTAATATTGGTGTTTTACAAGAAATGAAAATTAGGGAAGAATAGAGGATAAACTCAAACTCCTTGATGTGACCATGGTAATTAGGATGGGAGTTCTCACTCCTTTTATTGGGGTCAATGGGCCAGGAAAGACAACACTTATGGATGTAATGGCTAGAAGGAAAATTGGCAGATATATTGATTGGGGTATTAGAATATCTATATATCCTAGTAAGCATGAAATATTTTCTCAATTATTAGACTATTTTGTGAGAAGAATGACACACATTCTTTACAAATAATAAGTAACAGTAGGAATGTCATCAATATATTATTCATTTCCTTTGAAAGGAGATTGATAACAACATCAAGATTATAAGTTGTAGGCTCTATTTCTCACTCATTTATCAACTTCAACTTGATTTCTAATGAAAAAAAAATCTTTCTTTCTTGTAGAATCCACTAATTCAAATTATTTTATGTTTCTTTTGTTAAGGTATGGAACTTGTAGAGTTGCATAAGAAGGAATGGAATGGTAGCTGGTTATTCTAGTGTATCTAGACTACCAACAAAAAAAAAAGGAAAAAAAAAAATTGTTGTGGAGCTCTGCAAATCCATCTATTGATATCCTCCTTTCTCTCCAAATGCTTCCTTTATCTTGAAGATGAAGAGGAATTAATCTCTCCTCTCGCTATGTCCTCTATTTTGTCTCATTCAAATGCATAGATACATTAATAACATTGACTATTTCTAGCTATCCACTCCATGTATTCTTGTTGCACAAGTTAACCACTTATTTTTCCTTCCTCCTTTATGTTGTATTGAATATGCTAGCAAATAGTCAACCATATAGGTGGTTAGTGGGTATGTTAAATATACTGGGGAATAGTGAACTTGAGTTTTAATTGATTAGCTCGGTTGTAGAATTTGCTAGACTATACTACAGATTTTTATAACTTTTGATATGGATAGTCGTATGCAAATTAATATAATACAACTTGTTAAAAATTTGGATTTTTTCTAACAAAATTTTATCAAACTTATCCAATAGACATGTTCAATTGAATTCTTGGCCTAATGCTTGCATCAAAACTTTTGGAAATTTTTTTCACTTTGTTGATCCCTTGTCATTGATTGAAGACTCTTTTATTAAAGATTATATAGCTTAACAGATTCATTGAGGTATAAAACACCATATGCCCAATATTCACTCTCTTTCCCCTGTCATCAAAAATTAGTTTGATGCTTCGATATACCTCATCTCTCCTGAGGTGTTGCAGAGAGTGAAGTATCTTAGAGTTAAAGAGCTCTGTCGAGGCAATGCATCTGTGTTGGTGAGCGTTAATAATTTTTGCCACCAAAAATTTTTTATTCTGTCAACGAAGGTAGAAACTTCCCACCAACTTCCCACCATCCATCGTCATCCATCGCTGACTGTTGTCTACTAAGTTTTGTAATCAAGTTACATTTAGTAATTGCACCGACAGTCTAGATTCTTCCAGTCGACTAACATTCATGCTTAGTTGTATGACTAGAGATCTCTAGAGAATTCTCAGATCTCTATTTATAGAGGTGAATGTAATGTGTTTATGCAAGCATTAAAATTTCAATTTTATAGTGTTGTAGCACAGTTTGCTCTATGTTCTTTCATTTGTTTTTTTGTCTTATGTCTCTGCCCACTTCAAAGTGGTATCAGAAAAAGGTGTGAGGAGTAGTGCCATCTTGTATGAAGGAAGAAAGTTCAAGATTCAGTTAATGGTAATTGATAAGCAAGAATTTGGAGTATGCAGACAATTTGGAAGGTGAAGGAGTGATTGCAGCAAGAAGCCAGATTAGGTGAGTCAAGGATTTGCAAATTAGACCCAAGGAAGGTATAATAGATCATTTTTATAGTTTGTTAAAAGGATTTAAGAATCTATTATTTTATGTGAGCATCTCTGAGAAAAGGATTTAATATTAGTCTATTATTTTAATTCAAAAAATTCTGAGTGAAGATATGGCTTCTAACATGTATCTTATGTGCAGCCTCAAATTCCACTCCTTACAAGTAAAAATTATGATACTTGGCCAATTAAAATGAAAACTTTGTTTAGGTCTCAAGGGATAACATACATTGTTGAGAAAGGTTTTGCAAAACCAAATGATGAATCTACTCTTAATGATAATCAGAAAAAGAAATTACAAAAAAATAGAGAAAGAGATGGGAAAGCCATGATGTTCATACAAACAGGTATGGAAGAATTGATTTTTCAAAGAATAAGAAATGTAAATTCTGCAAAAAAAGCTTGGGAAATTTTGGAAAACACATATCAAGGTACAACTAAGGTTAAGATAGCCAAAATACAAGCATTTAGAAGAAGTTTTGAAAATTTACAAATGAAAGAATCAGAATCAGTAGATCATTCTACAACTAATGTTATGAATATTGTTAATCAAATTAGATTAAATGGTGAAGATTTATTTGATCAAAATTTCATAGAAAATATCTTAAGGAGTTTGCCATGTAAGTTTAATACTGTTGTGGTTACGGTATTGAATAAACTAAAGATCTATCTAAGTTGACTTTAGATGAGTTGTTTGGATCATTGATTGCACATAAATCCAGGATGAATAAGAATAATGACACAACTTTGGAGAATTATTTTAAGACACATATGACATTCGACAGAGGCAAAGGAAGATGAAATCTAGGACTCAGAGGAAGAGGAAGAGGAAGAAATAATTACCAAAGAGAAGAAATGAGGAGTCCAGATCCAGGAGGAAGAAGAAATCAAAGTTTCAACTCAAGGGGACACTATAACAATCAGACATCACAAAGGTATGACAAATAAAATGTTCAATGTTATTATTGAAAGAAGCTTGGACATTTTGCAAATGAATGTAGAAAGAAACAAGTAGATATAGGGAAGCAAAATGCAAATTTTCTAAGAGTAGTTCTGAGACATTGTTCATTACATGCCATGTAGCTCAAGAGAGCTCAAGTAACATTTGGTTTCTTGATAGTGGTTGTAGTAATCACATGTCAGGAAATAAAGAATTGTTTGAGAATTTGGATACTTCAGTTTAACCAGAAATTAAATTGGGTAATGATAACATTATTGACGTAAGTGGAAAAGGTACAATCAATGTGATAACAAAGCTTGGCAGGAAGTCTATTTCTGATGTTTATTTTGTACCTGGTTTGAAGCATAATCTTATAAGTGTGGGACAACTTAGTAAAAAAGGTTATGGATTTGTTTTTGAGAAGAAAGTTTGCACTATATTTGATATTCCTCCTAGTAACATGGTGATTGCAAAGGTGGAAATGACAAACAATAGAATGTTCCCACTTCGCATGAAAAGTGAAATGATGGAGGATATTGGAGCAAGTTTCAAGGCATCAAGTCAAGATCCAGCATGGGAATGACATTTGAGGTATGGTCATCTAAACTTCAAAGGGTTTTCCTTATTGCAAGGAAAGGGAATGGTAAGAGGCTTACCCTGTAATGAAGCACCATTGACTTCAGGTGAAAGTTGTAGTTTGGCTAAGCATCATAGAGAAAGTTTTCCAAAGGGGATGTCTTATAGAGAATGGGCATCTTTAGAAATTGTGTATATAGATATATGTGGTCTAATACAAACATCATCATAAGGGGGGTATTTATTTTCTGACATTCATTGATGACTCTAGTAGGAAGACATGGGTTTATTTTTTGAAATATAAATCTGAAACATTTGAAAAGTTCAAGGAGTTTAAAGCTTTGGTGAAGAAAAAAAGTGGCCTATCCATCAAGGTATTAAGATCAGATAGAGGAGGAGAATATGTAAGTCAAATGAGTTTTTGGAATACTGTAGGTATCATGGAATAAAGAAGCAGCTCACTACAAGTTACACACCTCAGAAGAATGGTGTTGCAGAAAGAAAGAATCGAACAATAATGGAGATGAAAAGGAGTATGCTGAAAGGTAAGAATCTTCCTAATGAGTATTGGGTTGAAGCAGTAGCTTGTGAAATTTATATTCTAAATAGGAGTCCAACAAGGAGTGTGAGAGACAAGATTCCACAGAAAGCATGGAGTGGTAAGCATCATAGTGTTTCACATTTCATGATATTTGGTTGTATTGCATATACATGTATATTCCTAAAGAAATAAGGAGTAAATTGGATGATAAGAGTGAAAAATGCATCTTTATTGGGTATGATGAAAAATCTAAGGCTTACAAGTTGTTTAATCCTATAACAAAGAAAATCATTGTAAGTAGAGATGTTGTGTTCAAAGAAGAAGAATCTTGGGATGGAACCATAGATAAGACAATTACAGGTGCAATATCAATACCATATGATAATCAATAAGGAAAAGATCAAGAAGACCAATAAGATCAATCGAATGAGCAAGGAGAAACTCTATCAAGAATCCCACAAGGAGATAACACACAAACAGAAGATGAGAAAGGAGAATCCTCAAGTCCAGAAGTAAGTAATGACTCAAATCCTACATTTGCATCATTGAGATCAAGGTTTAAAAGAAAGAAAATGAGAAGTTTGCAAGAGATTTATGGACAAGGGGATAGGATAGATTTGCAATCAAACTTTGTTTTATTTTCTCAAGATCCTATATATTTTGAAGATGCAATTAGAGAAGAACAATGGGTTAATACAATGAATGATGAAATGGAATCTATTGAGAAAAAAAACACATGGCAACTAGTTGATTTGCCTAAACATACAGAATGTATAGGTGTAAAATGGGTCTATAAAACTAAGTATAACCTGGAAAATGGAGAAGTTGACAAATATAAGGCAATATTAGTAGCTAAAGGGTTTGCACAAGAATATGGAGTTGATTATAATGGAATATTTGCATCCGTGGCTAGACTTGACATTGTTAGAATGGTACTAGCTATTGCAGCTCAAAATAATTGGAAATTTTATCAAATGAATGTCAAATCAGCTTTCTTGAATGGATATTTGGAAGAAGAAGTTTATGTACAAAAACCACCAGGATATGAGATAAAAGGCTTTGAGGATAAAGTTTACATGTTAAAGAAGGCACTCTACGGATTGAAGCAAGCATCAAGAGCATGGTATAGTAGGATAGAATCATATATGATAATGAATGGATTCAATAAAAGCAATAGTGAGCCTACATTATACACAAAAACCAATGAACAAGGTCATATATTGATTGTTTTCTTGTATGTTGATGATTTGATCTTTACAAGTAATCTTTCTATTGACATGTTTAAATCAACAATGAAGAAGAAATTTGAGATGACAGATTAGGGATTGATGAAATATTTTCTTGGCATTGAAGTTACACAAAATGATGAAGGCATTTTCATTTGTCAAAGTAAATATGCAAATGATATTTTGAGAAGGTTTAGAATGACAAATTATAGTCCATTTTCCACACATGTGGCAATAGGCACGAAACTAAGTAGAGAAGATAACGAGACAGATTTTGATTCAACTATATTTAGAAATTTGGTTGGTAGTTTCATATATCTCACAACAACTAGGCCGGATATTATGTATGGAGTTAGTTTGATTTCAAGATTTATGGATTCACCTAAGAACTCACATTGGCAGGCATGAAAGAGAATATTGAGGTACATTGCAAGAACTATGAATTATGGTATATTTTATTCCAATTCAAATGATTTTTAGTTGGTTGGATATACAGATAGTGATTTTGCAGGGAGTATTGATGATAGAAGAAGTACATCTGGATATGCATTTCATCTTGGAACAGGGGTTATAGCATGGGCATCAAACAAGCAACCTATAGTGACTATCTCATCAACTGAAGCAAAGTATGTAGCAGGTACATGAACATCATGTCAATAAATATGGATGCGTAGAGTCTTGAAGGATTTAAAGTATGAGCAAGAGGACCCTACTACAATTTATTGTGATAAAAAGTCCACCATTGCACTATCAAAGAATCATGTTCTTCACAAGAGGACAAAGCACATTGACATTAGGTATCACTTCATTCGAGAGTTGGTAAACAACAGAGAGATCATTCTACAGATCCAACGAACAACTTGCAGACATATTCACAAAGGCCTTAGCACAAGAACAATTTGAATATTTAAGAGATAAAATGAATATTGTAAATCTTGATGTAATTAGTGGTAGAAATTAGGGGGGAGTGTTGGTGAGCGTTAATAATTTCTACCACCAAACTTTTTAATTTTGTCAACGAAGGTGGAAACTTCCCGTCGACTTCCCACCGTCCATCGCCGCCCATTGACAACTGTTGTCTGCTAAGTTTTGTAATCAAGTTGCATTTAGTAATTGCACTGACAGTCTAGATTCTTCTAGCCGACTACCATTCATGCTTAGCTGTATGACTAGAGATCTCTAGAGAATTCTCAGATCTCTATTTATAGAGGTGAACGTAATGCGTTTATGCAAGCAATAAAATTTTAGTTTTATAGTATTGTAACTTAGAGTCTGCTCTTTGTTCTTTTTTTTTTGTTTTTTGTCTTCTGTCTTTGCCCACTTCAGTTTGAGCCTGCGCCAGCAAGGACCATATTCGATTAGAGATATTATGGAAAAATATCTTGACAAATAAAAAATGAACTCCCTCTTTTTTGTATGTCTGCCATTGGATTGCTTGGACTTCATTTTTAAGATTCTTTTTTGGAGTTTTGTATATTTGGCAAGTTTTTCCCCACAACAAAAATTTCGATTAAAACATTACCCATTGTTTATGGTCCATAGGATCTCCTTGTCCTCCATGCCAATAATTATTGAATATAATAGTTTCTATTCTTTCACTTTTATTTTCGATTCTTTAAATGTATTTATTTTAATATCTCAAAAAGTGTGTGCATGTGTGCGCTGTGTACGTGTGTGTGTGAGAGAGATTTAGGTTTTTGTTTTAAGGTTAAATCATTTAATTGAGATTAAAAAAGATATGTCGTTGAAAGAGTAAAATGATTTAAAATATTAGAATAATATAAAAACTAAAAATATATGTAAATCGTAAATGCAACCTTAATATTGGGAGGAGGGTCCTAAGCATCAAGATTATCCTATCTACTAGGCAAGTTTATCCCTTCATAGATGGATTTCCATCCACCATTAGCTATTGTTTCTTCCCTCAATATTGGGAGGAGGGTCCTAAGCATCAATATTATCCTATTTACTATTTACTACACAAGTTTACCCATCATGGATGGATTTCCATCACCCATCTAAGACATATGACCCATCTAACCCAACATTCCCTAGCTTTTTATATATCTTCTAAGAGCAAAATAGAATACCAACGCATAAGGTATCACTTGGATATATTGATTTTTCACCAATTAATTTCTTTATGCTCGAAGGGTCAACCAAGCATCTATAACATGTATCGACTGATAGAGATGTCTTGACTACAAGTCTCCCATCACTCCCAAGCATGAACCTAAATACATTTTGAAAAATAATAAAAAAGCCAAAGCTACAATAACACTCAAAATATCACGCTTCAACCTAAATACATTTTGAAAAATAAAAAATAAAAAATAATCCATCACCTCTAGAACATAATTCAGCATTTGCCAAATAAACAATAATTAGAATAGTGACCACAAATGGCCATGACCAATTCCTGTGATATAAATACAGCAAGGTTGAATTCTATGAAGATGATAAAAAAGGGTTAAATAGGACTTCAACTTTTATCTTATTACGAATCGTCGAAAGTCTATAAATTGGCGTTTTGAACAAATAAAGGATAACCATGGGAAATAAGCAATGAATTCTTCAAGCCAAAAACAAAATACAGAAGCCAAAGAGAAGAGATTTCCACAATCCATGATAGTAACAAATTAACAATTTCCGGGTTTGATTGTGTTATGAATTTTTGCATCGACGTTTCGAATCACACTCCGTGATCCATCATCAGGATATCATTAATAGAGCACAAGGAAAAATATATATATATTGCTTTTCCTTGTGCTCTATTATTGCTATCTTGATGATGGATCACAGAGTATATTGCTTTTCCTTGTGCTCTATTATTGCTATTCTGATGATGGATCACAGAGTGTGATTTGAAACGTCGATGGAAAAATTCATAACACAATCAAATCCAGAAATTGTTAATTTGTTAAAATACAAAAACTATAATGTTAAGAATTCATTTTTATCATAAACAAGAAAAGGATAAAAGAGAGGGATAAACAGAAAAATGCTAAGAAAGTAGGATAAGCAGAACCAACAAATAAATACTTGTATATTCTTCTAATATAGGCTAGATGAATTGCAAGATAACAATCAATTTTAAAGTTTATGCGATGTCTTCGAGGAAACAGCATAGTTTAAGTTTGCTTACAGATTTATCTGAAATCATGTATATGCTTTTTTTAATAATCTCATCTATTGATATGATTTAAAATGACCCTTGACGAGAAGTGAATACAAATGCGAGGCAGAAATGAATACGTACAAACTCCTCGCTCGGACAATCATTGGACGCGATTTACAATACTTCTCATTGGAATAATGTTTTTGCAAGGTTTTTGAAAAAAAAAAAAAAAATAGTCCGCTGAATATCTGCTTTGTTCTTTTTTACTAATTTGTTAGTTTATTAGTTTTTATGTTCTCAATGTTTTGTTGTATTTGTCTTTATTTCTTTGAAAGAATTTATTTCATTTATTATTAAAATTTATTTCATTTAAAGTTCATTGGCATAATAGTCGAGCACTCTATTGGCTTCTCGAAAGGTATGGGAAATGTAAACATTTTCAAAGGAATTTATGATTTTGAGAGATTTTTTAATCCATATATCAGTAGTCAAAGAGGATTTATAGGCCCCCTTAAGGCATAGGACTATATTATTTGAATCTCCTTCTAACCAGACTTTTTGCATTTTAGAAATTTGGCCATCTCTAATCCTTGATAGGCCATTATGGCTTCAACGAGGTGATTTGTCTGGCTACCCAAGCCATCTATCTATTTGATACATCAAGGTAACAATTTTTTTTTTCCTTTTTTATTTTGATAGACTAGTCACGCTAGGTAGACCTCCCATTCCATCCCTTCTTATGTAGCTCTAGGATTTCCATAACCTCATCAATAAAAGCCTAAAATAATTTGATATAATAATTTCTACAAGGGATAGAGATTGTTTCCATAATAAAATAAGTTAGAGTTGATAAATAGGAGAGTCTATGACTTTCAATTTTTTGTTGTTATAAATCTCCTTGAGAAGGAAAATAACTTATTATATTAATTTCTTTCTTATTAATTCTTGTTACTTGTGAAGAATGTATGTCATTCTTCTCACAATAACCTAATAATCGAGCAAATATTTCTTGGCTTCTATGAATTCCAAATATTCTAATACCCCCCTCAATATATTTGTCAATTTTCCTTCTATCTAATACATCCATAAGTGTTGTTTTTTCTGGTCCATTGATCCCCATCAAAGGAGTGAGAAATCTTGTCCAAATTACCATGGTCACATTACGAAGTAGTTGGAGTCTATTGTCTATTACTCCCTACTTTCCATATTGTGAAAAACATCAATATTAAAATCTTTCAATTAGGTTAAGAGATGATCAAGGAACTTAGTTGTTATTAGGGATCTAAATTATACATTTAAAAATGAAAACACATGTAATAGAGCTTAACACATGCAAGAAACTTTCACCTTAGCTAATGGTTTTAAGAGTCCAAAGCAAGTCATATTAGAGGCATACAAATAAAATAATACATGTCAGTGAAAGACAATACCAATTGTGTGAAATTAAAAATCATTTTTTCTTTGGAGAAACACCAATGACTTCTTAAATGTACTAAATTTGTCTTTGGTTTGATTGCTTTCTTGTTCGTGTGATAGATCTACATTTTTTCTACATAGTTAAATAGCACCAAGAACATGCTAAATTATAGGTATTACTTCTTCATTCCTCACTTATTCAGATATCAATCACCTCCACAAAAGGTAAACTTTATAGAGAAATGAAATAGATCAAACTTGTAATGGTAGTGATTGGAAAATAACAACTGCACTTAAGCGAAAGCTCTACTTAAATTTATTTACTCTTCCACTATCACTACTTACCATGTAATTCTCTACTTAAATTGTAACAGTTGTTAATTTTTTCATTCCCGCATAACAACAACCATTTGCATTTCTAGTATAAACATCAACTAGGGTGTCAACATAAATCATGAGGATTTT
>MU223097.1:5773877-5789946 GCA_018584345.1 Thuja plicata | reverse complement strand
GTTTAACAGAATCAAGAGTTTATCAGAACATGACCAAAGTTAAAGAGAAGCAAAAAGGAAACAAAGCAGCATGCTATTGGAGGCAGCCATCAATGGCATCGACCCAAGTGGTCCAGCCCTTCTCACCCTCCATCCAGGCGATCTTTTTTTTATCTTGTATCTGAGCCAGCATGGCCAGCACATCCTTCTTTGAGTTCTCATTCTTCTTGATTTCATTGCTAAGCTTTTTCAATATTTTTTCAAACATTTGGAGATTATCCAGGTTCTCTCTCCATTCATGACCATTCTTTAATTCAAATGCAAAGAAGGTGGCATGCCCGGTCTGAAGAAATCTCCTCAGCTTCTCCTTGTCCATGATCATAGTAGTATGTACCTACGAAGAAATTTTAAAATATGTGAGTTTTTTAGAAAACTCAGTAAGGACCCTGGGAGTATCTTGAAACCTTTCTTCATTCCTGCATTTCCAAATCTGCCATAAGATGTAAGAGGTTAAGATGTTCCAAAAAATGTTAGAATCTTTCTTTAGTCCCATAATATGACTAGTAACAATTTCAAGAATAGATATGCAAGTTGGATAAGTGATCCCAAATAGATTCCAAACACTTCTAGCAATAGAGAATTCAAAGAATATATGCCTGCTAGTTTCAAGAAGGTTACAAAGCTTACAATAATTACTTTCATAGCTATCTTTTCTAATAGGAAGTCTATCCAATATAAAGAGCCATCTAAAATACTTGACTTTTGGTTCTACATAGCCTTTCCATAAAACATCAAAGTACTTCCTCCAAGACCAGACATCCAGGGAGGAATACCAAACATTATTAACATGGTCGATGATGGCATCATCATATCCAAGAATCTTATAGATATTCTTAGCTTTGATCGTGGATAGGATGGTCCCATCCGGCCATTTGCATTTCAAGTATCTATGGGAGTCAACATGGTAGATGGAAGGAAGAGTTTTAGTTGCTTAAAGAATCATGTTATAAGTCTTCTTTTGAGAGACAGGAATATCAAATGTGTTTCTAATGTTCTCCCAGCTGAGCAACCGGTCATGCTCAAAGATGTCTATAAGCTGAGAGATGACTTTATTGGCCCATTTCCTAGCAGAGAAGCCTTGGGACAGGGCAAGGGGCTTGCTGGAAAGATGAAGGTTCCACCAAATGGACCTTTCACCATAGATTTGAGTGTCATCATGGAAGTCCTTGTTAACAATAAATTTCCTAACTTAATTGATTCCAAGCCTTCCAGATTGATTTGAAGACCTTAGAACCTTGCACATTTATAGGGAAGTTTCCAATGACCAAATCATTAAACGGAAGGTTCTTCCAGGACTTAGCATTTTTTGGGAAGCCTCTCTCAATATTATTCCTAACAAGGATCTTTCATGGAGCATTGCCATCCATGGAGTGAAAGATCCACTTGGAAGCAAGAGAAATTCCTTGAAGCCAAAGATCTTTCAGCCCCAACCCCCCAATAAGCTTGTCAGTGCAGCACCATTTCCATTTAACATCATGAGCTTTTTTGTTGCCTTTGCCATCTGACCAAAGAAAGCTTCTAACATCTTTTTGGATTTCAAAAATTTGACAGTTGCTAAACATCCACGCAGATGAGTTGTAGATGTTATAAGAAGACAAAATATTTTGGCAAACTTGGAGTCTACTAGCCAAGGATAGGGAACGGTTATGCCATTTGTTCAGCTTTTTAGTAATTTTCTCTTTAACCCATAGCCACATGTCTTTAAGCGAGGGGTTAATGGAAAAGGGAATGCCAAGATATCTCACAATCTTGTGAGGACCTCGCCACTGAAATTCATATTTCTTAAACCAGTCAGGGGGCTTCTCATTCCAACCCAGGCAAATGGATTTGGAGTGTGAAAGCTTAGCACCAGACATAGTACAAAACAGATTAAGTTTAATATGAAGGGCTTCGAAGTTCTCAGCAATAGCTTCAAAGAAAATTGTCGTTTCATCAGCAAATTGGCTTTTAATGAGTTCATCTTCATTAGGAAGTGATATACCCTTCACAGCAAGGGATATAGAATTATCTCTAAGAAAGTAATAAAGAGCATCAGAAGCAATGACAAAGAGGGCAAGCGCCAGAGGGCACCCTTGTCTAATAGACCTACCAAGAGGGAAGGATTCAGAGAGAGTGTCATTAATGTCAATTTGAGCACAGGTATCATGAAGTAACATTTGTATAGCATTACAGAAGAAGGTAGGAAATCCAAAGGCCTCCAGCATCATGGAGATGAAGCTCTATTCGACTCTGTCATAAGCTTTTTCAAAATCTAAAGGAACATAGCAGAGTTTTGCTGGGAGTGATTAGCCCAGTTCATGGCCTCCCAAATAGTAATAACATATTCCAGAATGTACCTTCCTTTAATAAAGCCAGTTTGAGTAGAACAAATGAATTTGGGAAGGATGTTCACAAGTCTAGTAGCCAAGATCTTGGCAAAAATTTTGTAGGAGACATTAAGGAGTGTAATGGGCCTCCAATTTTTGATGAGAGCCTTGTCCCCATCCTTGGTAATAAGCTTAATAATACCCCTGTTAATATAGGTACCAAGAGAGCCTCTAGAGAGGGCCTCAGAGTAAATCTCAAGAAGGTCCTTGCATATCCACTTTTGGTTGGCTTTGTAGAACTCAATAGGAATGCCATCAGGTCCGGTAACCTTATCATTTTAAAGGGAATTAATGGCTTTCTCAACTTCATCTAAAGAGATTTTTTAGCAAGAATATTGGCATCCTTAGTGGAGATAATTTCAGGAATAAGAGTTCTACATATGTTCCTAAGAGAAGATGCTTCCTCTGAATCCTCAGAGGTGAATAAATTTTGGTAGAAATTAGCAAAAGCTTCCTTAATAGTGTCAAGATCAATAATTTCTTGGTTATCAATGATAATTTTTTCAATGGTTTCATTAGATTGCTTGTGTTTAATAAGATTAAAGAAGAATTTAGAACCACGGTCACCATATTGGAGCCAGTGAGCCCTTGATCTAATCTTAGCTCCTCTAGTATTAGTCACCAAATGTTTCCTAAGGGCATCTTTAGCCTTAATAACTTGAGAAGTAAGCTCATAATCATAAGGATTACATTGGTTGTTATCTTCAGCCTTCATTAAGTCGGTAGAGAGTTTTTTTCAGTGAACCTGAAATCCTTAGCCCTTTTTTGGCCAATGTTTTTTAAAAGATTCTACCAAGCGTTAACATTCATATTCTAGTTGTCAATGCAGTTACTCCTAGGGTAGTTGATTTTGTTAATGATACTGATCATATGAATAGCAGTTAAGACATCTTCATCTTCAAGAAGGCTGGTATTCAAGATAAACTTTGGCCTAGGGGTGCGGCTGAGAGTAGGGGAGGTGTTGAAGGTGAAGGAAGCAGAGATGGGATGGTGGTTAAACAAAGAGGTCGGGGTGACAAGGACAGAGTTGCCAAGTTTGTTCAGAAAAATAGAGAAAAAAATTCCTACAGGCATAGAATCGATCAAGCCTGGAGTAAATTCTAGCAGAACCCTGTTGGCAGTTGCACCAAGTGTGCCAAAGACCCAAATTATTTTCCTTGTTACCAAACAAGGGGTCGAAAAGATGTTTTGCATTCTTCATTCTATTCCAGTAAACTTTTTTCATGTCTTTCCAGGCAAATGGCAAACCCCCGTCCTTATCATCCTGGCATTCAACCATATTGAAATCATCAGCAATCAACCAAGGATGCAAGGGAGAGAGGTCATCCATCCCCATAACCTGGCTCTTTCCTTAAAATCATTAGAAGCATATACAGAGCATATGCCAAAAACATAATTATTATAGTTGAGGGTGATCCAGACAACTCTATTGCAAGGGGAGATACCATGGTTGGTTATATAATTTTCCCATTTAGGGTTGATAAGAAGGGTGACACCACCCTTACCCCTCGGGTGATTAGTGTGAATTTTAATAGCATCTTTCCAAAGAAAGTCAAGATTAGTTTCCAGAACAAATCTCGTAGCTTTAATTTCTTGCATCATAAGGAAATCCATATTTTTATAGGTATTGAGGAATTTTTTGATGACATATTTCCTATTAGGAGATCCGATCCCCCTTATATTCCAAGAGAGACAATTCATGAGGAAACATTTGAGGGGGAAGAGTGCATTTCAGATGAGTCCATATTTGGGGTCATCACAACAATAGACATAACCCCATTTTTCCTATTTTTATTCTTGTTTTTTAAATCCCAGGGGTCTTCCTCTTCGTTTAGAAGTAGGGATGCCAGTCTTAAAGTCCTCCTCATTATCAGATAATAAGTCAAGCTCCATGGAGTGCATTAACTGAGGGCTATCTAATTCAGTTGTGGGCTAATTAGCAGGGATAACCGCAACTATATATTCATCGCTAATCTCATGAAAGATTTTAGAGGGATTCTGTGGTGGCATAGATTCAGTATTAATGTCTCCAATAGCAGTGGGGGGGTTTGAGTATTTGGAGAGGCAATTTCAATAGGGCTGAACATGTTTGAGATGGCAGGGGATTCACTGGTCTGAGTATTCAAGGCATTGGTTTGTTTATTGGTTTTCCTTCTGCATTTATTGGATATTTTTGTCACATTTTGGAACCCATCAGAAGGGGGATTCTCATCAATACCTATTGGGTTGGGTTGAACATCTTCAGAGGTGGGAACACTAGGAATGGTATCAGAGTGAGCATTTTTGTCCATACTCTGTATAACCTTATGGTTTACGTTTTCAGTAATCTTTAATGATTCTATTTTGCTAGGAGAGGCTTTTTTTAAAGGATAGGGAAGTCTTTCCTTAGATTCCCTTCTCTGCAACACAAAAAATAAGTGTTAAGCCCTCTGAGTATCTCAATCGGGCAACTGAAGTTCGTATCTTCAATATTGATATGGATATCAGGCGGAATTTCATAACCAGGATTAAGTAAAATAAGAACACGGGCATCTATGTGCGGGACAAGCCTTACAGTGTCATCCATTCAGATGACCTTTCCCAATGGTTGGAGAAATTGAGGGATAAATCTCCAAAGGAAGGGCGGAATGTGCTTAACTAAGATCCAGTGGGGGGCCGAGAGGGCTAGAACTTCCTCATAGTTGGCGTCCGGAGACCAAGCAATAGCCCTAAATGAAGTTGAGCCCACGGTGCAATATTGTTTTTTCAACACTTCAGCCTGTGCTTCATGATTCACAAAGGAAAATAACAAAACGACCCTTTTGAATTTTCCTACAAAAAGAAATATGGAAGCCAAGCTTAAGATTCCAAAAATTATGGAACTAATCATCCAGAAATTTCCTAGGAGGACATTTATAAATTTCAACAGCCAAGAAGAAGATAGCAGAGTATTTTAACCTATTTTTTTCCATAACAATCTCAGCAAGCATTTCTGAATTTGGAGAAACAAAGAAGGGTAATTCAGAGGTCCTAGAGTCCTTACCAGAGTTACGGGATCCATTGCTCACAGCAAACCTAGCTTCTGAATTAATGGAGACACCCACGTTCGCCACAGCTTTGGATAAAGATTTAGGGCGAGCCTGAGGAGGGTTAATGTTTTGCACAGGGGTTTTAATGTTATAAGTTTTAATTTCAGCCCTCGGTAGAGCCGAGGGAGAAGGAGTGGGTACGGCCTCTACCGAGGAGGAATTATCATTAATATTATTAGACATAGATTAAAGAGAGGAACAAACACACCTATTATCTCGATTACCCCATTGTCAGAGAGATGCCTATGCCTGTCATTGGTGCCTACCACAGTGTCTGCTAAAACATCACCACTAAGTTTGCCGAAATCGCCAAATTCGTAGCCAAATTCGCAGTCCAAATTAACAGCCAGTCGAATAATATATTTTTTTAAAATATCACTATTCATATAATAAGATGAAGCGATTGTAATCTAAATATTTTCTCTTACCTATATTAAATATATTTTTATATTTGATTAAGAATAGTTATATAGAAGATTGAGTATTTTAATTTTTTATATTTTATTACCAATAATTAAATAAAAGATATTTAAAAAGTAATAAATATTGATAATGTAAATATAAATATCATTGAAGTTATAATCTAAACGAATGTTAATGATTTTATCTCACATTATATGATTAGCATTTATTCAATATTACCTAAATAAATCAATTGCAAAGTAAACTCAATAAAATTTTACTCTCCCAGAAACAATTCTTATTAAAGATTTCAAATCATATTTCAAGAATGCCTATCAAATTTCAACAGTAGTCACACTCCTTAATCCCTTCATTTGAAACTCTTGTGGAACTTTGGTAGCAGTTGAACTCTAGAGGTCGTTGTGTAAGGATTTAACATATAAAATATGGGAGTTTGGATGATAGTAGTTATAGCCCAAAAAATTTGATCACACTACACTATAGAAACAATGTCCATGTATATATATTTAATTGCTCCACTTCTCTCTAATTCCCACTCTCCAAATCATATTCAATTATCCATTCATTTAAAAAAAGAAACAGTTTCCCAAATGCAAATAAAACTTCTAAGTTATTTGGAATCTTGGGCATATTATCAGTTGTAGTCCATACTCTGGTGTTAGGATTGAACCTCTGTGCGAGTGATTTTTTTGGTGGCTAATATTCGTCAATTGGTTAAGTTTTGAAATTTGAGAATCCAAATTTGGCTAAAAACTCAAGATTTAAGGCAACCTAACTTGCCACATTTTTACAAAATTATATTTTAGAAATATTTAAATCGCCAAATAATTTATTTTATTAAAAATTTGAACTCAAAGATTCGTCATACTATTCTATACATATTAGATTCAATTTGCCTAATTTTTATAAGTTATTATATAAATCTAAATTAATTCACCAATAATATATCATAACTATTAGTTATAGTAGGGTCGTGTCACCAATATGTAGTTGTCATTATTTATTTAAAACATAATTTAGTGATCCTCATTATATTCTATGAAGAAAAAATGTTACTATTTAATTTGTAATGCTTATGGGGGCTAAAATTTACTTTAGATTGTTGATAAATTAATTATATTGAAGAAATTTTGGGTTCTATTATAATTAAAATAATTCTTTACATTTATCTCACACAATACAATGAGGATTATTATATTATATTTTAAATAAATGGTAGCTACTAGATACTATAGAGCTCCCTTAAATCCATCAAAGATTTCCATAGTTAGCCTAATAATTTTCTATAAGAATTCTTTTTTCTTTAAATATAATTATTTGCCATGGTGATTAATGAAATTTTTGTTATTGTTTGAGATTCTCAAATATTTTCTACAAAAAAATTATGATTAAAAAATAATCGCCAGTAACAATTTTTTTTATAAGAAAGGTTGTAGGTTTAATAGCAATCGTAAGTGAGGGAAGTTTATGCCAAGAGTCTCGTACAGGGTCATACATTGTTACGCCGAGAGGCATTCTTACAATGGGAGCAAGGATTGGATACTAGCACGACATATTCCTCAGAATAGGTCGTGTACATAAAAAAGATTCTAGCTATCAGTTATATTTCTCAAAATGCCAAATAGCATTGATGAACACCAAAATTTTAAATAACTATTCATATTCTATGTTTTTTAATATTTAAAAAAATAAATAATTTTTAAAAAATTGCACAAATTAAAAAAAGTAAAAAAATATAAAAATATTAAACCCCACATTGGGGGAGTAGGAGCTCTGCTGGCGGGACCCCGCATGGGAATCCCAACAGGTCCCTGTCCAACGGGTCGTAGCGGCCTTGGCAGGCTGGTTGCCGCCGCTGGCAGCATATCCTGCACGGCATGCAACGACAGCCAACTTGTCACTACCGCCACCTATCTTGCAGCAAGGGGGCGGGGGTGGTGGCCCTGTGCCCCAATCAAATCATTTTTTTTTTAATTTTTTAAAAATAAATCTGAAACGCAATGGCAATTAAATTTTTTTTGATTTTTCGATGGCAATTGTTTTTTACATTTTTGGAAATTGAAGAGAAAGAATTTAAAAAGGCATAGTCGTGGGAATACGAGGAGACACTCTCTGATTATAAAAGAGTGTCTCCTCATTTCATTTTTTTTTTTTTTTTGCAGAGCACAACAGTGAGAGCTTGGAGGAGATTTCAACAGTGCACAGCTGTGCACTAGCTTAGAGGAGATTTCAACATAGCACAATAGTGAGAAGGTGATATTTGGTTTTGATTTTAATAGTTTATTTTTTATATAATTTTAGTTTTAGATTTTCATTTAGATTTAGTTTTAGTTTTAGTTTTAGTTTTAGTTTTAGTTTTATATTTACAATTACATATAGCTTTAGATTTAGATTTAGATTTTTGCAATTAGATATAGATTTAGATTTAGATTTTTCATAGATTTAGATTTTAATCATTATATTTACAATTAGATATAAAATTAGATATAGATTTAGATATAGATTTTTTTATAGATTTAGATTATTTAGATGTACATTTTTTAAATTATTGATTTAGATTTTGATTATTTAGATATAGAGTATTTGATCATTTTTAATATTTAGTTTTACTATTTAGATTTTGATTTAAAAATAGACAGTAATGCACCATTTTTATTTTGATTTAAATTATTTGATATGGAGGCCTATGTTGCCATATTAGATTGTTTAGTTTATTAAATTGGATAATTAGTTCAATTATTTATGTATTTTTATTAGATTTAGATAATTTGATTTAAATAATAGAATTTGTTGTGGGTCCACAACACACACACCCCATTTTTGGGCCTTTGACCATGGGGACCCCCCTTTCTTTATTTTTTGGTTTTTTTTGGTCTTGTTTGCCCCTTGAGACCTCGCTTAGTCAGCCTCAAAAGAACCTATGTCAGCATAAGTGGACAAGGAGAGCACCTTTTTGGCCTTTCAGTCCTTTCAGCATTTCAGTGGACCATACTACCCCAAAACATCGAAATGACCGAAAGGCCAAAAGTCAGTTCTTTCAGTGTTTTCAGTCTCCAAAAACACTGAAAGGCCGAAGGTATCTACCTCTAAAATTTTGGCATTTCGGACACCAAAACCACTGAACACACTGACACTAAAGCCATAGGTTATAAATTGCAAAAGGGCCATAAGTCGAGATCATTGTGTTTTTTCTTGAGAGCTCGCGGGTGCATCATTTTTTTTCATCCTTGACCCTGAGACTGATCGCGCACTCGCCTCCTCATCATCATCATATCATTTTTCCCCCCACTCCTTGCCCTCCGAGGTAGGTCTTGTTTTCTGCCTCGCCTTTTCTCTTTTCCTTCCTCTGGTTTTTCTTTCTTTCTTTAGGTTTTAGGGTTTCTTCACCTAGCGCTTGTCTGGCCTAGGGCGTGTTGCCTCTTTCTCCCCTGGTCTCTAAGGGCCCTTGGGTGCCTTCATTTTCATGGGAGGTCCATCCGTGTCGAGTTGGGTTTTTTTTACCCTCTATTTTTTGTTAGGGTTTTGTCCGGTCGTAACCTTTGTCGCAGGTTTTTGGCCTCCGAAAGGCCGAAAACTAGGTCAGTTGGTCTTGCCCTATTTTTGGAGATTTCACTTTTCGGTGTTTCGGACCTCCAAAACTTTTGAAACACTGACAAGTCTGAATCCCCGAAAGTATTTTCCCTCATCGCTATTTTCAAGATTCGGCCCTTTTGGCATTTTGGACCTCTGAAAGGCCCGAAATGCTGATACATCCAAGTCTCTGAGTCCTGGTTTTCAAGTTTCAGGACTTCATATTTTCAGCATCCACAAAACCTTGGGACTTTCGGACGCTAAAAGGTCCAAAGGAACTCACTGAGAATGATGGCTTTTTTCTCTTTTGGCCTTTTCGGCCTCCAAAACTATCTTCGGCGTTTGAAACCCTGAAAGTGCAAAAAACCTGCATTCTCGGTGACTTATGTAGTTTTGCTCTATTTTTCTTTGTTTAGTCATCTTTCTTTCAGTTTGTTTCTTAAATAAGATACTGATACTTGCATATTTTATCACAGGAATGCCTGAGAAAGATTACTTTGCCCATGAAGTACCAATACAAGGGGAACACTCCCCCTTCAAAGATCGGCAACAAGCATAGTGAGATCACTGACACTGATATCAGGAACGTGGATTGCGATGACTTCCTTACAAGATGTGGCCAACCAATCATGAGATTAGAGGATTGTACCTCCCTGGTATTAGTAGGACTGGTTAGTGCAGCAGCCCACCCAGTAGTCATATCCTCAACTTAACTAATCATGACCCTGGCCAATCATTACAACTCCGATGAGAGGGTGGTCCAGAATATAGAGGGCCAAATAGTACTGGATATCCGGCCTGATGTCATAGAAGATATTTTTCATCTCCACAAAGGCATGGACAAGTTCTATGACTTCTTCATAGAAAAGGGAAACTTATGGTTCAGAAACAAAGTAGAGGAGGCTTATGAAATAGTTAACAATCACTACCTAGAGCAACCTCTCCCCAAAAACAAGCTGGACAAAATAGACTTGAGGAGAGGATACATGAAAGATGACCTCAAGGCTGCAATAACAATGATAATCTAAGTCTATTGGTTACCCCAATCAGTCCAACTAGAGAATTGGATGATTCTCCTCATAGAAAGACTCTGGGGTCGCAGGTCTAGGTTCGAATGGGGAACCATCATTAGTGACAAATTGGATGAACAACTAGTAGCAGTAAAACACAACCCTAAGTTTTATATGAGTACTTACGTAGTGTACCTACTGGCAGCAAGGGAAGATTACCCAAGGCTTGTAAAGAGAGGGAGCCTAAATGATCCCAATGCATGGCCCCACATCGTATATCCCCAATTACAGAAAAGGGAAAAAATGTCAGAAGATAGCCCAGACTACCGGATAGTCCATGATGCCTTCATTTTTGCAATCATCTAATCTATTGAGGGTGATTTTGCAAAAAGAATGTCAAAGGAAGCAACCGCCAGGGTGAGGGCCATAAGCGCCTATTATATACAATTCAAAACCTTCACATATATTCAGATAGTGAGATCGACTATGAATCCAAAGAATTTGCCTAGATATCCATATGACTGGATAATAATTTTGGAAATAGCCCGGCAGCTTGCAGATGCATATGAACACATAAAACACAAGAAGAAGGTCTATAAATCTTTTTCCTTTGAGTGGGTTGACTGCCCCTACAGCTCTATGGCATAGTACGACCTTGATTTGATCCTATCGGTACATACAGCCACATCATTGGCAATTTTTACATTCATGAACCACACTTGGAGAATCAATGGATGAACTACATAGATGATCATGAGGTTAGAATCCAGGATTATTGTAGAATGACTCTTACCTTGGCCAAAGAAGTCATAAAAACCCTTATTCCCCCAAAATTTTAGGAATATGACTCAGAAGATGTCCTGGAGGCCATCTATACAGATGACAAAATATATGACCGACCCATCATGAATGCAGAGGTCGACAAAGATGAGAATGATGACATAAATTTTTGGGAAAGACATGTAATGAGAACAACAGAAGAATGGATCAAGAGGCTCTACAAAATGAGCCTAATACCTGTGAAAACATTGATGGATCCACCCAAGAAGGAAGATAAACAGCGTAGAGAGATAAACACAGTGCTCCAATACAAGAAGGCACCACCACAGAAGCTGAGCACGGTGTATGGTCATGAACATGTAGTAGAGTATGGGTCAAACCCAAGGCCAAAGGCTCCTAAAACAAGAATGATCAGACAGATAGATCCTCTCACAGGGAAAGCACAAGTTGCACCGGATGAGGGACCTTCTACTTCTGGACAATTTCCTCCTGTCACTAGAAAGGGGAAGAAGACATACAAGAGAAAGAAAACTTTGACGCCTCTATACTTGGAAACCATACAGAAGACCCTCAAGAAGAGGAGGAGGAAGAAGTTCCCCTAGTTAAAAGGACTAGGGCTCAGAAAAGGAGAGAAAAGGAGATCAATCAGAAACAACAAGAGGACCCTAAAGAGAAAGATAACCCCTTAGATGCTCTAGGATCATATGAGTTCCAGATATCAGACTCGAAGGTCTAGAAGGATTCTCGGACCAAGGCCAGGATACACTGAATTACACAACTGGATATGAAGCAGGTGATCCTTCTCGTTTTCAACCATAGGTGATCTTAACTCCACCTCCCACTCAATTTACTAATCCAAAGCCAAATACACCCAAGGTGGGAGATAGTTCTAAAGCAGATCAAAGTTCCAAGAATCAAGAGTCTCCAATCACTAAAAGGGTGACTACCAACAAGCCTGCAACAGAGGTCAATGTTGTCATAATGCCTCCTCACATTCTTGCTCTGCCAACTACTCTCCCACCTCTCATTCCTACTCCACCCCCATTTCTCATAACTCCACCAACTACTCTTCCATTTCCAATCCCAAATTTCCCAACACCTACTCCACCACCACCAAGCCCTTTGACTTGCCACATCCTGACACCGAGAGGATCGGTAACCAGAGAGGCTACATCATCCCTTGAAACCACAGTGGTAGTTATGACTAGTCTCAATACTAAAGCCTTGGTTAATTCCTCAGGAGAAGAAGACAAAAGTCAGGAAAAACAAGAGGAGGAAATGCAAGAGGGAGACAAGGCAGAAGAAGAAAGGGGAGAAGAAGAAGAATACCAGAGAAAATAAAGTAAAGTGGAACAGAGACAGGAACAAGAAGAGGGGCTGGATAAAGAGGCAATTCCAGGGTCCCAGAATTTGGATTCAATCCTTCAGATTACCCCATATGAGTCAATCACTGCATCTAGTAGACCCACCTAGTTTACCAAACAAATCAAGTCTAGGAGGAGAACCTACTTAGATGAAGATGAAGGGGAAAACATGGATATAGCATTCTTAGGGAAGGCCTTTCATTGGGAAGAAATCATATTACCAGCATGGATAATGTCCTATGTCACCAAGGACACTAGGGGACGCTGGAAGGCATAGGTTGTGATCCCATCCGCTAGCACCTCTCAAACCCAAACTACTTTAGAAGACTATACATTGGAAGAGGTAGATTTGGGGGAACCTACCAGTGAAGGGAGCAAGACACTAGCGGGCTTAGGGCTCAATCATGCTCTAGGTTTTATGAGTAAGGACAAGGAGACCATAAGGGCCTTGATAGAACAAAATGAGGCCTTGAAGAAGTTCATCCATAAAATGGTTGGTCCCATTGACCCTAACTGCCCAGAGGCCTCACTACAAGCAGTATTGAATAAAAAAAACACCCCAGACTTACCAGCAGGATTAACCCCATCCTTCATCAAAGCAAGTTTGGATTGGAAGGCGGATTTTGAGCAATACAAAGAAAGTGCCATCAAGCAAATATTCAGACCTTATAGGGTTATTATAGTGGAGGCTACAAATCTGATAGATTTGATGACAGATGATGGTGGCCTGGAATCTTAGACAAGAAAGTGGAGGGCCACCCTCCAGGATTTACAAATCATCAAAAAATAGTGCTTCCAGATCCTGGTAAAGGTATATGAAGGTAAGGAGCTAGAAAAATTTGAGGCATGGATAAAGCGCATAACCAAGATGATTAACATTTATGAGAAATGTCAATCTTCTATATTGGATAAGAAGAAGGAGGTCCTGTAATGGGTAAGAGAAGTAGATATCTTCTTCACAGTGATCGACCTTGATTTATACTAGGATGAAGACAAACATGTCTTACGACCATCCAAAGAAGTAGTCCAACAATTTAGGGAGATCATGGCAGGTACAGGGACCAAGGAAGCCTTGCAACAATTATTTTATTCAAAGGAAGAAATGATGAATATGACCAATCACATAGAAGAGATCCAGTTCTTCACTTCTGAGCTAATTGCCTTCAAAGAAAAGTAGGAATAGAAGGTTAACAGGGCAAAAAGGAAGGAGATAAACTATGAGGAAGTCCAGGAGATCATACAAAGGCTCATAGCTGCACACCCATAGGTGTTCTCAAATTGACCCTTTGGACCACAAAGAATTTTTGGAAAAGAAGTCCCCCAAACTTAAAGATTTCCCTAAAGCAATTTTTTGGCCTTTCGGCCTTTCGGCCCTACAAAATTTTGGGCCTTTCGACCCTACAGAATTTGTGGCCTTTCAACCCTCCAATTTTTTGGCCTTTTGGCCCTCCAGATTTTTGGCATTTTCAACCTCCAACAGGTCTGAACTTTGGACCAAGGTTTCAAGGATAAACACTTAGAATATTTGACACTAGAAAAGTTTCAGAGTTGAGGTTGGGGTCCAAAAAAATTGGGTGTTTCCAGCGAGATCACATTTTTTCACACCAGTTGAACTCCAGATCTAATTGATGGTCAACTCGAGTTCATTTTGAAGGAACTAAGGGTTCCCTATCAATCTACACTGTCATAAGAGATTCTAGATGAAGATTCCAAGAAAGACTTCTAGAAACAAGAAGAAGACTTTGAGTTTTCTGAAGAAACCCCTTCTTCTTTTCTCTTTATTCTTGGCGAGTTTGACCCTCCTTGCATGCGCAAACTAATTGTAAATGGGTTCATGAAACCATGCAAGTTATCTAGTTTCAGTTAAGAATAGTTTCCCATCCAGTAAAGTTTTAGTTTAAATTATTTTTTCTCTTTGATGCCCTAAATTTGGAATTCAGAGTTGTGGATCAAATTGTATATATTGTAATCACAAAATCAATGTAAAGGGTCAGATTCTTAATGCAATAAAGATATAAATTTGGTGCTTCATTTGTGGTGTGTGAATTGCTGCTACCTATGCAAAATTATTGAATGTATGCTTGCATTATTCATTATTTTTAGAGAGCCTCTTGTTTATTGTGCTTCAAATTCGCATTTCTTTTAGTTGGAGTTTGTTGTTGTTTGCTTTACCTTGTTGTGATGAATGTGTGGAAGAGATCATCTTTGGGCTTAACAATAAATTTGTCTTGTGGGTGTACACATCTTGGTGGCTTCACGATTTGATCAATTTTGAATATCTTGCACAAGTGAATACGTCTTCTCTCCAAACACTTGCATCTGTGGGGTAGTGAAATGTGACTTGGTCTGATTTATGCTTCGTGGGTTTACACCAAATCTCTCCCATCATTCAATTTGAAAGGAAAGGTTTACAAATGGTTTATGTCCATAGGATTTCACTTTCAGTCATTTTCTTACTTTATCATTACTTTATTCTCTACTCTCTTCCGTCTTTAAATTCTGAAAATCTAAAACATCTTGGAAAATACAAAATTGCATTTTATTTATCAAAAACCCCCCGTATATGTTGAAACGTAAAATACCAAAAAGAACTAAAGTGTTTTGCAGTTTGATGTCTTGAAAAAACCAGCAAAGGCCTCCTAGTGAACAATCACATTTATCTTCAACTGAGTAACCAAGCAGGTTGTGACCCAACCCCGGACAACCTTGGGAATAACCCCGTTATTCTTTCAAGAGAGGAAATCGAATCTTGAGATTCTAGCAAGTTGGCTTGTGTCAAAACAACGGTCAATAGAATTAATTACTATTATTTTTTGATAGGCAAAGGCCGAAGCCAATATAATTTTATTAATCATAAGTTTTAATTACAGAAGTCTTTGTTCACTATGAGCATTGGTAGGAAAGAACAGAGAAGAAAACCTCCAGTCTAGCTCGGGACTAAGTCCAGATCATACAAAATAATTAAGGAGAATACCTCTCATTACAAAAATTCTTATAAATATTCTATTACAATTTATTATGAATTCCATAATCTATCCAAAAGAATAACATATAAAACATCTGATATATCGTGTCATGCTCATACCACATAGATAAAAAACCCAACTTTTCTTCCACCAAAGGGTTAATAAGAGGGTATTGGCTAATATAAAAGAAATTTAAAAGAAATTTAAAGACTAACCCTAACCAAGAATCACATTACTAAATAATATAGATCATACTAGATAAGTATGTATACCAGAAGACCATAACGCTTCTCTAATAAAAGATTAAACATCATTGTGACTATTGAGATGTGGATATGATATCATACTACCAATGGTACTGTTAGAGTAATTTAGTAATTACTCTTTTGTGCTTAAGTTAGACTTAGGAACTTTCTATTTCTGAGAGTTTCCCTTTTAGGGCTTCGGTATCCTTTATAAGGATTCACCGCTTTACTTTTCAGT
>MU223097.1:5724906-5765031 GCA_018584345.1 Thuja plicata | reverse complement strand
ACCCTAACACTAAACAAACATATATGAACCCTCACCATGTAAAACTAATTTAAAAGTAGATCCTTAAACCCAATTGAGAAATTAACCATAAACATAAACCCTAACATGTTCAACCAACACATGAACCATGACCTTCAACTAGAACGTGCTAGAAACCAACATGAATGGGCTAACCACAAACAAGCTAATCCTAAACCTAATTGATAAATAAACTAAGTTGATCCCTAAACCTAAACATGAAACATTATTTTACATTCAACTAGGCTAGTTGTAAACCTACAGACAAAATTTATCCATAACTCAAAACCTCTTTTTGTTAGAAAGTATATGCACATGTATGTATATATAATTTTAAATCATTTTTCTTTCAAATGTATATGCATTCAAGTGTTTTCTAGTTTATTTATTTGTAACACGTGTTTAAAAATATATAATTAAATTAGAATTGGACTATGTACATGTGCAGCTTGATCTAGACATACATTCTTCTTTATACTTTCGAGCATATACATCTATTTTTTCTATCACGTGGCATCGGGTAGAGGGACATCACCTGTAGATTTTGGAGATGCCAGTGTACATGGGGATCGTAGTTCCCACTCTTCTCATAGATCAACTGATTCTAGAGAGGGCATGGAGGATTTATTTTCCAGTACCATAGCTCGATTGACATGAGCTATTGAGGTTCTTGATCAGGGTATCCAGTCATCCACCACCCTCCCTAATCGGGATAGGGTGAAGGTCATTAGAGAGGACCTAGTTCGTATGATTGACACAGCTCAATCATACAACCCTTATGATAGTGTATCTATTGATACATCCTATACTTCTCTCTCCCGCGACGTTACTAGAGTTGTGAAATATAGATAGATTGATTCAGAGGTCTCCACCGCTATGGTGAAGACTATGTTTCCTTTTTATCGAGACAGAGCGTAGGTTAGAGATTATATGACTACTCGGTGTGAGGATGACATTTTTGAACCATTTATGTATCCTTGATGGTTGGATTCTCATCATAGGTGGCCCCAGAAGGATGAGCTTCCACTATATTTCTGCAAACAATTGTTTGCAAAATTTCATTTGCATTATGATGTTGATTACACAGATTTTCTCGATCATGTTGAGAAGGGGATGGGGAGATTATCAGATAGATTCAGAGGGCCTAATGCCCTAGTTCCCACTAATAAGTGGGAAAGGGTGGGTCCAACCCTTTTGGTCATACCAAAAGGTTTGGAAATGGAAGCTGTAGGATAGACTATACCTGATCACAGTATCAGGACAGATGTATTTTCTAGTATCGTGACACAGGTTCATGAGATGTCATCTGATCATTTAGGGAGATGCATGTTGTGTTCCCATTCTGGAGTACCTCCACCTACATAGGCTTCATCCTCTACTAATGATCCATACCATATAGTAGATATAACATCTCCCTTTGAGGTTGCAGCTATATCAGATTTGGACCAGTTGCATTGTACGAGAGCATATTTGGCCGGTGATCTACTTTGCGCATATCAGGCTATACAGATTATTGGTGGGGTTCCTCTCAAGGATGTGCTAGCATTTATCCCCACCATTCTCAGCAGATCTACTGGATTAGGTTCTCAGGGTGCACAAAGATAGGAGCATATTCCTACACCACCTACAGCTCCTCAACAGACTACAGTTGGTGAGGGTGCAACTAACCAATCTACTCAAGCCACTTCATCATGTCCAGTTCATCAACTTTTTTTTAGCTTGCTTATAGATGACTAGATTGATCCCTCACATCTGTCCTTACATGATTAAGAGTTGAGCGATATTGAGAGAGCATTACATGCTGCTACGGTATATATTTATTTAAATTTTGATGTATTTATAAAACTTACACATGTAAATGACATAAATAATTTGAATTAAAATTTTGATATATATATATATATATATATATATATACATGTTCTCTAGAATATTCTAGATAGTGTCAAGCGTGGATACAAAGATTTACAAACTCCTAGTGATCCTGTGCATCATGACAGACAGGTAAATTTACATGTTTTTTCCAAACTTAATTTTTCTATGATCATAAGTATTTAGTTTATTATACATGTGTGTATGAATGACATGTATATTTCTTTTATTGCACATAGAGATCAGGAGGAGGTGCACCATCATCAGGTCATGGATCAAGACATGGTCCTAGTTGAGACATTTCATTTCATCTACGTGTTATTTCATACATTTCATCTGTGTTATTTCAGACCTATACATTTACATGTTATATGTTGGCATGTTATTTTAGATATTACATATATACATGTTCATTTTCATCATTTCATATATGTATGTATGTTATACATGTGAATGAGTTATTTCATATTTTAGACATTACATATATACATGTTCATTTTCATCATTTCATATATGTATGTATGTTATACATGTGAATGAGTTATTTCATATTTTAGACATTACATATATACATGGTTATTTTTGTCATTTCACATATGTGTGTATGTTAAATACATGTTCAAATGAATTATGTCATATTTTAGACATTAAAAATATACATGTTCATTTTAGTCATTTCATATAAGTATGTATGTTAAATACATGTGAAAGAGTTAAATACATGTTACTCTTAAACATTTCATATATGAATGGGTTATTTCATATTTTAGAGTTATTTTTATGTAAGTAACTAAGCTATTCAATTAACTAATCTATTCAATTTGTCATGTAAGTAATTTAAAGTAATTTAAAAGGGGATGTCTTAAGGGGAGGTATAAAAACATACAAATTAACACATAAATCTATAACAACATACATAAAAACAATATAATAAATGAATTGAACCATCAAAATACAATTAACTAATCTATTCAATTTGTCATGTAAGTAATTTAAAATAATCAAAAAGGGGATTTCTTAAGGGGAGGTATAAAAACATACACATTAACACATAAATCTATAATAACATACATATTTAAGCAATATAATAAATGAACCATCAAAATATACATTATAAAAGAATATACAATATACCAAGCATGCATAACTATAGAGTTCAAATTGTAGTGTTCAATAACATATATCCAATATCCAATACATTAAGTAAGAGTTTAAATTGTAGAGTTCAAATATGAAAGTACGAGAGCTACAAAAAGAATTTTATCCTAAAGCTCCTGATACATATAGTCTGGATCCTCTCTGTCTTTTATTATCTCCAAAAAAATTTCATGTTATTCAATAGGAAACCTCCACTTTTGATTGCCACGTCCTCTTTTTTTCAATGTCTCAAATTGCAACTTTGTTGCTATAACCAAGTGACTGTAATGTAGAACTTTTTTACCAGACATATATTCAATAAATTGAACACCATTTCTGTCTATCTTTACTTGCTGATAATATGTTCCTTCAATAACAATGGAACCAGTCAGATATGGTTGTCCATCACCATCTACAATTTCTTCTGGCAATTTGTATTTTGCTTTCGTGCATCTTAGTAGATAATAATCTACACTTTCAGCATTGTCAAGATCTGCAACCACAACAAAAATATCACCTAGATACAAATGTAGATTAGATATTAAGTTCAAATCAAAATTACAATAAATCAAATTTAAATAAAAGATCATGTACATGTGCACGCACCTGTAACAACCAAATCAGAAACACGCTCATAATCAGTTGAATATATAGGATCATGAATGTTTATGTCAATGTTGTCATCTTCATAAGGAGGCATTTTGATTAACTCCTTTGTATCCCATTGTGAAACATATCCATTTGCAATATTCTGACATTGAATCATTGGATTGTCCTCAACGCAGTCAACACATAAACATGATTTTTCTCTTACTTGAATCAATAGAGGCTTGTGTTGTTCGGTACTCATCAATTGATGTAAATTTCTAATACCAACAATCCTTTGACAATTGTAAGGATTAGATTGTTCTATATCTGTTACAAATATGAAATGAAAGTTGTACATTTAAATCAACAATTATGATAACATAGATGAACACAAAATTAAATTTTAATTTATATTTTTCCTACAAACTATAAATTACCTTTCACTTCCCAAAAATAATGTTTGTTGTATTTGTTGTCCCGAATAGAAAAATGATTTTTACACCATTCAACAATTTTCTTTGAATTCTCTATCATGTTACCTGTAAATTTATAAGCTATCAGTTTAAAGTTCAAATACATCTAAGTTTGAATTATACTATTTGAAATATCTAGATATATATATTTAACTACTGTTCACACCATTTGTACCTACAAGTTTATTTTGGTGAAGTGCACACTTCACACATGATCCTGCTCCATCATGCTCTCCTTTTCCATGTCCAATTTCAAAGAAGTTCCACAGAAACTTAACATTGCGTCTAGCATGTTGCATAGCTATCCAATTAAAGGCTTTTGCAGATTTAAATTATCCTGCAAGATTAAGTTGTTACATATGCAAGATTATGATCACATAATAATTTAACAATTAATCAATGAGAATTTGAAAATGAATTTAAGTGCATACATTTACCTGCACAACCATCAGACCAAATCCAGTGTTGTGAAGCTTTTATCCCGCGATTCGCAACATCTTCAAAATACATTGCAAAATAATGAGCCACATAGCTCCTATCATGATCCTTATCATTGTTGATATAGAAATGAACCTCCTTGATGATAATGCATTCATTTGGATTGGTACTTTCTACCTAATCCAAATCAAATTGTGTGTTTCTATATGTCACTTGCACAAATATTGCAACTTGGTCAAAGTGATAATATTGATCTTGAAGCTCTGGTTGAGGGGAGAATGTATAGTTCTTAGAGAAATCTACAAGTGAAAGAATACAACTAGGTGGAAAACAATTTTTTGAATCACAGAACTGTTTAGTTTTCCATCTTGCACCATGACAATGCTGGATATGTGGATAAATGATAGTACAGAACCTGGTCATAAACTCAAGGTAGGGCAATTCACTCTCCTTCAATACAATTTTTTTGGATTAATCTCCGCTCTTAGTTTGGTATGTCTTATATTCAAATCTCTTCCACAAAACTGGCGTTGCAACATTAATATTCTCAATTTGCAATGGAAATTTATGTAAATTTTCATAATCACTGCATGCACTCTTTATACATTGTACTTTGAACTCATCTGAATCTTCTGATTTCTGACATAAAATAGACTTCACAAATTGTGTTGTACTTCCAGGGATGAGCATATATGAATTAAGTATTGTCATAACCTTTTATATGATTGCAAATATAGATGAAACTCAACATGATTTAGGCAACAACAAGTTTCATGTACCTTATTTATGCATACAAAGCAAGGGCACAACCTCTCAAACATTCTTTGACATATTTTCACATCTAAAAATTCTTGTTTGAATGCTTCAAACAATTCTCTTTGTGTTGTATCTATAAAATGTTTTGGATGTGCAATTTCCATACCGGTCTCATCATCTTTCATCTGTATAGTATCCCTTCTATTAGAAGAAACACGGGAGTGAGTGATCCAATATTCAATGACCTGTCTTTTTACATCTTCAAAAATTTTGTCTTTTTGAGGAAGTCTACAAATATTAACCCAATTCTTTTGAATATTTTCATCTAACATATTTCTCTTCCTAATATATCTTTGAACAGTTCTTCTAGATACATTTAGTAAATTAGAAATTGCATGTACTTGTTTTCTCTGTGTCAACCTCCTACTAGATAAAGTAGTCATCAATGCTCTACGTGCAGCACTTAAATTAGCTCCTCGACTTGAGTTGTTAATGTCATTCAATGCATCCTGTAAATTTTCAATTATTATTCGATTTACATTGTCTCCTGAGTTTTTCTTGATATCAACACCTAACAACTCCAAAATAGGAGTATTTTTTTTCCTGAATAACCTAGCAAATAATTGTGCTTTTCCAATCAGACTTTTATTTTGAAAATATTCATCCCAAATCTTTTTGCATTATTTTTTTATTGTGCTTTCAGGTACCAATTCGTTAGATGAAACTTGACTGAAAAATGAATCGTCATCCATCTCCATCAAATTGCCCATGTCAAAAGATATATTTCCATCAATTGGTTCCCCTACTTGAATTGGATCTTCTTGGACTTCAATAGGTTCATCTTCATTACGTTTTGTATGACCTTTCATTTTGTCATCCCTTATTTGATCATATTTTCTTGTTCTATTTCTTTTACTCCCCATTGCACAATTTGTTCAAATTGAGAGCTTTGATTCACCTGCATACACAAAACCATATACAATTGATAAAAAAATAAAAAATAATATTGATAAGTTCATAATTTAATATTGAACAATGCTTTAATTAAAAACACAAACAAATCTCAAAAAACTTGCAAATAATACAAACCTCCTTGATAATTTTAATTCTTAGCTGCCCTTTAACACCCAAAAATACGCTTTTAAAATAATTAAAAAAATAATTTTATTAAAAAAACATTTTTTAAGTCAGAATAATTGATTTTTGCTTTTAATTTTTTTTCAAAAAAACCTTTTATATATATCAACTTTGAGGGTCGTGGTCATCCAAGCGACCATGTTTGGTCGGCCCTAGTTTCGGCCAAAACTACTTATGTGGCATCCCATGTGGCAGCCATATAAGCAAAAAAAAGAAAATTTTGAAACATCATTTCTGGGGCTTATTTTTCCACCAAAATTGAATTATTTTAAAAATCTAAAAATACCCTTTTGTAGAGCTCCGAGTCTAGATTATGGTCGTATGATTTTTATAGTATTTTGATTAAATATAATATATTATAAGTTAAAACAACTCCAAGTAGGTATTTTAACATTGAAGAACATGCTCGTTCGAAAAAAGAAAAAAAATAGCAAATCATGTCAAAAAAATTTAAAACTTATATTTAACACTAGAGGAGAGAGTCATTTTCAAGAATATATAATTTTTTTTTTATTTGGTGTAGATTTGCTAGGGAAAATTAGGCGGGAGACAAAAATTGTTAATTTCGGGTAACTCCAACTTTGAATAGTTATAATAGACAAAATATATACCAAAAACCAATCTTTCTTTTTTTCTGCACCAGCTATAAATGTCATCTAAAACATATTCTGAAATCAGAGGAAAAAAATATTATTTACATATATTGTGTTGGTAGGAACTAGACCCTCAATTTTTAGCGTATTTCAACAATTAAAAAATGGACTTCAAAAATTAAAAAACTATGTCAATTCTAATTCAAAAAAATTTAAAAAATTATAGGCATAAACTACATCCAATTTTACACATTTCATTAGTTTACATCATTTTCAAACTCTAAACACAAATACCACTTTTATTTCATTGAAGTTTAACTACTTTGCATGTCGTGGTCCTCTTCCTTTGTAAAAGTGTGACACAGGTTTGTACTTTTACCCCCTAACCCAAACCCAGAACTGTACATCCTGACTATAAAAATTTCCCTAACTCTAACCTTAACCCTAACCCTAACCCTAACCCTAATTGTAACCCTCTCTCTAACCCTAACACTAACCCTAACTCTAACACTAACCAAAACCTATAACCGTACATCCTAACTATAAAAATCCACCCTAACCCTAATTCTAACTATAAAAATCACCCTAACCCTAACTCATAACTGTATATTCCAACCATAAAAAATAACCCTAACCTAACCCTAATCCTAACCCTAAACCTAACCCTAAATCTAACCCTGACCCTAACTCGAACCATAACCATTAATCATAAAATGTCTTACATGTTGCGTCGCGATTGCTACTAGCTTATATATACCTATATATATAATACGCCAAGAGTAATCCTTCTCGAGGCACCTATTTTTCTACTATTGTACAAGCTGCTATTTTCCACCATGTCCCTCCAAGCTTAGTGTAACCTCATAAGGAACCCTCTAATTGATTAGTACAACAATATGCACTCTGGAGGCCACCTTGGAAGTAGAGGGGTTGATAGCGGTTTAAGGCAAAAAATAATGAAATTAGTAGAGAAACGGAAGATTAAGGAGCGTGATCCTTTGGTCTTCAGTAGCCAATTGCGAGAATTCTTTACTATTTAATTTCAAGTATTGTTTACTCTTCCGTTATGTGATTGTTTTTATTACTCTGTATTTAATTATGTTCTACTTGGTCTAGTTTACCTGAAAGGAAAGCATATAAATAACCTACCTACTTCTACTAAAAAACAACATTGGATGTTAGTCAATTCTATTTTCTTTGTAACTTCATCTAATCTTTGAATTCGAATAGTTTGGTAATGTGGCATTTTTAAATTAACAACAATTCTAAAGTAAATCATACTAGAACACTACCATACATCAAGAAGATTAGAGTAAGTCTAAAAACAATTAAAAAATGTATGAAGTCTCACTATTTGAATCAAATGCATGTTTAGGGAAGGGAGAAAAGTGAATGTAACTGTTAGCACTCTTAAATCATGGCTCAAATGATATAAATCTTGCATTTTTATGCTTGTCCTCAAGCCCTTTTTCAGGTTTTCTAGCCCTTGGTGCAATTTTGGTGAAAAACCCTAAGTCTTTGTGGAACGTTATATTTGTAAGTTGTCTTTTCATGCCACTTAAGTCTTATTTTTCCATGTGTTTTTTTTGTCTTGTCTCCTAATCTCACAATCAAGATCGAATACTCCATTTGGTTAGGAGATTTGGCACAGCAGTTATCTCCTAATCTCATGATGATGTTGTCAAGTAAGAAAGATCTGGTGATTCAGCGAGGACTATTGATGCTAGAGACTACTTGGTTAAGGGATTTTAGCTTTTTGAAACTATTAGTAATACAACAATAAAATTGACGTGTGATATGCACTCCTGAATGCTAATCAGACCCTTGATGCTTTGTTCTTTCTCTAAATCTAATCCTGAATCTTCTCTATGAATAGCTCTGTAATCGATGTTCAAGATCTTTACTTTTCACCAACACTTCAACTGTTCTTCACCAATAACATCACTCCCTCACAATAGAAGAAACTATCATCTTATATCCTTTCACCTTCAATTTTAAACCTAATTAGGGTTTTAGTTTCCCTCCAAAATTGCATTAGCAATCATAAACAACTCATCAAAACATAAAATCATTACCATGTCATCCATAACAAACTTCAAGTTGTTATCTCCAATGTGAAATATTCCTTCAATATTATTGATCATAATATGCCTTGGGTTCATACCCATATCTATACACAACTACCAAGAAATTGACTTATTCAACTCTTGAAATAGTGTACTACATTTTTCATGCTATCCAGGCTCATTGAATCGTCCACCGTCATAACCGATTTGACCAATCATTCAAAACTATTCTCTGACCTTTAAATTTTACCTGTTCACTGAACTGACGAGTTGGTGGTTTCTTCACTAATTCCTTTATTGGTGTGACCTAAGTGGCGCAATCACAAATCTTAGTTCACCTATTGTCTTTGTATCTTCTAGTGTACCGATAGTAAAGTTTTATTCCTTAACCTATCTGTCCTTCACATGTTCTCTTGTTCACCAAATACCTTTCTTACTTTACTTCTCTTTACCGATTGGTTAGTACTGCATAACGGTTGGTATAAATTCATTTTCTCACACAAAAATTTCTTACCTATATAATGGCTTTTCAGCAATGACAACCATACTCCATATAATCATCGTCAATGTCATTTATTGACATTCTACAACCAACAGATGAGACTTCATATTATTAATCATAGGAGGTTTAGAGGGTTAAAAATCCCTTAAGTATTCATAAAAAAATAAAAATAAAAATCCTCAATTATTTGTCTTCTTAATTACACTAAGGAAAACATAAAGTAAATTCCATTTTTTTCTCTAAAATTAAATGTTAAGAAAACTATATATTATTATACCCTTCATATATATTAACTCTTGTAAATATACACCTCTAAAGCTAGTTTGTTAAGATAAGAATGGTTGTGAGAATGCCTATCCTCACTTTAGAATGTGTGTGATTTTGAGGAAATTGTGAACACAACATTTCCATTGTTTCTTGATTTCTTTAAAACAATGGTAGTCACATAGTTGCATACATTTCTATCATTTTCTATGATGATAATTCTATTATTAACATCTTCTAGTCTTAGGAAATAGAAAGTCCTTATAACTAAGTGAGCTCTATAGATTGTAGTTGATTATTGAGTCCAAAGAGGGGAAAACATTTTAAATCATGGTAAGTATAATCTTATTTTTATATTATTTTAATCTAGATTTCTAGAATATTTTGATTAATTTTTGAGTCTTATCTTCATGTAATTCAAGTAAACAAGAAATTTTGGTAATTTTTTATTCCTAAATGGTAAAGGAAGGTCTTTCTTTACCAAGACACTTGATGGTATTAGATTTTTTTAAGTTGATATATTACATGGTGAAATGGAAAAGTGTGTGTTATCCTTCTAAAATTGTAATATTCTATAGCCATTATTCCCTTTTCTCTAATAGATGGTTGGTATGGCTACCACATATCTCCATTAATAGTTGACTTGTATTAAGGTTTACAATTATTTTTCTAGGTTTAATATTTTGTTTTTTCTAGTTCTTTTAGAAACAACCTTCAACAACATTTTATTTTATTCTTCATTGTGGAAAGCTTCAACAACCTTCATACAATAATATCTTTGATTATTTCCTTTTAGGTTTTTGTGGAGTTATGTTATTGCATCAACATTTATGATCATTTTCAAAGAGTATTTCATCATCAAGGCCTAAGAAACTCTAGTTCTTAGATCTCGCCTCTGCTACATATCAAAATTATTTTATTTTAAGTGTATTTTATTTCAATTTCAAGGTTAATTATTAAATTGGGGTTTGACTTAGGAAAACCCCTTTCTACACAATATTTTGCCTCTTTTTGTGTTTAGGAATAGGTCACAAAAGTGCAGAAAAAGATAGATACATATCAGGACAAGAGCTATAATATGCAAGTCCTTAGATTAGGAAGTGTCAAGAACAAGGAAGCTAAGTTGTCCAAGTTCAGGAACAAGCCAAAAAAGTCACCCTAGTCCTCCCACTTCATCCTTCAATTCAGATTATAGGTTAGTTATTTAGAAAGTGTCAAGAACAAGGAAGCCAAGTTATCCAAGTCTAGGAACAAACCAACAAAGTCACCCTAGTCCTCCCACTCAATCTTGAAATTTATAGTATAGGTTAGTTATAGTCTCTCTTTTTCCAAATCTACCTCCCAAATTGGTTTGTCAGTTCTCAATCACCTTGTGCATGCATAAAATAACCTTTTCTTCTTATTTAACTCTAGATCTTGCATTTCTTAATCATAAAATTTGTAGAGTCATAGTCCCCCATAGAAAAGGATCATTTCATATGCTTAGTTCTTGAGCCTTCTTGAGCCTATTGAATCATCTTCCTTCCAGTTTAAGAGAGGAGATAGGCCTAAGCTTCCTAGTTTGTCCATGTGAGCTAATGAGCCCTAATTCCCCACTTTATAGTAACATATAAATGAAAATACCATAAATACTCAATATTCAAATAAATACATCCAAAAGGACTGCATGGCTACCTAAAATCCCCTTAGCTTCCAAATGATCTACTTCACAAGTTGTTCCAAGTAAATACATCTAAGAGTTCTAGGTCAAATTCATTGCATAATTAATTCCTCCATCAAATGTCATCCAAGTAGAAGAATTTACCTATCTAGGAGTTTCTAGGTTATCATATCAAAAAATCACATAACCTCTATGTGACCAAATATCCAAGGACTTTTATTAGGTTCCAAAATTATTGAATCTAAAATATCCATATATCCAAGAAATCATCCAAAATTTCAACATAAGCTCCAAGCCACAATGTGAACAAGATCAAAAGTGTAAGAATGAAATCCAATAAAATTAGCAACATGGTCTACAATGGTATCATTATCTAGAAAATTGTATATTACTAACACTGAATCTCAAAGTGTTTCATTGACCCTCTTCATCTCTATTCTAGATGTGTTTTCAAAAACCATCCCTAAAAATTGATCAACTACAACTAATTCACACTTAAAACAAGGATTAATACAATGGTGTAAGAAAGGTTTTACCTCCTTTATACCTAAACCAAGATCCTAAATAAAATAAAATGTGTGCATTACTAGTACCAAAATCATAAATCAATCTTGATACTAAATGGATACCAAATGTAAGAAAAATAAAGGCATGTTCCTACACTAACCCTAATATGAAATTTTTCCAAGTCAACAATCTGCAAAAAGATATAATGATAGTATCAACAACTTACACATTATAGAAACATTATAGCATAAACCACACATAACAAGAATCACAAATTAAATAGTTCCACATAAAATAAAGAGATACCACTATATCTTGGTAAAATTATTTTCGAAATAAATCTCACCTTCCAATTCACCAAAATAGTATTTCTAGCCAAAAATAGTCACAATATTATAAATGGCTCAGACCCTTAATATGAAAATCAGCACTCTCAAATATGGAAGAAACCATGTAAATGCAATATTTGCCTAAAATAATGAGCAAATTCTCAAGGACCAAGCAAAAAATAAATGAGAGACAAAAGTCCCACTGTGTTTTCACGATCTTCTCAATGAGTAGCCTAAGTCATTCTCCAACCTCCACACAAAATGAGGAAGAACAAAATGATCAAGTGATGAATGACTTCATTATGTGTCTCAAAAAGTAAAAGTAAACTCACTAGAATCTTTATTGACAGCACTGCTGCCCATTGGGGAAGCCTTTCTTCACTTTGGGGTAGCCTTTCTAGACTACTTGCAATCCTTATTGACTTTTCAATCCCATATTCAATATATCATTGTATATATTTACTTTTATAGTTGATAGTTGCATCTCTTTAATATTATGGTTGTAATATTTCTGAATATGGTTGAATACCATAATGTCACCCCCTTTGATTTTCTATATAATGGATGCCCTACATCTTATTTCTCTAAGGAAATTTGGGCTTTTGCATATTTGTTTCCCTTGTGATTAGTAGATCACCATTTTTGCCTTCATCTGGTATCAGAGCTATTTTGAAAAAAAATTGTTCGTAATTGTAGATAAGAAAAAAAAAAGAGTGAGTTTGCAAAAACAATTAAGAAGCCAATGTAAGAAGTGCAAAGTCTAGATTGTGAGTGTTGTGTGTAGCTGTGAAAAGAGGAATCAAACATTAGTGTTTGCCAATAAAGTTTTTAGATTATTTTATTGTGACAGAAGTTTGTCATCATAAAAGTCTGCAAGTACAAAATGCAACAATAGGCAACATGCACAGTTTCTTTGTGAAGAAGGTAAGTGCCCGCAATTCAGAGAGCAAGTATTTGCAGGTCCGTGTGTCTGGAAAGAATATGTTTTTAATTTTTAATGAGAGACTTTGCATATTTATGAAAATGTTTGAACTTTATAAAAGTTTTACTATATGTTATAAAGCTTTGAGTTATTTGAAGCATTGAAGTTTTTTTTTATGAGAATATATAAAGTTTTTTTAAAGTAAAAAAGGGAAAAAATAGAGTAATATTTTGATATTTTCTTTATATCATAATAAAAAAGTCATATATTGACAATTTGAATATTTGAGAAAGATTATCACAAATTTTGTTGTAAGAGATATTTATCTTGTAACTAAGTGCATTTTTTATTGAAACTGACACTTATTTCTCCAAAATTTGTAATTAAAAAAAATCATTTTGTGTATGGGTACCATTTGAACGGATAAGGAGAGTATTCATTTGTAGGTCTCTCCTTGATTTTTTATTGAGCATTTGTGATGGGGAGCTCTAACTCATAAGATCTTTCTTGCTCTTCTTAAGGCCTTCCCTATGAAATTAAGAGGGCACTTCTCTCTACCCTAACCAAAGGACACTCCTATGGTTCCTCTACTCCAACTAGATCTCTCCCCCATCTTCAAACTCTCCTCAATCCTTCTCTACTCAATTGTGCATCCATATGCTCAATTCAAGCAACTATGCTCCCAAACTTCTCTTGGAAATAGAAATAGGTTTTCAACTATTTCCCCTTCACCTTCCTTCAATATTTATCAACTCTGATGGATTATTTCAAGGATTTCCCATCAAGTTCATACTTTCTTAGATTTTAGGCCTTGTAGCCTTTTTAGCCCAATTAGGCCTCCTAAAACTAGCAATCTCGGAATTACTCCAAATTTCTCTTAACAAACCCCCAAAATAGTTGTGGACTCACTCTAAGGACCTCCTAGGCTTCAATATTTCCTATTTCTTAGGTCTCCATAGTGTCCATACATAGGACTTCAAGCAAACCCCTATTTTTAAGGGTTTCTAGGGAATGTAGACTAGTCTGACTTCTTTGGTCTCACTAAGTGCACTAATGGATTTCTCTGAACTTCTCCTTGCAACCTGTAATACCCACTCATATTTTTTTTTTAGTTTTGATGTCGTACTCTTTTAGGCAGTTATTTTAGTTGATTGGCTTAATTCTTTTAGGCTACATTTCATGTGAGCTATTATTATTTCATTTGATGGTGATTCTTGATTATGATGTTATGGTTTTATCATATGCATAGATAGATGTGATGATTATTACATGTTGATTTCTGATTAGGATGTACTTACCCCATACTTGCATGTGTATGGTCATTTTATATGTTGATGTACTTGTTGATGTGTTGTTGTGGTAAAGGATGGAGACGTAGTTACTTACTTTTCAAGATCCACACGTTCGAACGATCCCTATCATTGTTTGCAATATTGTATTATATGTACATGTGTGTTCTTTTGATGACGGGATTGCAGGTACATGGCATCATCTTCCCTGAATTGGCAGTAGTGAGCGTACCCATATATTCATCTCAATGGTAAAGAGGGGAGGTAACATACAGATCGGAAACCCTAACCTAAGCCTAATCATCCTAATGTTGGATGAGTTTCAGTTTGACTACCCTATTCAGATTCGTCTAGTTGATAGGAATTCGAATACCCCTTCCTTGAGTATGTTTGTTTTTTTGCTTGTGTTTGCTTTCAGGTGATTTATTGGGTTATTGAGTGATTTTCCATGTTTTATGATTTAATAGATTATAGTTGAATTAAATATTTAATTATATCCTATGTTTATTTTAGATAATTAATTAAATTCAAATATTTGAATATTTTGATTTAATTAAGTATTTAATTGAAAATTAAAGTAAACATGATTTTATGATTAATTAAATGATTAAATATTTAGTTGCATGTATTATTGTGATATGAATATTTAATTTATTTAATTTAATATTTTATCAATTACATGTGCATGAATGTGTTGAAAAAGTATTTTCAAATTCAAAGAAATCTCAACTAGATATTAGGAGTCAAAGTTGAGTTGTGGAATAAAAGATATTTTTAATTATTTAATTATGAATTTCTTTCAATTTTGAGTTGAGTTCTTTTAGGGGTTAACTGGTGTGTTGTTATGAGGGTTTGCATAATTTGGAGAAGTTGATTCTCTTTAGGAGAATTCTCCTCTCATTCTCTCATAACAGGTTTTTGGGTGAAGGCATTTGTGGAGAGCTTTTGGTGTTCTTGGTTTGGAGAATTGGGGGTTTTTTTTTGGTTGCTTGTTGCATTGGAGATTTGTGTGACTTTTTGGTTTGCATGTGCTTGGATCTTCGTGGTTTTCAGATTTGTGGTTGATTCGTGCTTGGAGGTTTTCAGGTTTTCTATCATCTTCAAGGGCACATTTCCTTAGTTTCTTGCATTGGAATCAAGGTAGGTTTTGTGTTCCTTATATTGTTTCAATTTTTGCAATTCTGAGGTTTTCAGTGTTTGAATAGATGCATATTTAATCTTTTGGTATCTAGGTGGTTTATTAGTGTTTCTGTGTTTTTGGGTATCTATAAAACCCTAGGATCTAAATTTCTTATATTTTATTTAGACTTGGCATGGTAGTGTTATGCTGGCAAAATCTCATAGGAAAATTCAACATAGAACTCCTAGAAAACATTAAATTAATTTGCATTATAGTCTAAACTATAGAGGAGAGAAAAATAAATCCTTCCTTTGAAATTATTCCTTGGAAAATTTAATTGTTTTGAAAAAATGATGCTCACTGTAAAAAAAAATACAGTCAAAATTAAAAGTTCACCAGTGGACGAAATAGCGAAAAAGACAAAAATAAAAAATAAAACCCTTCTTCCATTTCCATTTTCGGAAATTTTCTAAAAAAAATAAAAATTAAAAAAAGGGGTTAAAACGAATTTGGTTAGAAAGTCCTTTGTAAAAATTTTAATTAAATTTTTTTTTATAAAAAAAAGTGATTGGGGAGGGGCGGTGGGTCACACCCCACCAACCCCTGCCTCGCGCGGTATGTAGTGGTACCCACGCTGCCCTCGGCAGTCACGGGACTGCCCAAGGCAGATGTGTGCATGGAGAGGAGGAAGGGGGGGCCCACGGGGACCCGCTTCCGCCCATTGTAATTTGTAATTTAAATTTTGTTTTTTTTTTATTTAGTTTATTTTACTGTTATTAAAATTTCATTTATTTAATTTATTTTTTTATTTAATGCTTAAACTACCATATTTAAATTAGTTTTTTTATTTTTTATTAATTTAATTTATTAAATTAGTTTTTATTTATTTAAAAATTGGTTTATTAAATTAGTTTTAATTCATTTAAAATTTTGATTTAAATTAGTTTTAATCATTTTTAAAAATGGTGTTTATTAAATTAGTTAATAAGCATTAGTTTATTGATAGTTTTTAAGTGAAGAATATTTTTTATGTTATTTTAGTTCATTTAATTTTATTAATAGACCATTTTTAATATAGTTCAATTTAATTGTTATTTAATTATTAAATTAATTAATAACCTTTAAATTTGATTTTGGCGTATACTTCCTTTTGCAATGAGTTTATTTTCAAAGAGGGGGGGGAATTTTATCATTTGGGAAACTAATAGGGATGAATCGTAGAGTCAATTTATTGGGTTAGGTTGATGAACAACTAAACCCTAGTATTTTTTTATATCATTATTGCTATATATTTAAAGATGGTTTATATTGTGGTTAGAGTTAGTTGTACAGTATGTTACTGTGTTTTCTGCATAGCATAAATAATATTTCTTTCCATGAGTGAATGTTTCCTATATTATGGGGTTCTGAGTTTTTAGATTGCCCTAGAATGTATGCAGAGGCTGGAGGGTGTTTTTCATTTATGTTTATGATGTGGTGTGTGTGCTTCATGTGATTACCCTAAACTAACCATGTAAATCTTTCGATTATGTTATCTGGATGTGTACCTCTTTGTGATCGTTCCTACTATGTGGGATACTGGATTAGGTATACTTGGGTTTCGACCTATGCTAGATCTATGTAGGATTTGTGAGCCTAGGGTAGGTTACCTAGATGTGTAGTAGGGGGTGGCTTGCAATAAGTTCCATGTATGTAAGTGACTACTGGGATTGCTTATTGTAAGTAAACTTAATAAGTGATAACTTAATGTATAACTGAGAGATCATATTAAAATGAACTAATAAGATATGCTTCTCCTCACTCATGCTTGAGCGCTAGTAAAGACTGAGATGGAGGATGAGATAATGCTTCCCCCCTTGTGAGGTGCAGGTTCTATCATATTTGGTGGCCTTGTCAGTTTTAGAGGTCATTGATGGCCATGTATGGTCACTTGAGTGTCGGGATCCATTGGGATTTCTAGGACAAAACTTAAGGGTTAGATGTACATGATGACACCTTCCTACACATAGTCTAGTTATCCTACGTATGTTAGTTGCCTCTGGATTAGTGAGTCTTACCTTTCATGATGTATAGTACACCTGGATTAGAGAGCTATCAAGATCCCTTTCTTAGCGGTTACTTCCTTATTGGTTTTGGATATCCGAGTGGGGTCTGTTGTTATCTCCTCAGCATGGTGGGGTGGACCTTTGTGGTTCCACACGGACGGGTGGTAGTGATTCTTTACCCATTGAGATTCAATGTCCTTGTACCAGGTGCTTGTTGGTTCTTTGCAGATGAGCTCTTTATCTTCCTTCATTATTGGTTATGTACTTATCATTCATATTGTAAATCTTGTATTAGAGTATCGTATGTGATACCTAATCTAGATATTGTATATTAAGTAGATTAGAGTGATTACCACATATCCTGCGACATGTGCAGTGGATGTGAGTTTATGGTGGTTTCATGGTTATCCATGAGGTTTGTAATTATGATTTTGTAAGTTGTATTTGTTATATCTATTCAAATGGAATCTTTTGTCATGTTGTTTAGTTGTGTTTTAATTTACATAATTCAACGTCATGGAACCCTTGAGTCATGTAATCTATGTCAGTGTATGACGTGTATAAATGGTATTTTATTCTGCATTAATATATGTCTCTTTACATAAACTTTAAAAAAAAATTATTCAGCAAATAGAGTATCATGTACTAGGTTAATCTCTCTTGGGTTCCCTGGCGGGGTGTTACATTTGGTATCAAAGCCCTAGTTTCTACACTGGGAACTCTGGGAATTGTACGCTCATTAGGTTGTGTCTAGCTTGAACTTAAAACTAAAACATAGACATACAACACTATTGTCTTCAGATTATTGCTTTATCGTTATTTGTATTCTTTAGTTTATGATTTGATCTTTGTGGTGAGTTTTGTATCTATCTCTATTTATTTCAGGAATGATACCTGAAACAAGAGCCACTAGAGGCCGTGGTAGAGGTGGGTCTAGTGCCTGTGGGAGAGGTAGGCATTCTATCCCCTCCATGAGTGTCAGGAAGGAGGTTAGACAACATCAGGATAGAGATAATCAAAGGAGAGAGAGTCAGGATGATTCTTGGGGACTTGATACTAGACAGATGCTTCAGGCTATTCTGAATCATCTTGGTCCTGAGAGAGTTAGAGAGGAGCAAGATGTATCCCATCACTCTCCTATAGAGGAGAGACAGAGGGAGAGGTCTAGGAGCCCTCATAGGAGGAACATTACAGTAGACCCTGAGGTGGTTGCAGCAAACCACATGAGGGACCTGATGAGAGGGAAGCCTATTCCTTTTGATGGATAGGGATTTGGTTTGGAGGCTAAGACTTGGCTCATAGCCTTAGATAGGATCTTCTCTATGCACCCCTTTAGTAGCAATACTAAAGTGAGATATGTTGTGATGCAATTGTCACTCTTTGCAGCTATTTGGTGGAAGATCAAGGAGGATAAGTAGGGTTTTCATATGGACACTATTACATGGGAGCTCTTTCTTGAGAACTTTAGAGAGAGATTCCTTTCTGATAAGTGGAGACAGCAAAGGGCCGATGAGTTCCATAACTTGAGGCAGCTGACATTGACCGTTGAGTAGTATGAGCATAATTTTTATGAGCTCAAATAGTATGCAGGATACAGTCAGGACTCTGCACTTATGATACAACACTTTGTGTGAGTGCTTAGTGCCTGCATCGTAGGGGATGTAAAGCTCTTTGATCCTACTACCCTATGAGTTGTGGTTATTAAAGCCACTCTTGCAAAGGCTAACTTGGCCTTAGGTCATGGTGGTGGTCGGTTGGGTGCTCCTACATGTGGTGCATCCAGTTTTGGGGTTAGCAGTAATCAATCTTGAGGGATTAGAACTTTAAGGAACCCCCTAGTTTCTTTGCAGGTAATCAGAACTCGCAGTAGAAGGTGTCTTCTCCACATAGTCAGAGCGGTGGTACTCGCTCTAGGGATTCTAGTGGTGGTTTGTGCACTAGCCACAATCAATTTGATCAGCCTACATAGAGCATGCAGTAGAGTGTCAGTAGAGATAGTTTTTAGCAGTCTGGTGCACCTTCAGTTAGAGGAGGTGGTAGTAGAGGAGCTTTCTTCTCATGTAAGTTGTTTGGGCATATTACAGTGAATTGTCCACATCATGCTTCTTAGTTTTTTTTAACAAAGACTTGCGACTTTCGAACCTATAGTTGGGAATGTCGGTAGATCTCATGGAGTATATGTAGCCTTAGATTATCATCCACCAGTGTATCATCCTCATGTGAGTGAGTTTGCAGGTAGAGGACCTACAGCTATTTTTCAGGTTCCTACAACAGGGAATGACCCTCAGAGTTCTAACCAAAGAGCAGGGAAGGGTCCTATGGGATCTGCACATTGAGTCTTATGTGACTCATTAGGGTACTTCATGATTATGGGAGTTTATCCCTATTTATTTTATGCTTCCAAGAGTAAGCCTAATCCTAAGGGGGTGGATGTAATACCCACTCATATTTTGCTTTAAGTTTTGATGTCGTACTCTTTTAGGCAATTATTTCAGTTGATTGGCCAAATTCTTTTAGGCTACATTTCATGTGAGCTATTATTCTTTCATTTGATAGTGATTCTTGATTATGATGTTATGGTTTTATCATATGCATAGATAGATGTGATGATATTATCATGTTGATTTCTGATTAGGATGTACTTACCCAATACTTGCATGTGTATGGTCATTTTATATGTTAATGTACTTGTTGATGTGTTGTTGTGGTAGAGGACGAAAATGTAGTTACTTGCTTTACGAGATCCACATGTTTGACTGATCCCTATCATTATTTGCAAAATTGTATTATATGTACATGCGTGTTCTTTTGATGATAGGATTGCAGGTACAGGGCATTGTCTTCCCTGAATTGGCAGGAGTGAGTGTGCCCATATATTCATCTCAATGGTAAAGAGGGTAGCTAACATACAGATCTAAAACCCTAACCTAAGCCTAATCATCCTAATGTTGGATGATTTTCAGTTTGACTACCCTATCCAGATTCGTCTAGTTGACAGGTATTCGAATACCCCTTCCTTGAGTATGTTTGTTTTTTTGCTTGCGTTTGCTTTCAGGTGATTTATTGGGTTATTAAGTGATTTCCCATGTTTTATGATTTAATGGATTATAGTTGAATTAAATATTTAATTATATCCTATATTTATTTGAGATAATTAATTAAATTCAAATATTTGAATATTTTGATTTAATTAAGTATTTAATTGAAAATTAAAGTAAACATGCTTTTACAATTAATTAAATGATTAAATAATTAGTTGCATGTATTATTGTGATATGAATATTTAATTTATTTAATTTAATATTTTATTAATAACATGTGCATGAATGTGTTGAAAAAGTATTTTCAAATTTAAAGAAATCTCAACTAGATATTAGGAGTCAAAGTTGAGTTGTGGAATAAAAGATATTTTTAATTATTTAATTATGAATTTCTTTAAATTTTGAGTTGAGTCCTTTTAGAGGTTAACTGATGTGTTGTCATGAGGGTTTTCATAATTTGGGAAAGTTGATTCTCTTTAGGAGAATTCTCCTCTCATTCTCTCATAACAGGTTTTTGGGTGAAGGAATTTTTGGAGAGCTTTTGGTGTTCTTGGATTTTTGGAGAATTGGGGGTTTTTTTGTGTTTGCTTGTTGGATTGGAAATTTGTGTGACTTCTCGGTTTGCATGTGCTTGGATATTTGAGGTTTCTATATTTGTGGTTGATTCGTGCTTGGAGGTTTTCAGGTTTTCTATCATCTTCAAGGGAACATTTCCTCAGTTTCTTGCATTGGAATCAAGGTAGGTTTTGGGTTCCTTACATTGTTTCAATTTTTTCAATTCTGAGGTTTTCAGTGTTTGAATAGATGCATGTTTAATCTTTTGGTATCTAGGTGGTTTATTAGTGTTTCTATATTTTTGGGTATTTATAAAACCCTTGGATCTAAATTTCTTATCTGAATTTCATAGGAAAATTCAACATAGAACTCCTAGAAAACAATAAATTAATTTGCATTATTGTCTAAACTATAGAGGAGAGAAAAATAAATCCTTCCTTTGAAATTATTCCTTGGAAAAATTTTTGTTTTGAAAAATGATGCTCACTGTAAATAAAAATACAGTCAAAATTAAAAGTTCACCAGTGAACGAAGTAGGGAAAAAGACAAAAACAATAAATCCCTTCTTCGTAGCAGTGCCCGCACTACCCTTGACAGTCACGAGACTGCCTCGGCAGTCGTGGACTGTCGTGGCACTCACGGGATTGCCCAAGGTAGCCGTGCACATGTAGAGGAGGAAGGGGGGCCCGCGGGGGACCCGCTTCCCCCCATTGTAATTTGTAATTTAAATTTTTTTTTTTTTTGTTTAGTTTATTTTAATGTTATTAAAATTTCGTTTATTTAATTTATTTTTTTATTTAATGCTTAAAATACAATATTTAAATTAGTTTTTTTTTATTATTATTAATTTAATTTATTAAATTAGTTTTTATTTATTTAAAAATTGGTTTATTAAATTAGTTTTAATTCATTTAAAAATTTGATTTAAACTATTTTTAATCATTTTTTAAAATGATGTTTATTAAATTAGTTAATAAGCATTAGTTTATTGATAGTTTTTAAGTGAACAATATTTTATATGTTATTTTAGTTCATTTAATTTTATTAATAGACCATTTTTAATATAGTTCAATTTAATCATTATTTAATTATTAAATTAATTAATAACCTTTAAATTTGATTTTGGCATAAACTTCCTTTTGCAATGAGTTTATTTTCAAGGGGGGGGGATTTTATCATTTTGAAAACTAATAGGGATGAATCGTAGAGTCAATTTATTGGGTTAGGTTGATGAACTAATGAACCCTAGTATTTTTTTATATCATTATTGCTTTATATTTAAAGATGGTTTATATTGTGGTTAGAGTTAGTGGTATAGTATGTTACTGTGTTTTCTGCATAGTATAAATAATATTTCTTTCCATGAGTGAATGTTTCCTATGTTATGGGGGTCTAGGTTTCTAGATTTCCCTAGAACATATAGAGAGGCTGGGGGGTGTTTTGCATTTATTTTTATGATGTGGCGTGTGTGCTTCATGTGAATACCCTAAACTGACCATGTAAACCTTTCGATTATGTTATGTGAATGTGTACCTCTTTGTGACCGTTCCTACTATGTGGGATACTGGATTAGGTATACTTGGGTTTTGACCTATGCTAGATCTATGTAGGATCTGTGAGCCTAGGGTAGGTTACCTAGATGTTTAGTAGGGGGTGGCTTGCAATAAGTTATGTGTCCGTAAGTGACTACTAGGATCGCTTATTGTAAGTAAAATTAATAAGTAATAACTTAATGTATAACTGAGAGATCATAAAATGAACTAATAAGATATGCTTCTCCTCACCCATGCTTGAGTGCTAGTAAAGACTGAGATGGAAGATGAGATAATGTTTTCCCCCTTGCGAGGTGCGGGTTCTAGCATAGTTGGTGGCCTTGTCAGTTTGAGAGGTTGTTGATGGCCATGTATGGTCACTTGAGTGTCAGGATCCATTGGGATTTCTAGGACAAAACTTAAGGGTTAGACACACATAATGACACCTTCCTACGCATAGTCAAGTTATCCTACGTATGTCAGTTGCTTCTGGATTAGTGAGTCTTACCTTTCATGATGTATCGTACACCTACATTAGAGAGCTATCCAGATCCCTTTCTTAGCGGTTACTTCCTTATTGGTTTTGGATATTCGAGTGGGGTATGTTGTTATCTCCTCAGCATGGTGAGGTGGACCTTTGTGGTTCCACACGGATGGGTGTTAGTGATTCTTTACCCATTGAGATTCGATGTCCTAGTACCAGTGCTTGATGGTTCTTTGCAGATGATCTCTTTATGTTCCTTCATTATTGGTTATGTACTTATCATTCATATTGTAAATCTTGTATTAGAGTATCGTATGTGATACCTAATCTGGATATTGTATATTAATTAGATTAGAGTGATTACCACATACCGTGCGACATGTCTAGTGGATGTGAGTTTATGGTGGTTTCATGGTTATCCATGAGGTTTGTAATTATGAATTTATAAGTTGTATTTGTTATATCTATTCAAATGGAATCTTTTGTTATGTTGTTTAGTTATGTTTTAATTTACGTAATTCAACGTCATGAACCCTTGATTCGTGTAATATATGTGAGTGTATTACATGTGTATAAATGGTATTTGCTTCCGCATTAATGTATGTCTCTTTATGTAAACTTTAAAAAAAATTATTCAGCAAATATAGTATCATGTACTAGGTTAATCTCTCTTAGGTTCCCTGGCAGGGTGTTACCCAACCACATATCCTTTTCACATGCCCCTATACTCCCCCACTCATGGTTGGCACAAACCAATCTATTCCACTATTCTTTATGCCTCTGCAACACTGCAATCTCCTAGCCGGATGGCTCTGCACCCGCCTAGGGCTTGCTTGCATAAATAGCTCCCCTGCTCACATTGAACCAAAAAAACATATTTACACTACTTACAGGGTGCCCACCTTTATTCCAAGTTTCCATTAGGAATCAACCACAGGAATTCAAGAAAGGGCCATGTTTACATAACTGCCTCTGTACAGACCATCAACACTGGTAGACCAAAAGAATTTACAAACAACTAAATAAAAATAACAACTTGCTAATCTACCACCACAAGAATTATCTACATGAACACCTTCAAACAATTACAACACAAATATTCACCATTCAATCCATTAAAGTGTGGATGAAGGCTATGTAACTCAAAAACTGTCTATTTCTTTCTCCTTTCAAGTTTAGTCCGTACAATCTGATCATCCAACCCTTCAATTAGGGTTTATTTAGAATTATATAGTTCATCCCCACATTTTCAGACCCTAATGTTGGGATTTTGACCCATTTAATGATATTTGCAACATTCTAGGAAATGTTGTCATGATAACTTTGAAAAGTTGTAAAGTTGTCATGAGCAACTTTTGCAACTTTGTCCTATAGCTCCTCCAACTTTCTCAAATCAATACAGAATCACTCTATTTGATCCAAAATCATCTAAAAACACCAAAATAACATTTTTCCCTTCATTTTGGGATTTTGGTCATTGTTTGACCACCTTTGACTTTCCTAGTCACCTATTGCAAACTAACTACTTAGGACCTTCTTGGACTAAACCAAAGACAAGACTTGACAACTCCTATCTACACACACACTTTGGGACTTTATTTTATTCCTTATTCATTGGTGGTTGGCTAGAACCACCTACAATCCAAAATTAATCTAGGATCAAACTAGGACCCTAAGGTGCTCATGCACCATTCTCCCCCTGCAACAAGAAAGTCAGGGTACTTGAGGTGTGATGAGCTCTAGGATGATTCCATGCTTCTTTAAATCACCCTCTTCTATCCAAGTAGCCTCTGATTCAAGTTTATTCTTCCATTTCACTAGGCTCCATGTAGTTCTTATGTCTAGTCTTTTTCTTCACTCTAGAATCTAGTACCTTCTCAACTTGAGGCTTGATCTGATTAGGGAATTTGAGTTCTTCCATGTCCTTAGTCATCTCTATACCGTACTCTTTCACATCTATCTCTAGACCCTTGTACTCTATCAGATCCTTCACATTTAAAATGGGATAAATGGACATCTCCTTCGGTAAGTCTAACTTGTATACATTCAATCCATACTTAGCCAACACTTTACATGGGCCAATCCTCTTCATCTTAAGCTTTCTAGGAATGCCTTTTTGTAGTTTTGGATTTTTTCAAAAACACCATCACCAAGTCTCCTACCTCAAACTGTAAGTCTCTTCTCTTTTCGTCCACTTTAGCTTTCAGTTTCTTATTATCCTCAATTAATTTCCTTCTCACCTATTCATGAACCTCTCTCATTAAATAAGAAAAATAATTTGCATGTCCACTAATCCCTTCATAACCCTTTAAGTACCTAAGTTAAAATATACCCCTTGGATGTAATGCATACACAATTTCAAATGAAGTCTTACTAGTAGTCCTGTTGGTACTGTCATTATAGGCAAACTCTGCTTGAGGAATGACTTGTTCCCATCCTTTCCCATATTCCTTGGTTAGACACCTCAACAAATTACCAAGAACTCTATTAATTTCCTCTATTTGGCCATCCATTTGTGGATGATATACAGAGCTATGTGCCAAGTTGGTTCTCAATCTCTTCCATAATGTTTTCCAGAAGTTCCCCATACACTTTACATCCCTATCTGATACAATACTAGTTGGAAACCCATGGATCCTCACTATATCTTTAAAGAAAAGATAAGCAATATGACTAGCATCATGAGTTGTTTTACAAGGGATAAAATAACTCATTTTACTGAATCTATCTACTACCACAAACACACTATCCAAACCAAATGGTGTTCTAGGTAGCCCCATTATAAAGTCCATACTTGTGCATTCCAAAGGCCTATTTGGGATGGGAAATGGCTGATAGATCCCTGCATTTGAGGATGTCCCTTTGGATTTTTGACATACCCCACATTTCTCAACATACCTCCTTACATCCTTCTGCATTTTAGGCCAATGGTAAAACCTCTCCACAATATCTAAGGTCATATTTACCCCAAAGTGTCCACTCAAACTTCCATTGTGCTTCTCTTGGATGAGGTTCTCCCTCATGGAACACATAGTTGTTTCCCCTTAAAAAGTAATACATTCATCAATGTATAGTCATCATACTCATTATAGAAATGGTTATCAAAATCAGTGCATACCTTATAAATCTTTGAGAAATCTGCATCTCCTTCATATAGATCCTTGAATCCTTCTACTCCTGTGCTCTGCAATTGTATCTCTTGGACAGTAATCAATCTCTTACTAAGGGCATCTGCAACTTTGTTGTTCACTCCCTTCTTATGCTTGATTGTAAATGTGTATGACACCAGAAATTTCATCCACTTTTTGTGTCTCAAACTGAGCTTCTCTTGTGTATTGATGTAGCTAAGAGCTTGGTTATCTGCATATACCACTTACTCTTTTGGCAACAAATAGTGCCTCCACTTCTTGAGATCTTGAACCAATACGTAAAACTCCAAGTCATAAGATGAATATCTAGACTTTGCCTCATTTAACCTTTCACTAAAGAAGGCTATTAGCCTCCCTTCTTGACTTAGAACTATACACACTGTTATATTGCTAGCATCACATTCTATAATGAATAATTTTTCAAAACTTGGCAACACCAGTATAGTTTGGGTATCCATTTATTTCTTCAACCTTTCAAACCCTTCATTGGCTTCCTTGGTTCATATGAACTTTGTCTTGACTTCACCCTTTATGGTATCTAGGACAGGTGCCAAAATTTCACTAAATCTCCTCACAAACTTCCTATAAAACTGAGCCAAACCATGGAAACTTCTCACTTATGTCCCTGTTTTTGGAGTAGGCCAACTTAATATTGCTTCCACCTTGCTTTTATCCATCTTTAGATCACCTTGGGAAACTACAAACCCTAAAAAAACAAGTTCTTGTTTCATGAATTCAATTTTCTCAAGGCTAATGGTTAGCTTCTCCTCTTGGAGTTTCTTCAACACCATCTCTAGGTGTTTCATATGCTCTTCTTTGGTTTTGCTAAAGATGAGGATATCATCTAGGTAGACTACTACAAATGCACCTAATTAATCCTTTAAGACTTCGTTCATGACCCTCATAAAAGAACTAGGTGCATTTTTAAGCCCAAATGGCATTACTAACCACTCATAGAGTCCCTCTGTGGTTTTAAACTCATACTTCCACTCATCCCCCTCTTTCATCCTAATCTGATAATATCTACTTTTAAGGTCTATTTTTGAAAAGTACTTAGCACCCCCCAGACAATCCATCAAGTCTTCTATTCTATGAATAGGAAATCTATACCTAATTGTTATCTTATTTATTGCCCTAGAATCAGTACACATTCTCCACTTACCTCCCTTTTTAGGAGCTAATACCACTGGAACATCACATGGGTTGATGCTCTTTCTTATCAGACCTTGATCCAAAATCTCTTAAACTTGCCTTGCAATCTCCTTTTTTTGTTCTTGTGTCATTTTGTAAGAAGCTTTGTTAGGCAATGATGCCCTTGGCACAAAATCAATTTGATGACTGATTTCCCTTTGTAGAGGTAGTGTAGTTGGTGTCCCATCACATATGATGTCCTTGAACTGGTCCAACAATTGTCTGACTTCTGCAGGCATGGGTGTATGTTTGGGTTCCTCTTCCTCCTTTGGTTTCACCAAGATAGCATAGCCAATTCCTTCTTCCTCCTTGATGTCTTTTAGGAATTCATTTCCACTCACTAAGAGAGTATTGGTGTCCTTAATCTCCACTGTATCTTCTTCTACCAAGGACTGTATCTTATAAGTGACTCCATTCTATTTGAATGAGTACTTATTCTCCTTTCTATGGTGGAATGCTTCTCTGTAATACTTACATGGTCTTCCAAGCAACAGTTGGCAAGCATCCATTGTTAGCACATCACAAATTATCTTGTCTTGATACTTCCCTATGGTGAATTCAACCCATACTTGTTCATTGACCAATATGGTTTGCCCCTTGTTCAACCAAGTTACTTTTATATGGTTTAACATGAGGTATCTTGCTCAATTTCAACTTTTGTACTGCCTCCTCTGAGATCACATTATCTGTTGACCCTGAGTCTATGATGACTCTACACACTTTTTCATGAATATTGCACTTCTCCCTAAAGAGTGCTCTCATTTTTTTGTGTTCATCCTTGTTAGGTTCTTTAATCAAGATCCTCCTAAGCATTAATTTCTCCCCCTTCTCTGAATCCAGGCTTACCTCAGAGTGTTTAGTATTGTCTTCTTCTTGCACATGTAATTTTTTTCTCTCCTTGTGAAGATGATGGCTTATCTAGACACCTATAGGCAAGGTGACCCAACTGTCCATAATTATATCATTTTATTGAAGAAAAATGTGAGCTTCTTTCAAAACCACCATATCTACCTCTTCCACCACTGTGAAAGCTTCTTCCTCCGCCATATCCTCCTCTATTATTTGACTCATTTGTTTTTTCAATGAGCTTAGAGTCTCCTTGGCCTCTGGCATCATTTCTTTTTCCAATAGAACCTCCTCTATTCCCTTCTCTAGAGTCTCTACCTCTTCCTCCTAGAGCTTGAATCTTGCTTCTTTCTGAGTTTTTCTTCCACCTTAAGGGCCATTTGAAAACAACCATGGATAGAAGTTAAGGTAAAGAGGCTTATCTCATCTTGAATGTTCCACCTAAGTCCATTGAGATACCTAGCTACTTTGATGTTTTCTACCTCTTGCACTCTGGACCTAAGGCATAATTTCTGAAAATATTTTGTGTAGGCAGCCACATCTAATTCCTTTTGTTTGAGATTCTATCTCCTTTATGTATTTGGATGTCATAATCCTCTAGTAGGTAATTTTATTTTACCTTAGCCACCATAGCCTTCCAATTGACTATTGGATTCTGTCCTTCTCTTTCTCTTTCCTCTTGCAAGAAATTCCATGAGGTTAGTGCTTGTCCTCTCAACCTTGAATTAGCTATCTTCACCTTTTGTGCCTATGTAATCCCATCACAGTCAAAGTGATTCTACATTCCTTCAACCCATTTCATCACCAATTTTCTATCCATTCATCCAGAGAATACAAGGATACCTTCTAATTCTTTTCCACTTAGTGCTTTAAGGTCCTTGAGGAAAGGTTCCTCAGGTAGTGGAGGGTCTGGTTCTGGTTCCACATTCTCTTGAATCTTAGTCTTCCCTTTATCTTTATCCTCTTCTAATTGTTCTTTCACTTTGCTTGCAGTTTCTGCAACTTCTACCAATTTGTGTTTCATCTCCTCCATACCTTCTTCTAGGCTTCTATTCTTTTCTTCATATTCTTAAAAATCTCTTTCCAACTCTATATTGGTCACCATGGTGCTCTCACCAATTAACTCACTCACCTCTAGCATGCACACTTACTTCCCAAGCCTTTCAATGGCTCTGATACCAGTTTGATGGGGATCTCTAACTCATAAGATATTTCTTGTTCTTCTTAAGGCCTTCCCTATGACCTTACGAGTTTACCTCTCTCTACCCTAACCAAAGGATACCTCTATGGTTCCTCTACTCCAACTAGAGCTCTCCAGCAACTTCAAACTCTCCTCAATCCTTCTCTACTCAACTGTGCATCCATATGCTCAATTCAAGAAACTATGCTCCCAAATTGTTCTTGGAAATAGAAATAGGTTTTCAACTATTTCCCCTTCACCTTCCTTCAATCTTGATCCACTCTGATGGATTCTTTCAATATTTTCCCATCAAGTTCATACTTTCCTATATTTTAGGCCTTGTAGCCTTTTTAGCCCAATTAGGGCTCCTAAATGAGAAATCTTGGAATTAATCCAAACTTCTCTTAACAAACCCCCAAACTAGTTGTGTATTCACTCTAAGGACCTCATAGGCTTCAATATTTACTAGGTCTTAGGTCTCCATAGCATCCTTACATAGGACTTCCAGCAAACCCCTATTTTTAAGGGTTTCTAGGGCATGTAGATCAGTCTGGATTCTTTGGTCTCACTAAGTGCACTAATGGATTCCTCTGAAATTATCCTTGAAACCACATATCCTTTTCACATGCCCCTAAACTCTCCCACTCATTATTGGCACAAACCAATCCATTCCACCATACTTTATGCCTCCGCAACACTGCAATCTCCTAGCCAAATGGCTCTAGACCTGCCTAGGGCTTGCTTGTATAAATAGATCCCCTGATCACATTGAACCACAAAAACATATTTACACTACTTACAAGGTTCCCTCCTTGATTCCAAGTGGCCATTAGGAATCAACCACAGGAATTCAAGAAAGGGCCATGTTTACATAACTGCCTCTGTACAAACCAACAACACTGGCAAACCAAAAGAATTTACAAACAACTAAAGAAAAATAACAAATTGCTAATCTACCACCACAAGACTTATCTATATGAACACCTTCAAAAAATTACAACACAAAGATTCACCATTCAATCCATTAAAGAGTGGATGAAGGCTCTGTAACTCAAAAACTATCTATTTCTTGCTCATTTCAAGTTCAGTCTATACAATCTAATCATCCAACCCTTCAATTAGGGTTTATTTAACCTTATATAGGTCATCCCCAAATTTTCAAACCCTAAAATTAGGATTTGGACCCATTATATTCTATTTGCAACATTCTAGGAAATGTTGTCATGACAACTTTGAAAAGTTGCAAATTTGTCATGAGCAACTTTTGCAACTTTGTCCTATAGCTCCTCCAACTTTCTCAACTTGATCTAGAATCACTCTATTTGATCCAAAATCATCTAAAAACACCAAAATAACATTTTTCCCTTCATTTTGGTATTTTGGTCATTGTTTGACCACCTTTGACTTTCCTAGTCACCTACTGCAAACTGACTACTTAGGACCTTCTTGGACTAAACCAAAGACAAGACTTGACAACTCCTATTTACACACACTTTGGGACTTTATTTTAGTCCTTATTCATTTGTAGTTGGCTAGAACTTCCTACAAGCCAAAATTGATCTAGGATCCAACTAGGACGCTAAGGTGCTCCTACACCAATTTGGCTCATTATGCATATTTTAATGACAAATATGAGAGGCAATATAATGTCTAATGTGTTTATTCCCATCTTTGAAGGAGACAATTTTACATATTGATGTACTAGAATGAAAATTCTACTTAAATATAAGGATTTTTGGGGTATTTTTCAACATGGCTATGTTGAGATAGAAGATGTAAATGCATTAACTAACAAACAAAAAAAGGAATACAAAGTAAACATAAAGAAAGATAATAAATCTTTATTATTGATTCAGGGTACAATCATTCAAGCTATCTTTCCTTAGTTAAGTGGTATTTTTAATTCTAAGAAAGCATGGAAAATGCTAAGTAATGCATATCAAAGTGCACAAACTGCTAAATTACAAACAATGAGGAAAAACTTTGAAAACGTAAAGATGACAACTAGTGAATTTGTCAATGAATTTCTGACAAAGGTAGAAAGTCTAGTGAGTTAGATGAAAGTACTAGGGGAAGATGTAGATGATAAGCATGTCATTGAAAATATTTTGAGAATATTTATTCCAAAATTTGAAGGTGTGGTATCTACAATTGAGATTTCTAAGGATCTCTCAAGCACGAAAAATGATGAATTAAGTGGAATTTTGTTAACTATTGAAGAAAGAATGAAAAGTATTGAAGAAATATTAGAGAAAGCATTTTGATCTAAAGAAATTATAAGAGTAAAAAGAAACACATTATTTAAGAATCATAGTAAAAGTGATGACAACAATAAGAATGAATACAAACGTGAATCTAGCAATTCTAGAGGAAGAGGACATTGTTCTAGAGGAAGAAGTAGAAACTTCAGAGGAGCTGGAAGAGGAAGAGGTAGAAGTAATGGGAGATAAAATAGTAAAAGGAATGTTCAATGATTTTAAATTTCAATAAGTTTGGATGTTATGCTTCACTATGTTGGAGTAAACAAGGTGAAATAGAAAAGAGAAGTGTGCATTGCACTGTTGAAGATAAAAAATAAAAAAATGTTTCTTTCTTTCTTCAATATAAGTGTAAGTGAAAATAATCTATGGTATATAAACTCGAGAGGTTCTTCACATATGAAATCTAATGAGAATATATTTATCAATTTGGATCAAAAATATCAAAGTACAGTAGTACTAGGAGATAATAATTCTCATGGAAGCAAAGGTAAGGGTACTATTGTAGTTACAAAAAAATATGGTGAAGTGAAGCATATCAATGAAACACTATTGGTTCTCTCACTCAAAAAGAATTTGTTCTCTGTTAGAAAAATGTTAGAGAAAAACTATCAAGTGACTTTTGATAAAAATGAGTGCATAATAAGAGATAAATTAAACAAGAATGCAGTTATTACAAGAGAAAAAATGGCATATGATAGGATGTTTCCACTTCATTTCACTCATGGCAACCAAGCACTAAGGTCTAGTGAAATGAGTGAAAGTAAAATTTAGCAAAAAAGATATAGTCACGTCAGTTTTAATGGGATTCTTTTACTCAAAAGATTAAAAATGGTTGAAGATCTACCATTAATTTAAGACACAAAATAGGTGTGTGAAAAATGTATTGTTGGAAAACAACATAGGATACAATTTCCTATTGGAAAATCCACTAGAGCTAAAAAAAAATCTTGAGATAATTCATACAGATTTGTTTGGTCCTATGGAAACATCTTCTTTGAATAAATCCAAGTATTTTCTAATTTTCCTTTAATGATTACTCAAGAAAAACTTGGGTGTATTGTTTGGTTTCAAAATCAGAAGTATCTGAAAATTTTGTAGAGTTCAAGTGTTTGGTTGAAAAATAAAGTGGAAAGTATATCATAGTGATAAGGTCACACAATGGAGGTGAGTACAAGTCAAATCAGTTTATAGATTTTTGCAAAAATCAGCGAATAAAGAGATAGTTCAATACTTCATACACTCCACAATAAAATGGAGTTGTTGAAAGGATAAATAGGATAATTGTTCAAATGAGAAGAAGTATGTTGAAAGAGAAAAATTTGAATAAAATTTATTGGGCAAAAGCAGTAGGCACAACATTGTATCCTCTAAATACAATTCCTAAAAAAGAGGTTAAAGGAATGACTCCTAAACAAGTATGGTTTGGGGTAAAGCCAAGTGTTGATCACTTCAACCCATGTTTAAATGTGTTGCTTATGCACACAAACCAAAATAAAAAAGGATGAAGGCAAAAATGGTGATCTGACCACAAGAGAAACAAATATGAAAAATACCAAATTGCCTTAGATAAATAAGAGGGAAGGCATCCATTATATAGAAAATAAAAAAGGGAGGTGACATTATGGTATTCAATCATATTCACCAGTATTACAACCATAATATTAAAGAGATACAACTATCAACTATAAAAGTAAATAAATACAACCATATATTGAATATGGGATTGAAAAGTTAATAAGGATTGCAAATAGTCTAGAAAGGCTTCCCCAAATTCAAGGATGACCCAATAGGCATTAGTGTTTTTTTTCTCCCCCATGATGACCATTGGGAAGAACATGAAGTCGATCTTTGAGCTTCTGGAATCTTTCATGAGCTAGAGCCTTTCTGAAGATATTTGTTATTTGATCTTTTGTACTACAGCACACAATTTCAATCAAGCCTTTTTAAACCAATTATAGTGATGTTGTATCTCAATATGTTCAGTTTTACTATGAAATACTAGATTCTTTTCCATTTGTGTAGTACTCTTTTTTGTCACAATACAACAAGGTAGGTTCATTTTGAATTTTGTGTAAGTCTTCTAGTAGTATTCTCAACCATACAGTTTGACAAGTTGTTGATGTTACAGCTTCATATTCTGCCTTTACTATAGAAAGTGATATTATTGGTTGTTTCTTGGACTTCCATGAGAATACTGCAGAACCAAGGATAAAAGTGTAGCGAGAAGTAGACTTATGATCATCTATAGAACTTGTTCAATCAGAATCTTTAAACCCAACCAATCTTCTATCCTCTAAATGCTGAAATTTGAGACCATAACTCAATGTCCCTCTAACATATCTAAGAATCATTTTAGCTTCAATCCAATGTGTTTACTTAGGTTCTGACATGAACCTAGAGAACAAAATCTCTGCAAATGTGATATCAGGATGAGAATTAGTTAAGTAGATCAAACTTCCAATCAGATGTTTGTATAGAGTGGGCTTCACTAGATCTGACACATCTAAAGTAGACAATTTAAGTCCAACTTCAATAGGTGTTGTTGGTTTGCAACTTTGCATTTGAAATTTTTGTAGGATATCTAAAGCATATTTTTTCTGAGACATAAATATTTCATCTTTGTTTTGCCATACTTCTATACCAAGAAAGTAAGGCATTTGTCCCAAATCAGTCATTTCAAACTTAGTAATCATGGTTTTTCTAAACTCTACAAATAAACATGGATTATTCCCTATGTAGATAATATCATCAACATAGAGAACTAAGATAAATATATCTTTAGTCGAGCTTCTGATATAACGATTTAGATCTGATTGACTTCTTGAAAAACCTTTTTGTTGTAGATACGAGTCTATCCTTATACCATGCTCTTGGTGATTGATCTAGACCATACAAGGCCTTCTTTAATTTGTAGACATAATGCTCTTTAGAATTTATTTCAAAACCTTTAGGTTGTGAAACATACACTTCTTCATCAATATATCCAATCAAGAAAGAACTTTTTACATCCATTTGATAAATTGTCCAACTCTGCTGAGATGCTAATGCCAAAACCAATTTGATAGTATCCATTCATGCTATAGGTGCAGAAGTTTTAGTGTAATCAATACCTTCTCATTGAGTGTACCCTTTGGCTACCAATCTATCCTTATGCTTATCAATGCTTCCATTAGATTTATACTTAGTTTTGTACACCCATCTTGTACCAATAATTTCCTTACCGTGAGGTAATAAAATGAAATCACATGTATGATTCCTTTCAATTGTTTATATTTCACTGTTCATTTCTTCAACCCACTCGTCTTTTTCTTGAGCTTGTTCAAATGTCTCCATCTCATTATTTTATATGATTTGAGTCATCAATGTAAAATTCACCTTTTCTTGTGGCCTTGTTTGTCATTTTTTCAAAATTTGAATCCAATGTAAGACTTGATGGATGATTATTTTTTGTCCTTCTTTGATATTTTTGATATTTTCTTGCTCCTGTACTAGATGATTTAGGTTCATCTTCTTCTTCCTCCTCTTCAATCTCATCAATTACTAACTCTTTTTCTTTTGTTTCATTTTCCTTGGTATATTCTGTTATTTCATTGAATACCACATCTCTGCTTATCACAAGCTTTTTTCCTATTGGATCATACAACCAATATGTTTTATTTTTAGTTCCATAACCAATAAAAATGCATTTTAGGCCTTTATCATCTAAATTAGACCTTTTTTCTTTTGGTGTGTGTGCATAAGAAACACATCTAAATACCCTGACGTGATCAACACTTGGTTTTACCCCAGACCATGCTTGTTCAAGAGTCATTCCTTTAACATCTTTTGTAGGACTTCTATTTAGAAGATACACTATTGTGCATACTACTTCTGCCCAATAAATTTTATCCTTTTTTTTCTCTTTTAGCATACTTCTTGTCATTTCAACAATTGTGCTACTGTGTTTTCATGATCTTCTCAATGAGTATCCTAAGTCATACTCCAACCTCCACACATAATGAGGAATTACAAAATGATCAAGTGGTGAATGACTTCATTTTGTGCCTCAACAAGTAAAAGGAAACTCATAGAAGCTTTCTAGCCACCTTATCTACCATTATTTATGTCCCAAGCAAAAATAATCAATAGACCCATCTCTAAATTTGTTTTTAAAAATTACTCAAACATCTCTATGATCATTCTTTTGCTATCTTAAAATAAGTTAGATAATAACGTGTATCCTAGCTATCAAATGTTATTTCAATATTAAATAAATTTTATAATTAACTAAAAGTATACTAAATATTCTTTTATAATTATTATATTGTTATAGTGTAGTTTTCAAATCAAAATTCATTGATTTATATTTAATAAATAATGGTTTATAAGAACTCATCTCATAAAAATAAATAATATACTTAATACTTATTGAAAATCAAAATAACCACATGCTCATCAAACCATGACAGCACAATCCTTTAATATAAATAAAAAGGTATTCCACTTCACCTTTGGACCCTCCATTTGTTCCAAATCACAAAAGCATTCAAAATAGAAAATGTAGCCTCTGGTTTTCAAGTTCGTGCTTAATACCACGTGTGTATCTCTCCTCTTCTTTACTCCCAATTAGTCAATTATTGTATTCTCCTCGTCCTCCCCTTTCATATAAGTGGATGCAACCTTTTACTTTCTTTTCGGACGATTCATAGAATGAAACCAGAAATGGGCTCGTGGCAGGTTTTCTACGAAGGCATGCACTCATAACTATTCTACAAAAAGTATGAAAGCGTATTCCACCATTTAAGCTTTCCTTATTCTAAACGATAGTGGAAGTGGTGAATCACAATGATAATTGCACTAGCATTTCTTTACTATAAAGACTGCAGTCAAGAACTATCTCAGATGCTACCTCAGTGCTGTACAAAGAGTTTTTTAATCAACAATCGCTTCTTATGCCTTTGAAATGCTCAAATAAATAGTTTACCAGCACAATAAATTCTCACACTACTGCAGAAGAAGCAACAATGGAGTGCAAGACCCAATCAGACATAGTAAGTCTTAGAGATTTTAACGTAGAAGAAGATGTTGAGGATTTTCTTGCATGGGCAGGAGACAGCCAGGTGGCAAAATATACGACGTGGAATCCCTGTGCAGCCATGGAGGAAGCCAAGCAGTTTCTTGTTAGAATGCAGCAGGGTGACTCATGATGGTTGAAGGCTGTGTGTCTCAATGGAAAGCCTGTAGGTCACATCAAGCTGGAGGTGAGAACCCATGAAAATGGGGTCAGATATGGCAGAATAGGATATGCCCTTGGAAGGGAGTATTGGAGGAGAGGAATTACAACACAAGCAGTGAAGCAGTGTTTGAAGATTGGTTACACTGATCTCAGTTTGGAGAGTGTGGAGGCCTTGGTTTTGCCTGAGAATATGGCTTCCATCACACTCTTGGAGAAGGTGGGCTTTCAAAGAACTATTTCTTACTATGAATATGTTAATGTCAAGGGCATTATTCAGCAGTGCTTGCTCTATACCTTCTATGGTGGTCATGTGATTTAATCACAAGAAAAGTATATCTGTGGTGGCTACTCTATTGTCCCTTTCTCTTCAAGTTTACAGGGTGAAATAATTTTGAGCATTTTAAAGGTTTCAGGTAATTTTTTTAAGATTTATAATAAGAATATAATGAAGATGTTGCTGATGGGTGGTCAGTTTCCAACCTTCCTACCAATCTCAGGGATGCCTGGGGTTCTGATGACAGAGATCCTCCTCCTTCGGCTGACACTGCACTTGCCGCCTGAAGGCTTGCTTTATAAGTTTTTTTTATGAATAGTTTGTGTTTTCGGCCTAGTGCCGTGTGAACTCTCATGGGGTGATCTTGTTTCCCCCGACCCTTTTTTTGTGAATATGTAACTTTAATATTTCATTAATAGAGAAAAGACTATTCATAAAAAAAAAAAGGAGTTGTTAGTATAATTGGTAGGGACAATGGTTTGTTTTATGATTATACTGTCTAAAGTTTTAAATTTTTTAGAGGTGCAATTATATCAAGTTAGAGCTGAGATAATTTTGATGAACTGATTACCCTTACTTAGTATAATAGATGGGGATGATGGTATATTTTATGATTACACTATTTAGAAGATTCAAATCTCTTAAAGGTATGATAAGATAAAGTTAGACTTCAAATGATTTCGATGATCTAATTCTCCTTATACTTAATAATTTGTAATCAACTCCCAAATTAAATGTATATTTAATTATAATATTACAATCTTTTAAAAATACAGATGCATTATTATCTATATTATATTATTATTATATTAAAAAATATAAATGTAAAATAAAAATTAGTAATTAGCATTCCTGATTCATATAATCAATAGAATTATAAAATTAAGTTTAAACAACAATAGATAATAAAATCAAAACAAAAGCATCACAAATCTCAAAATCACTTATTATATTTATTTTCTATTTAGAAACTTAAAATAAATATTTTGCTTCAAATCAAGATTTATTTTTGTTTATCCGAAACATGTGGACTTCAAGTCCGCTCCCTTATGAATTAATTTGTAAAAAAATAGTAATTTGCATCAACCCTTTAACAAAGAAATTTTCTATGAAATAAGCCTTTAGTTCATCAAAAGGGAGATAGAAAATAAAGGTAAGCTTTTAACCCTTTAGTTAAAAGGGTAGATAAAAAAGAGTATTTTTTCTTGATTCATCTTTCAAGAGGGGAATAACTACATTTAAAAAATAATAATCAAATGACACCTCTATAACTTAGAGTGTGATGGTTTAGAAACTATCTTTTAAAATATTATAAAAAGAATTCATGTGAGACTTGGACATGATATGGCTCAGATCACCCAATGAGTAAAAAAGTGGTTTCATGGGCTATAGGCATAGGTGAATGGTCACATGAGATTGAATAAGAACTAGTTTCTTCTAGTGCATCATAGTTATGAGGGTCAAAACCACTATCATCTTCCTATGATGAGAATGATTTTTTCAGGGGTGTGATTCAAATATGTATTGGAAATATTGATGCTAAAAGGTATTGGAAATGCTATATATAATAATTTGATGATAATATTCTTAAATTGTTTGGCTGTTTTATTTTATATAAAATTCTTGTCAAATTATCACATTGGTTATTTTACAATAGGTATTCATATCTATCTTAATAGCATTGTATCTTGAAAATTATATCAACTATGATTTTCTTCACTTTAATACTTAAATAACTCTAGAAGAAAGTTAGTAGTGAGATTTCAAACCCCGCCCTTGTCTTCGTATTGGAAAGAAAGATCAAGATTCTAAGGAAGATCTACCAAAATGAAAGTTGTATGATGATGAGTTTGATGAAAATTTAGATACTACATTACTTTCTCATAGTGATTTGATTTATTTTGAGGATGTTATGAAATATGATAAATGGTGTGAGGTCATGGATGAGGAAATAGATGTAATAGAAAAAAAATAGAACATAGGAGATAACTATTTTCCCTCTTGGTAAACAAGTGATTGGAGTGAATTAGGTCTATAAGACCAAAAGTAATATCAAAGGAAAGATAGAGAGGCATAAGGAAAGATTGATTGTCAAGGGGCACAAACAATAGTTTGGAAGAGATTATGATAAGACATATGGTCCAATTACAAGAATACAAATATTGGAAAGTGGCTCATTCAGGAGTGTTCAGGAACACATTAGGTTTTTCATTTATGGCAACACATCAGTTATGAATGATCACTTGCACTAGAACACAGTTTTGGAGTTAAGGCTTGCAAAATGACTAAGTCCAGTAAGCAGTTTATAGGGTACATGAGTATAATTTTGGGCAGAAAACATTGTATATGATGAATGAAGACATCTGAGCTTAGAAGAAGCTATTTTGGGGTATGATAGACCTTCAGTTAAGGTCTCTTGAGTTTTGGAGTTCAGCGATGAATGATACAGATGTTTAAAGACATGCGAAGACAGTGATACAACAAGACAGAGCAGTTGAATAGTCGCGATAATTGGGGGAGTGTAATGTGGAATTCAAACGTGCTATGTTGGATTTGGATTGTGTATTACCTATATTTTTGTGGTGTATGATCGCAGACTTTGTATTTACTATTTGTATAAGTGTTGGTTCCATTTTTTGATGTATGTGGAAGTCGACTGGGTATATATATATATATATATA
>MU223097.1:5675650-5699197 GCA_018584345.1 Thuja plicata | reverse complement strand
TTTAATTAATTAAATAATGATAATTAATCAATTAAAGCTTAATTAATTAAATAAAATTAATTATTTAATTAATTTTGGGAATTGGATTAGATGATTTGAGAATTGAATTTAGAAGAAAATAGGTGATAAATTAATGATTAAAAAACCATTAATTAATAGATGAAAATTAGTCTTTTTAATGTAAAGTCGCAAGCCTGTCCATTTTAGGGTGTCTACAGTTTCTTATTTCTCTACATCCTTCTCTTTTAGATTTGATTCCTCCATTTATTTTTATGTATCTTGTGTCTTTTGAACATTCTGAATATTTGATGTGTCGGTTTGTGGTGTGTTTTATTTTTGTCCTTTAGTGTTGATTGGCTCAATTTCCATATCTTGTGCAACTTTAGTAGTACCAATCTGAATAGTAGAATAACTTTGTACTTGTATCAATATGGGATCAGTACTTTGCAATGGTGCAACATCTACATCAATATACTCAATGTCTGCTATTTGCAAGTCCATTACATCTTTATCCTTTAACAACTCCTTTGTAGGATCTATATCCTCAGATGCATCTTCAATGATTACCTCTGCATTATCAATGATTAGTTCAATAGGATCTACTTGGCATGTGTTTTCCTTTACCTGATCAGTGATAGTATCACCTTGACTCTTCTTAGTTTCTTGTTTCTTAGTTTCATCTATTTGATATATTTCTATCCATTTTCTAACAATATGCTTCTCTACCAATTGTAGGTCTCCATTTATTATCCTTAGGGCTCTTCCCTTTACTATAAATTTCTTTGAAAGTTGCTTCAATGCTTCTTTTATCTCAGATGGTGCCAAGTCGAGAATAGTATGCACAAGAGATCTCTCTCATCTCCTTTGCATTAATTGTATACTTCCACCGTGAATCAATTTTGTTGTAGAGTTCCTCTAGTAGCTTATCTACAAGCTCAATAGGTGTCACTCTATATCTCATTAATGTTACAACAACTGCATCTTCAATCTTTTTATTGTCTTCTTCATTCCTCTTCAGATACTTAACTTGCCTAAATCCTCTGAATCCTCCTGATTACTTTAATCCTTCTAGAAAGTCATCAATACTTTGTGGTGTGTGTGTGTGAAATAGTGCACCTGTTACCTATGACACAACACTTTAATAGATCATTACGTTAGTGAAAATGGGGTTAGTAAAGCATGGAAATCCACTAAAATCCATCTATTTCTTTCTAACTAGAAGGAGCGTGACAAGCAACATAATAGCCCTTAGATTATGCCTTTTCCAATGACATATACAACCTAGCATGAAATATTCTATTAAAAACAAGAAAGATATCTAAATAACATGCATTCTAGTTCTAGAAATGAAGATAAATCAATGCATAAACATGGAAACTAAATGTTACATGAATCTATATAAATCCTAACAGCATAACAATGCATTTTCAATCTAAAATGAAGGCTTATTTGTGCTCAAAAACTCCTTCTATTTATAGAAGAAATGAGGAGAGAGAGGGCGGACAAGGGTCATTAATGGAGTTGTAAAAATCATTAATGAGGTGTAAGAGGAATAAATGCCAAAGGCATTAAAGAAGCATGGGCTTGAGGAATATGCATTAAATGCAAGCATTCAAGAGGCATGGAGAGGTCATATGCATTAAATGCAAGCACTTAAGAGGCATGGAGAGGGTCTAGAGTCAAGCTTGAGAAAGTTGACTTTCTCAAGGGGGTTGAGTTCCTAGTCACATTTTTAGGAATGTGACATCATTAGGAGGTGGGTTAGAATGGGATTAGGATTGGGATTAGATTTAGCATGGGGTGAATAGGTTGGGATGGGTTTGAACCCAGCGTCAAGGTGGTTGAGGTAGGTTAGGTTAGGGGTTTAGGGGAATATTAATGAATTGAATTATATTAAATATATTCATTCAAAAATAGGAATATTAATTATTTAAGCTTTTTATTGCTTTAGACAATTAATTAAGACTATAGCCAATTAATTAGATTAATTTAGGCTAGAAGATTGGTTTTTTGCAAGTGATTTGATATAATAGGGATTTATTTAATTCCTTTTAAATTAATTACCTTAGCCATGTTTGATTTGAAATGTTACAAATTAAATTGATTTGATTTGATTGGCTTAGGTGATTAATAAAATTTAGTGATTAGATCACTTAGGAGATTAAATCTTATTCGAATGAATTATGGCATCAAATTGAAGAGTTGTCTGGACATAATTGGGGGTATGATCACACTTAGGGAAAATAGGGTCTATGGTTAGAGAAGACCAAATCCAGGTGGTTACATTTGCCCCTCTTTGAATAGATGTGCAAGCAGTGCATTGATTCAAAGAAATTTTTTTGATGTTGACTTCAAAAAAATTGAGAATTTCACTCATGATCGAACGAAATACCTAATGAGATCAGTCTCGCACTTGATCAAAATAAAATGATAGAATTGACTTTGAACTTAGTTGTCATCCAAAGGTCAATAAAAGATTTTAAAGATACCAATTCTGAACTTGGTTGTCGTCCAAAGATTGATAATACTAATTTCAAACTTGTTTGTTGTCCAAAAGTCAGTATGAAGCTACCAGGAGCTTAATAAGAATCTTTTAAAATGTGGAAACATAAGATATCTAGCTTATGAGAACCAAAAATTTTTATCCAATAGTTCTAACTTAGTCAAGGAAACTGTCATGCCCCTAGTTGTTTGATAACGAAGTCATTTTAATGTTGTTTTGAGCAAGAATTAATTGATGATAGTGTGATCATGCCCCCTCGGGAACAAAATTGAAGGAAAGAAATGAAATCCCTCTGTTGAAATGATGTATCACTTGCATGGAATGGGTATGTCAGAATAGATTAGAAGAAGCAAAGAAACGGGGGTGTGTTAAGAATAAACACATAAGAACCAAGTTAATTATGTGAAAGTGTGAGTGGTGAGATTGATAAAATGATGTTGGACCAAGATTTTTGATGAAATATGCAATTTGACGGAGGTTCAAAACAAATGGAGCAATTCTACATTTTCAGGAGTTGTCGCAAAAAAGAAGTTTGTGCCATGAAAAAGGGATTTAATGCACCTTCACTATTTGCGTGGAAAAGTGAGCTTGTGAATTATCTTCAATAGCATCTTGCTTAAATCTGGTTTGAATGTCCAGACTTTCCTTATAGGTATCTCCTTTAACTTGCTCATTTTGCGCATCACAGACCAGGGATTTGACAGTGGAGATGACCTTTGTACTGTCGGTGTAATGATAAATCTCATCGTGTGGGCTTGTTAAATTTCTTGTCAGAACTTATCACTTCAATTTCATTCTTGATTGATCAGAAAGGGAACAAAATGAGTTTAAGTTGCCTGGGAGGAGTTTTGGAACCCCTAAATAGCTCAAAAGGCCAATATATATCTCAAAAATTACCTTTTTACTATTTATTTTCACTTTTATCCATAGTAAATTTGAGAGCTCTGCAGAGAAGATGGTAGTCCCAGTTAGGAAGCATCATTTTGAGCTTAGTCATCGTCATCACCACCCAACTGACTATGCACCTTCGGTAATTACCCACAAAACTACCTCGTGAATTCAGCAATTTTAATTTTTATGCATATTTGTAGCTTGTAGAGCCCTTTCAATATAGGGTCACATCCGGGATTCTGGATCACTCCCTGTCAAACCCGCATTGTATCCACTATTTCCCGAATCGTATCATGATTTTCCATTTTTCTGTGTCACATCCAGGATTACCTGGATCACATCCAGTTACTCTATTTTTAGCTTAGTTTAGGAGAAGAAATCTAGTTTATGTTGTACCCTGTCTGTTCAGGATCGTACCCCGTGTCTTGGGTTGCATCTAGGATTTCTGGGATCACACCCTATATACTCAATCGCATCCTATTTTTCCAGGATCACATCCAGTAAAAAAATCACACCTGGTATATCCAAGATCACAACTGGGGTTTAGACATAGAATTTGTGCAAATTGTGAACTGTCTTTCCACCGCGGATGCTGAATCACTTAGCTGATTACGTTTCTGCATTGTTGTCATAGATAGAACATTGATTTATCTATTATCTTGCCAAAAATAGGTTGATTTTGAGGTAGTTTCTTTTCGGGGCACATATCCAGGGCATGTGCTTTCTTTAGCTAGACTTTTGTCAGATGATGAGCAGGAGATAGTGATCCATTGTGAATTATGATCCTTCATTGGTTTACCTGATATAGGGATAAATCAAGGGTTGTTGACTACTCTTTCCAAGAGATGGCACTCAAAGCACAACACCTTCCATCTCCTGACTAAGGAGATGACAGTTAATCCTGAGGATGTATGATGCATACTGTGCGTTCCTATTATTGGCCGCGAGGTGCACTTTGAGTCAACTTCTGTCATGGTGATCGGTGTAGCTCATCGGTATTTCCAAGATGATACCATTGATCGGAGATACCTTTCTTGGGATTACATGTGAAATCATTATGATCAATTATCTATATTTTTACCAAGTTTATTGGTGTCATCCTGATGCCAGATAGAGGACAGCATAGATTCCTCGTAGGATGGGTAGATATGTTGGAGAAGATGGTCATCTCGAGATAGAGATTTCTGTGGGGCAGCTACATCCTAACTCACATGTACTAAGAGCTCCACAAGATTGTTTATCATTATACTTGGAGCATGACCGTTGGCATTTTGATTCTTTAGATCTCAGCCTGGAAGCACATCCCAGTGACACATCCCATAGTAGATAGGCAGCGGGCACTTGAGTTCCCTTATGTATATATGTACGCTGGCCTGATTCAGTAGCCCCATCTGGGAAAGGTAGAGTACTGGAAGAGGCTTTTTGATGATATGACAGAGGTCATATGGTGACCATACTTAGACTGTAAGGAGTGGACCTCAAATGCCAGACAGGTACCATTTTTGTTTCAGAGTAGGTACCTTATCGGGAGGACCAGATACATTGTAGAGCGGTTTGTACATACCCGAGTCTTGAGATAGTTTGACCAGCAACATGGAAGGACCCAAGATGTGACTATATATGCTTGGATCTGTGATGAGGCACCATTGTGGGGTGCCCAACTTAGTTATGAGACTGCCCATCAAGAGATCAGAGACATGGTTGGAGTAGATTGGGACCATCACCGTGATGTTGCAGATGCAGGTTGTTCTGATGGGTATGCTGCAGAGATGCTTCAGCATCCATTTCCTTGTTTCACAGTGCCTGAGGAGGCCATTCCTTGTATAGAGGATTCGATAGACTATGATCTGGAGGACCGTCCCACCATAAGGAGAGGAGGAGTACAGAGAGATAGAGGTGCTGGTAGACATGGAGGGAGGGACAGAGGTAGAGATGGAGGTAGAGATGGGAGACATCCTCCTCCAGATGATGGTGATGATGATGGATATGATAGGGGAGGTGAGCTGTGGGTGGCACTACAGATGTGGCCAGTGGTAGTGGAGAGGTTCAGCGCACCTGATTTAGATTTGTTCCTCCTCATATGGATCCAGGTCCTTTACTGACAGGAGATCAGCAAAGACATCAGAGACAACAGTAGCAGAGGCAGCCTAATAGATCATAGGATAGACCATCAAGATAGGATTTTGGCAAGGGTTCTGGCAGAGATGGAGACCCACTGTCTCAGTGTGAGTGGGAGAGAGAGAATCTTAGAGCATGTATTACCACTTTAGAGGCTCTATTGATAGATAGGGATGCACATCTAGAGCATCTCAGGGCAGAGTGGGATAGGCAGGGTGATATGTTTAGAGCAAAGAGAGATGCACAGGCTCGGATAGCCACTCACCAGGGATAGAGAGCAGCCTATTACTTTTCTTTATACCATGTTGCAGTTCCAGAGGACTAGAGAGAACTATCTTATTCACAGGTTTCCCAAAAGTCTGAAGGAGTTATGCCTCCTCCACCGCCATTTTTACCACCTCCTCCTCCTCCTCTAGACCAAGGAGAGGGAGGAAGCCAGATTTGATTCTATATTTTGTCACACATTTATATTGTACATCTGGATCCTTCGGAGATCTTTCTTTTGTATGATGACACATGACATATACATATATATATATATATATATATATATATATAGTTGATCCTTGTTGTCTTTTTGTTGCTCTGATACACTGATACTCTTTGTGGAGACTTGTCATATTTTTTATCTGTACCATGTTTTGAGATATATATTTGATGTAGTTGTTTCTGATTCTGATATGTTTCATGAGTTCTCTTTGCTCTTTTCTATCACACATGTGATTATATATTGGTTTTATGATGAGTTTAGATTAGATGACATCATTTATGTGTTTTGGATTTATCACTGATATAAATATGCTTTAAATGATACTGTGTGAATATGTACATGTATGTTTTTGAGTTTTTCTTATGCAAGTAAAATGTATGGCTGGACTTAGGATGTAGAAATAAAATGCAATGCATAAATGCTTTGTTTTTTTGCATTTTTCTTCTACCTCATTTCCTGAATGCAAAATGTATGCTATGGATGTGAAATGATATAAATATCAGTAATAGTAAATGGATGTAATTAACTTGGATTTAGAAGAAGATAGAAATCATTTTTGAGCTCAAATTCCTTATGTTTTTGCTTCTTTCAAAAATGCATCATGCAATCTCTAAATGCAGCTACATGCAGACTTTTAGGACTTGTCAGTGATTGGTAGATTGTGGCCATTTTTATCATAATTGGGCATTTTTTGGAACGGATACCACCTGATAGTACAACCATCACTAATACCCACTGATATTATGAAAGTATCAATATTATGTTTTCTTGAAATGACGGAAATAGACTTAGGCATCAAGGCATAGAAGCAAGGATAACAAAATAGTCACCTTCAGTTTATTATATCAGATTCTGTGTAAGGTAAGATATTGGACATGCAATGACCTTGAAAATTCATATCCTTGGGTACATTATGATTTGTATACCTTAGTGAGAATCTAAGTTTAGAAAACAGACAAGAAAATTGTTTCAACCTCACCGTAGTTTACACATAACAAAGATCGAGATATATGCGGCTATCGACTCATGGTGGTAGCTCTTACCATAAACATCCTAGTTAGGTGAAATTTATAGGATCATTCAGAACAATCACCATACATAGAAAACCAATAAAACATTATGCCCCTAGTCCTTGCGACTCTTTGTCTTTGCATAGACGTCATGAAGTAACTCGAAAGACATAACAACTATCAATTGTGAATCAATCAAAGAAAACTCATAACTGCTTAGATGCCCCCAGTTAAAGCATCATGGGTACATAAAAGAGTGATAATCAAACCAATATCAAACTATGTTTAAGTAGTATTGAGAAATACTATTGATTCATTTTTCAAGCGCAATAGAGATTCACCAACCAAAAGTTGGATTCAAGCAATATGTGTTCCATGTCTATGTATAACTTTCTTCCTGTTTGCAATCCAATGTAGGTCTTAAGAACACCATTCAGGTTAGTGCAATTTTTGTGTCATCCTTGTTTTGTGAAAGTGATCATTTGGTGAAAGTATCAAGAAGAATTTTGTCATCAAGGAAAAACATCCTATGACGACCTAGAAGACGCTACCTATCATGCTAGCAAAGATGCCCCCATTGAAAAATGACTTGATCCTAAGATAGAAATGCAGACAAATCCCAAGAGAGGATAAGATTTTTCGTAAGGAAACAAAGTCAACTCTTAGCACAAGTGTAAGCGTGAAGGCCTAGTATCAGCAATGTATTGATAGATAAAGCGTAGAATACAAGTGATGTCTGATTGCTAGGTTTTCACGACTTGGAAAAAAAATTTATTCTTTTTGCTACCAGGATGCCTGTTTTACCAGGTTCTCATCAAGGCACTTTTCTCTTTTTCAATTTTTTTTCTATTTTCTCTTTTTTGAATGTTTTTGTAGTATCAAGGCGCCTGTTTGCTAGGTTTTCACCAAGGATGCCTTTCTTCAGGACTTTTTCCATTGTTTTGGATTTCTTAAGGATCAATTTTCTAAATGTTTTTGGTATTTCTGAGAACTATTTGTCTATACAGGCTCTGCTAGCCGAACATCAAGCATAGAATCACTTCAAATGTAAAGTATTGATAGGATCTAGAAGAATGTCCCCCTCAGGTGTAGCTAGTTGATAAGCTCCAGTCCCAAAAGTAGCAGTGATAACATAAAGTCCTAACCAATTAGGTTCAAAATTTCCTTTCTGCTCCTTGTTAGGTTGGTTCTTAGGATTCTCCTTTAGGGAAAAATCCCCCACTTGAAATTATCATGGCTTGACCTTTTTATTATACCCCTTGGACATGCATGCTTGGAACACTTTCAAATGATCGAACGTCTGTTGCCTACGCTCATCAAGTGGGTCTAAAGAATTCACCCTATCGATGCGGTATTGCTCATCAGTAACAAGACCGTATAAAGATATCCACAAAGATGCGATTTCAACCTCAATAGGTAGTATTACTTCAGTACCATAGACTAGGGAAAATGGTGTGGCTCCATTTGGTGTTCTGATGCTTGTTCTGTAGGCTCATAGTGCCAGATTTAGTTGTAAATGCCAGTCTCTACCAAACTTACTTACAGTTATATGTAGGATTTTGAGAATATTCTTGTTAGATGCCTCCGCCTATCCATTACCTTGAGGATAATAGATTGAGGAGCAATTTTGAGTGATGTGGAATTGTTCGCAAAGGTCATCAATGTCTTGATTTTTAAATTGGACCCCATTGTCTGTTATAATTAATGAGGGTATCTCATATCTATAGATATGTAGTTTAAAATGAACATAGCCACCTATTTTCTAGTGGCTTTGATTAGCGGCACAGCCTTGACCCACTTTGTGAAATACTCAGTGGTCGTAATGGTGAGCTTGTGTCCATTTAAAGAATTGGGATATATTTGTCCAACCAAGTCAAAGGCCCATTGCTGAAATGGCCAATGTGTAATGAAAGGTATAAGTTCTCTGGCAGGAGCATGGATGAGATTTCCATGTGTCTGACATTTATGACATGTTTTGGAAAATTGAATAGCATTTTTTTCCATGGTAGGCCAATAATAGCCTACTCTAAGTAGTTTGTTTTCTAGTGAAAATTTGTTTGAATGTGATCCACATACACCTTCGTGGATTTCTTTTAACAAGTGATCTAACTCTTCAATTTATAAACATCTAAGAAGCATACCATCGAGACCTCATCAATATAAGTTATTAGTTATGAGGACATAACGCGATGCTGTCCTAATCAAGGCTCTTTTTTCATTTTTTGATAGATTGGTGGGAATGGTTTGGTCAGTTAGGTAAGCAATGATATTAGCATACCGAGATTGGTCTGGGGTGTTCAAAGCATAGATTACTTGGTATTCAGGGGTATCAAAGGCTGGATAGGATAATTCTTCCACCAAGAAGTCATAGTAGAATTGATGTTCCTCTAGTTGTAACATGGACACCAATGTATCAATAGCATCTGCAGCTTTGTTCTCCATTCTGGTTATTTGTTGGAATGTGATGAAGATAAAGTACTTCTTTAAGTCATCAAATAGTTGTTTTTAGGGTGTCAACTTCTCATCTTTTGTCTGATAATCTCCATTGACTTGATTGATAATGAGTTGGGAGTCACCATACACGTGTAACTCTACAATCTTCCACTCTGTAGTAATTTTAAGACCGTTTACCAATGCCTCATATACAGAAATGTTGTTCGTGCATGGAAACATCAACTTGTAAGACTTGGGTATCTTGTAGCCTTGAGGAGTTACGAATAGAACCCTTGAGCCAGAGCCTTGTTGTGTGAAAGAACCATCAAAGTACATCTTCCATGGATACTCAGTCAAATGCATAATGGTTTCATCAGGGAATTCAATCCTAAAAGGTTCATCATCTTAAAGTGGTGAATCAGCTAGCTGATCTACGAGGACTTGTCCTTTAATAGCCCTCATATCCACATACTCAATGTCAAACTCACTTAGAATGAGGACCCACTTTGCCAGATGTCCTGTTAATGTTGTTTTGCTCAGAAGGTGCTTCAAAGGATCTATCTTTGCAATGATCCTGACTGTATGTGAGAGCATGTAATGTCTTAGTATTTGTGATGTGAAGACGACTGCTAACCATGCTTTCTCAATAATGTTGTAATTGAGCTCATAGGAGACTAGTGTTCTACTGATGTAGTAGATAGCTCTTTATTTCTTTGTTTCATCCTCTTGAACTAGAAATACACCCAGTGATGTGCCTGTAGCTAAAATATATAGGAGTAATGGCTTTCCATGAATAGGTGCCATAAGAATAAGAGTAGCTAGGTACTCTTTTAATTCTCTGAAGTTGGCTTCATAGTGTTCATCCCATTTGAAGGTGAGCCCTTTATGTAGAAATTTGGTAAAGGGTTGTGCTCTGTCAGCAAGTTGTGACATGAATCTCCTAATTGATTGAAGTCTCCCTTGTAATGTTCTCATTCGACTAATGTTGCAGGGAGGAGTCATTTCTAGTATAGCTTTGAATTTTGCAGGATCTACCTCAATTCCCTTTGTTGAAACAATAAGCCCTAAGAGCTTTCCTGATTGGACCCCGAAGGCACACTTGTTTGGATTGATTCTAAATTGAAATTGCTCCATTCGAACAAATATCTTCCTTAAGTCATCAATATAAGTGCTCCTTTCTTTGGATTTAGCTAAGGTGTCATCCACGTAATCCTCCATATTTTTATGCATCATATCATGGAATATAGTAGTCATTGCTCTTTGATATGTAGCACCGGCATTCTTTAACCCAAATGGCATGATGTTCCAGAAAAATGTTCCCCATGCGCATGTAAATGCAGTCTTCTCTTGATTCTCAGGGGCAATTTTTATCTGATTATAGCCTGAGAAACCATCCATTAATGAATACATTTGGTAGCCTATTGTGAGGTCTATGATCATATCAATATTAGGCAGTGGGAATTCATCCTTAGGATATGCCTTGTTTAATTCTCTGAAGTCTGTACATATCCTGATAGATTTATTGGATTTAGACACTGGGACCACATTGGAGATCCATCCTATGTAAGCAATGACTCTGATGAATCTAGCTTTCAACAATTTCTCTAGCTCCACCTTTACTAGCAATGCGACATGGGGATACATTTTTCTTAGTTTTTATTTCACGGGTTTGATCCCAGGAGCTATAGACAAGTGGTGCATTATCAATTCAGGATCCATTCCAGGCATATCTATATAAGACCATGCAAATTTGATCTTCTTCTCTTTCAGGAACTTGGTGAATTGTGTATTTTCCTCTTCTAACAAAGATTGTACTAGGTGTACTATTTGAGGAACTTCCGATGTGCCCAAATTAACTGGCTGTGTTGGTTCTATTACAATTGAAGACCTTTCTTGAAAGTTCTCAAGGAGGATATCAAGAATCTCATCCTTTGGAACCTCTGAGAGGTTTTCACCATTAGATACATCTTTTTTTTTTACTATTTTAGGATCTGACACTGCCACAATGTGGTTTTCATTGTCAGTTCCCTTTTTCTTTTTATTGTTCAATTTTTAACTGAGAAAATTGATATCTGCATGTGACATGTTGACACTCCTTGCATTGGTGGAAGAAGGGTAAGGTTCACAAGCATTTAGATAGCAAGCCAAGGTGTACTCATTGGAAAATTTGAGGATAGGAGTAGGATTTGTATTAGTCCAATCAATTAGGTATGGATTTATCAAAGACAAGGAGTCTGACTCTGGGAAGGACAACATTGTGTTAGTGTCAAGACTATTAACTAACATGACATGTACTATTAAGTTACGTTCATTGATGTTTAGATCAATAAGAGTTAGATCGTCATTAAAAGGGTCATTGTTAGTTATATGTAGACCAAACTCTAGTGACTCGTCAATAGAAATTTCATCATCATCTCTTTGTAAAAGGACACTTCTTTCTTGTCACCTCTAAAGTTCTTCTAGACTGATGAGAACACCAGTATCTCAATCAATGATTAGGGGAAGGAACTCTTCCTCTGCTTCAGGAATATCACTATTGTTGGGAGTAGTGTTAGAATGTTCATTGGGTGTTCATGGAGCTGAAAACATGTGAACGACATCTATTTCAATGTCCTTTGTGGTGACAGATAGCTCATCCCATTCATAATCATGAGAGTTAGTTACTTCATCATCAGACTTATTTAATAATTCTGCAGTAGTTATCTGATGTACTCGATTACCCACCTGTGAATCAAAGTGTGGTAAATCAAGGACATGTGTGATTTTGACTAACTGCCCCCAATTAGGATGTGAATCCTATTGTTGGGATGTGCTCTCAGTATTCATTGCTATCAATGGTACCTCTAGATCATCTTATGTTGTGTCTCCTACCTCTTGAATAGGAGCTTGTGCTAACAATGGTATGCCAATATCTTTATGTACTACAAAGCTTGGTATATAGCGCTCGCCTTGATATTCAGGATTCTCTATGCCAACATGTAATAACCTTTCATAGGACCATTGTTCTAGTTCAATCTCTTCTATTTCATTACTCCCTTTGTCAGAGATCAAACTATATTTTGAAGTAGGTTTGTCAGATTCATCATTAAAGCCTAGTCCTATTTTGTCTCTTGTATTCCTGAATTCCATGTGCACTCGTTCAATAATTCCTCTTCTGGTGTCACTTAGAGGTCCTTTTCCTTTGTATCCCATCTTTTTGAGGAGGTTGTATCCCTTTCTATACTACCCTGGGGATATTTCTACATGTTTTACCTCAGCTTCCTTTGGTTCTCCTTTGTAAAGCCAGTCCAAGATTGTATGTTCTTCTGTGTTATCTAAAGAAGATGTGGATGCCTTAACCATGTCGGTTGCTTTATGAATTTCTGGTTCTTTACACACGGCAGGTGTGAAAGATGGGGAGGGTTTTCCTTACGATCTTGGTGATACTGGTAATTTTGTTAATGAGGGGGTCATATCCAGCTTGTATTCTCCCATACCTGTTTCTTCAAGTTTTAAGGTCTTCCCAAAGCTTTTCATAACCATGTCCTTGGTAGTCTTGGGAGAAATCTCATCCATAGCCTCTTTGTTATGTGGAATCATACTACCTTCGTTCATATTCTTTCAGGTATAATTAGCATCTGCAGGAATTTTTACTTCCACCCCATTATGTGGGAACTTGATACACTGGTGGTAAGTAGATGGCACAACTTGCATTTCGTGGATCCAAGGTCTCCCCAATAGGATTTTGTAGGCTAGGGGTAGAACTAGAACTTGACATATGACATTTCTTTCAATTGGCTTGACTCTGATAGGTAGAACAATAAGACCTTTAGAGGATATTTCTTCCTCATCATAAGCTTTGATAGTGATTTTTCTTCTAGAGTCAATGGTCTGTTCTGAAAGACCCAGTTTCCTAATCAAATTAAGGGTACAAATATTCAATCATGAGCCTCCATCTATCAATACATGTCTAACATAGGATTTATGAATGAGGACTTCAATATGAAGAGGTTAATTATGTGGATGTGTCAAATATTTATCATCCTCTTCAGAAAAGGAGAGGTAATGTGGTGTTGAAATGTGATTAACCATCACTTGGAATTTGTCTATATCAAGGTCCTTTTGGACATTTGCGGCATGTAGGGCTTGTTCCAGGATTTCCCTATGCACTGTGGATATTTTAAGCAACTGAAAAATAGAAATTTTAGCAAAGGTTTGTTGCAATTGGTCCACCAAGTCATACTTTTATGTAGGAATAGTAACCATGTGTTTTGCTACTAGTTTAGGGATAGTAACAATAGGGACCTTGGATTTTGATGTTGGTTTTGAGGTAGAATTAGGTCCTTTGATCATGACCTATGCTTGGCTCCAAATCACCACATTCGATTGGAAAGAAATACCTTTAATTGTGACCACATTAATTGATTCAGTTTTAATGTCTAGCATATTGATCATGTTATCATTATTGAAGTAGGTGTAGTTTACTTCATTAGATTTTCCTTTAGATGCTTCCCCTTTCTCATAATTAGGGAATGGTTTGTTAAATGTTGTATGATCTTCATTGGTAGTGTGTCCCTCCACTTTGATTTTTCCTCCTTCAATGAGGTCTTGAATAACATGTTTGAGTTTAAGACAGTTGTTATCCTTGTGTCCTTTGTTCTTATGAAAGACGTAGTAAGAGTTATCATCCCACCACCTTGGTTTGACAATTGGTTCCCATGGTTTGGAATCTAGGATTGTGAGGATTTTGTTGTCTAAAAGTGTCTACAAACCAGTCTCAAGAGGTTCTCCCAAAGGAGTGAATGTTCTTTGAGGTTTTGAAGTCCATGGACAACCCTTGCTATTTTTATTCTTTGCTTTGGGTATGGGGGTCGTTACCTTGGAATCTTTGCTTTCTTGCATGTTTTTAGTCAGATTGAACACCTTAGGTTTAGGACCAACATTGGATGCATCTACTACACCATTGTTGATAGCATTTTTGTTATGCTTCCACCATTTAGGTTTGGAGTTGGAGTTGTTAGATTTGTTTTCACTTTGAAGAGTGATCTCCCCCTTCTTGACCATAACTTCTTTGATACGGAGGGTGTTCTTGATCATCCTATTGAAGCTAGGGGATTCTTGCATTTTCAATGCATAGTTCAACTCAGGTACCAAGTTATTGACAAAGATTTCCATTTTCTCAGATTCGAGAATAGCTCTTGAATACCATGCAAAGATTTTCCTCCACCATTATAGAAAGCTGGTAAAGGATTCGCTAGTCTTTTGTTTAGTGTTACATAGATCCATCATAGTCACATCATGTTGTATATTATAGGAGTAATGTTGGATAAATTATTGAATTAACTCCTCAAAATTTTTGACCTTAGGTGTAAGCTTGGAGAACCATTCCATGGCGTTGCCTCCTAGACTTCTAGGAAAAATCCGTATAAGGTAAGTAGGTTCGTGCATGTACTCTATGCTAAGAGCACAAAATTCTCTAACATGGTCATGTGGATTAGTCTCTCCCGTATACTTGTCATATTTTGACCTTGCCATGTTAGAAGGGAATGGAACCATAGTGATACTCTTGCCAAAAGGAAATGGACAAATGGAGTCCATAGAGTATTTCATTTTGGGTTTAGTCTTCTCTTGCTTGAGAGTCATAAGCTCCATTTGCATTAAGGTAAGTTGTTTGGAAAGAATAGAAATAGGAGTCGGTACCTCCTTTTCCTTTAGTTGTTCCACATCATAATCCTTGGGTAACTTTACACCAGTGGGTGCTAGATGGAGAAAGTATTTCTCTTTATCTTCGTCAATCATCTTTTCCATTATCTTATGGAGCCTCTTGCTTTGTCTGAGTTTATCATATTCTTCTTTAGTGATGTCTTCCTCACTTCCTGATTCAAATAGAGGATGTTAAAATGTGGGTTCTTCTTCTTCATCGATATATTCATGCTTTTGGTTTTTTCTATTGTCATATTCGTCAAAAGCTTCACTCCATCGACGAGTGGACCTGTCCATTTCTGGAGATTCTAGATCGAGTAGGGAACTATGAGATGTTTATCCTTGAAATTTTGGTGATTTAGGAGGTACTTTTGATCCTTTAGATGTGTACTTGTTGCGTCTTGTGTTAATCATGTATCTGTATCTCAACTTCGTCAAAGTTTCCCGATAGTGTCAGGTAGTATCTTGAATCGTTCAAGTGAGTGTGTCTAGGTGGAAGTATCATTTGTATTTAGGTGGAAGTATCATTTGTATTTTGGTGGAAGTAAATGATTCTAGCATCAAAGGGTTAGAATTCTCTGATATTGAGCTGGGAATCAAGTTTTTGTAAAAAGCGGATAGACCACATGTATTGAGACAGATAGCGTAAAACTGATAGGACATGCAAGGTAGACGTCTGAAAAAGTGTTTCGAAACAGCAACAAGGAGACTAGAAAAGACAACAGGGACAGACTAAAGAGCCAAAAGGGTATCCAAGTCAACTAAGTTTTCTTGAGAGACTATTCTACAAGTGCCCATTGTCCTAGATGCGAGCTCCTAGATGTGAGCAAGGAAATATAGTATACGAGTTGTTGATGACCCTAGATGCGAGCTTGAACCCTAGATGTGATGATGTCCTAACCAGATACGAGCCAGGGTACTAGATGCGAGCCATAATACCAAATATGAGCCAAGAAATCTGGGATGGGAGTTTCTGATGTCTCTATCAGATTTTGCCAATTTTGAAAAATTTGTCTTAAAGTGTGTGAAGTTTGTTTGATTGTAGATTGTGTTCTGAGACCAATCAGTGGGTGAAAAATACATATGTAGACCAAGGATTGAATTTTGTTTCTTTTTTTGAAGCTTTTTATCTTGTTAGTGATCTTTCAGATATATGAAGCAAATTTGCATTATTAGGGGAACAAAAATATCCTTATGCCCTACTTTCTAGGTGGAGGATGAAAATCCTTGCTCGTTGGTACACACTCAAATGCTAATCAGAATACATCCATCACCAAGCATACAATGGCTCCAGTCATGATGTTGTATTAGCCGACTCCAAACACAAGTGAGGGCACAATATGACGAGTGTCTTGGGGCAATTACTTTTTGCCTTGCACAAGGATTATCACCCTTTTGGGAATGAATCGGGTAGTTTTTCTATGAAGTTCATTGTTTATGATGGGGAAATCCATTCAAAATTGTCTCCCATAGAATTGCACAAGGAAAAATTGACGCATATATCCCTATGAGTACTCAAATATGTGTAGTCTCACAAGCAAGATTCAAGCAGTTCCGCTCTACACATACCCAAGCATGTTCAAGGAATGATGTCAAAATTCTGAGAATAAAAATTGGCTCCATCTTCTGAGGCTTTGGCCTACTAGGAAGCAATTATTTATAGTGAGTTGGAAGGGTTGGCGTAAAACCTGTCCTCACTTGGGTCATTCCCGAGATGTTTTTTCCTCAACCGGTAGGCCCTCTACGGTTAAATAAGCATACAAAGGATTGGCGAGCGAAGGATGTCTAGATTTCTATTTCTTCAAAAGAAGAAGAGCATGCTCTCCTAATCCATGTCATTTTCTCCCAAAACATGTAAATCAAAGTTTTGTTCCCTCAAGCTATGTTGAGCCTGATTTAGATGTTCCTAAGTTAATGGAAAATAGAATGCGTGAAAGCAAATTTTGCGTTGTTCAATTACCCGTAATATTAAGTGATTTGCTTGTTCAATTTCAGATCCCAAATTTAGACGATGAATTTCATTTATCCCACAAAATTTAGGTGACATTTGTTGTTCATTTACTGATTCCAAAAAGGAATTATACGGTGAGTTTTCTTTGTTCTTTTACCCAAAATTCCTTTCAAATTCTAAATCAATGTTTAATTTTCTGATTTTTCTCTAAAGGAAAAGAGCATACTTCTTAATTGATTTAGCAAATGACAAGAAAATATTTTTAGTTTGAAAAATAGAATGAAAGTAGAGGTCAAGATAAGGTGAGGATAATCTGGAAAACAACAAGTTAGTATTCTCTTTCCCCACTTTTTCAGCCCTGATGACAACCTGTAAGCACTAATTAAGTTGTCCAAAAGATCAAAAACCAAACTGGTTAAGATTTTAGAGGTTAGGCAAAGAAGTACGCAAAACTTTAACCAGATGCGATCCTATAAATATAGAATATGATGCAGTTTACCAGATACGATCCTCTACTACCAGATGTGATAGAATTTTCACCAAATGCGAGCCTATATTGAAAATGACCCAGGAAATCTCGGATGTGAGCCTCATTTTCTGTGGTGCAAGGGCGTATCCCAGATGCGAGCTTCTGCTACCAGAAATGACTCTGGACCTTAAAACTGGGAAGATAAATTGGTGAAAATTGAGTTAAAATGAGGCAAAATCAAGAATTAGGCCCCACAGTGGGTGCCAAAAATGTGTGTGAAATAGTGCACCTGTTACCTATGACACAACACTTCAATAGATCATTACATTAGTGAAAATGGGGTTAATAAGGCATGGAAATCCACTAAAATCAATATATTGCTTTCTAACTAGGAGGAGTGTGAAAAACAACATAATAGCCCTCAGATTATATCTTTTCCAGTGACATATACAACCTAGCATGAAATATTCTATTAAAAAAAAGAAAGATATCTAAATAACATGCATTCTAGTTCTAGAAATGAAGATAAATCAATGCATAAACATCGAAACTAAATATTACATGAATCTATATAAATCCTAATAGCATAACAATTCATTTTCAATCTAAAATGAAGGCTTATTTGTGCTCAAAAACTCCTTCTATTTATAGAAGAAATGAGGAGAGAGAGGGGGGACAAGGGTCATTAATGGAGTTGCAGACCTCATTTATGAGGTGTAAGAGGAATAACTGCCAAAGGCATTGAAGAAGCATGGGCTTGAGGAATATGCATTAAATGCAAGCATTTAAGATGCATGGAGAGGTCATACACATTAAATGCAAGCACTTAAGAGGCATGGAGAGGGTTTAGAGTCAAGCTTGAGAAAGTTGACTTTCTCAAGTGTGTTGAGTTCCTTATCACATTTTTAGGAATGTGACATCATTAGGAAGTGGGTTAGAATGGGATTAGGATTGGGATTAGATTTAGCATGGGGTGAATAGGTTGGGATGGGTTTGAACCCAGGTTCAAGGTGGTTGAGGTAGGTTAGGTTAGGGGTTTAGGGGAATATTAATGTAATGAATTATTAAATATATTCATTCAAAAATAGGAATATTAATTATTTAAGCTTTTTATTGCTTTAGACAATTAATTAAGACTATAGCCAATTAATTAGATTAATTTAGGCTAGAAGATAGGTTTTTTGCAAGTGATTTGATATAATAGGGATTTATTTAATTCATTTTAAATTAATTACCTTAACCATGTTTGATTTGAAATGTTTCAGATTAAATTGATTTGATTTGATTGGCTTAGGTGATTAATAAAATTTAGTGAATAGATCACTTAGGAGATTAAATCTGATTCGAATGAATTATGTTAGCCGATTGAAGAGTTGTCTGGAAATAATTGTGGGTATGATCACTTAGGGAAGATAGGGTCTATAGTCAGAGTAGACCAAATCCAGGTGGTTACATGTGGAACTTGTGAGAGCTGTGCAACTAGAACAGATTTGTCTAGCTCATCATATTTAGTCTCACTCTCTTTTCCAAGTAATAGTCTTCTCCTTGTTCTTGTGGATTGTTTCTTGCCTCTTGTTCGCTCATAGGTTTTACCTTTCAGTTGAATTACCTCGGTAGCCTTCTTCTCTATAGGTTGTACCAATGATCTGGTGTTCCCTGTAATACCTCTTTTGCTCGGTGAGGGAAATTGTACATTTTGTTTCTCAACCACTACAAGGGATTGTACATTATTAGTATCCAAAATATCTTCAACTCTAATGTTCTTTGATAAAACATTTATCATTTTACTTGCCTTCTTAATTAACCTAGGTACCAAAAAACCTTGCTTGATTTTGTCTTTGACTTCCTCATAAGTGCCATATCTCTTTTCATTGGGGTCAATTGTTTTTTCTAATAGGGCTTCAATCTTTTTAGAACCTATATCAATATCCATTTGATAACTCATTGGTTGAATCCATCCAATTCTCAGTTCAACAGCTTTGACTATACAAACATATGTATCTACTTCAAAACATATGTTATCATGATATTTGGCAACTACTTGAGGTGGAATCCTATACATTTTGTGCATTCTAGCTTGGAACTTCAGAAAATAATCAGACATGATTGCATCAAACTTATCTCCAAGACTGTCTATAAACTCATGTATCTAATATATAAATGGCCTATCAGTCTTCCAAACTATATCTCCAATGGAGGGAAATAAATTCTGGTAATAGAAGAAGATACATACCAACAATGAACCAAATTTCAAAGTGTTGGTCTTTTCTTTCCTGATTGTGTTCATATTGTCTTCTAACTACTTCAGAAAAACTTCATAGAGATCTATCGATAATCCTTTCTTCACTATCTTGTATGCTAGATCAACTTCCCCACATGTTACACTCTCCACTTGGGATGATTGAAACACTTGGTAAGATATGATGTTACTTGTTGTATCGTCACAAAATGGAAGCACTTCCATTTTAGACTAGTTTAGCCCTTCGAGTAAGTGGTTTGGGGTCATGTCAAATGCCTTGAGTGGGTCTCTAACTTGGATCTAGATTTTCACCCTTTTCTGCCTCATTTTCCACTTCTCTCTGGCCTATTTTTGGCATCCTGAACTGTACATCTAAGATTCTTGACCTCAGGGTCAAGGTTGACCTTCTAGGTCAAGGTCAAACTTGACCCTGACCTAGGTCAAGGTTGACCTTGACCCTGACCTACATCAAAGTCAACCTTGACCCTGACCCTGGGTCCAGATTTCATGTTTTCAGGGTTTTCAGATGTCAGGCTTTGAAAATATTTAATTCTCACTTCCGGGTCAGCTGTTTTGGTCTTTGAGGCAACCACTCTTGAAATTATATTTAATATAGGTCCACTTCTAGGGATATAGGTCTAATTGGAATTTAATTCTCCTATATAGGCCTCTCTAGAAGATTGTGCCCTAGATTGGTATATAAGGAAGCTTTCTCCTCTCATTTTCTCTAAGCACAAACAATCTAAGACTCTAAGACGCAAGAAGCAATTTCATCCATCCAAAATCTATGCATAATCTATTAAAGCGAGCATCTACTCTTAAGCATTCAACCATTCAAGCACATTCAAGCATTCAATTCATCAAGGAGATCCATTGGTAGCCATTGAAGGCTTCAAGCTCTATGGAGCCCTCTTGTTGAAGATTTCTCCATCCACATCCATGCAAGCCTCTTCCTATTCCAAGATCTATTCAAGATTGGTGTTGAAGATCTACAAGCAATTTATTTGAGACATCCTACATCCTACATTCTACATTTTTCATCCTTTTGGAGCATACATACTTGTGGATCCAAGGATATGAATCCTCCATAAGGGTTTCTATACAAGCAAGTTGAATTGGTTTATTTACTTTGTTTTATGCAATTTCAATTATATTTTAAGATTAATTCCAAAACCAAGGTTTGACCAAGGAAAACCCCTCCCCAATAAACAAAACCATTTTTCTTGTAGGTACAGGTACAAGACAGTGAATTTAGGAACATATTTGGATACCCTTTTCGGCCAACTTTCGGGATCCGCAAATAGAATTTCCATCAGAGCAGTGCAAGACAAGGTCAACATTTTGGGGCATAATTGCACCTCGACAAAGAGGTCAAGGATGACCTGACTCATAAAAGGAAAAGATTTATGGGTTTTGTCCGTCTCTGCATTTATATTCTAGATACTCTTGCGGAATTTCCTGAAACCTGCCACAAACATTAGAAAATAGGATTTTCCAGATCTTCTATATTTTGAGGTTAGTACTTGTCTTCCATTCATTTCAATTAAGGTTTCAATCAATTCTATTAAATACTCTTCATCCATTATTCAGGATTGTAAGGCTTTCTTCTTTCTTCTTATTTCTGATCGATTGATGCATTTGTGCATTAACCATTTTCTTATGGTTGATCAAAGTGGATCTTGTGTGCTAAAAATGTGTCACACTTCTATGAGCCATTATATTCAATATTTCTCAAGAACGAGGTCTCAAATGGTGACTCATAGCTCTCTATTCATGGAGTGCAAGGGTTTGTAATGGAGGCCCTCAGATTGACCTAGTTTGTGCACATGCAAGTACACCATAAAACTAGAGATTCAAAGAGGAAAAGAAAGAGTGCTAGTCTCCATGATCATCAAGTATGCATGCAAATGAAAGCTATTCTATATGATAACAATACAAGAAATGAAATTAATCTATATGATAACAATGCATGATTATTCTATGAAAGGAAATACAAATGCAAGATTAATCTATGAAAGGAAACATGAATCTCATCTAACATGCAAGTGCAAAATTAATCTAAATGGATTGTCATGGGGCATGAAAGAAGAAGAAAAGAAGAGAGAAGTTGCAATATCCAAGCTCAAGTGCTCAAAATCTCCTCCAAAATTGCTCTCCAAGCCTGCAGCATAACAATAGCATGAAAAAGATCATTTTTTGATTTATTGATTATTGATTATTGATTATTGATTATTGATTATCCAAATAAGAAGGAGAGGTTTCCTTATAAAGAGCAATGGGCGGTAGAGATTAAGAGGCAAAAAGAAAATAAGCAATGGTGGAGATTGAATCTTGGTTGATCCATGTGCTCATATCTTCAAAAGGCAAAATCAAAGGCTATGATTAAGAGGCAAAAAGCCCACCACTTAGGAAGATGTGTAGAAAAAGGAACTTTATTTATTTTTATTTAATTTATTTCCTTTTTCAACAAAGACGGATTTAAGTGGGGGTTTTATTTAATTAAAAGAGGGATTTTCTATTAATGAAATAAGATTATTTAATTTAATTAAAAGGGATATTTTCTTTTAATTAAATAAGATTATTTTATTTAATTAAAAGGGATATTTTAATTAAATGAGATAATATTATTTAATTAAGAGAGATTCTAATTAAATAAGATAAGATTATTTAATTAAAAAGAAATTTTAATTAAATAAGATTATTTTATTTAATAAAAAAGAAATATTTTCTTTTAATTAAATAAGATAATTGATGAAATGATCAAACCTTAGGAAATATAGAAATAATTGAATTAATTACGATTTGATTAAGGAAATTGATTTGAATTGAAAATGTTGCAAAGCATTGATTCAAGAAATTGATAAATTGATTCTGTCATTTGATAAATTGAAGAATGGGGGCCCATAGTCTAGGCGACCATTTTAGGGTGCATACATTTGCCCCTCTTTGACTAATGTGTAATCGTTAAGGGAACACATGTAGTCAAAGAATGCAGTTGAAGTGTGAGATCGATTTGGGATCACAAAACAACCCAGACGTGTGATCTTTATGGGAACACATCAGGACAAAGATAAGCCAATTGAAAAAGAAAAGGTCAACACCCCTATAAATAGGTAATTTACATGTCCAAGATAAGATTCTCAGGCAAGGTTTCCCCAATCAGAGCGCTTGATAGGTTTGATAAAGCTGAATCAAGGATTGAAGTTTGATAGGTATTGTCCCCTTGTGAACGAAATCGAAATGAGATAGAGGAGAAACAACAAATTGATAAATTTGATCATGTCGAACTAAAGATAAGGTTCTTGATGTAAGATGAAAGCTATAAGGATCAAAGAACCAAGGTAGATCATCAAGCATGAAAGATTATGCCCCAAGGTTGAATTAGAAGAAAAGAAGTAGGGTGAAAGCGAATGGAAGATAGAAGTTTGGAAGAGGTGGAAAGAAATGGAGAAAAGAAAGAGAATGCCCCAAAATCAATCAACTGTGTAAGATAGAAAATTTTGATTGAGATCACAAAAGAAGATAAGGAAATGAAGATCGGAATGTGATTACAGTTGATTAAAATTCCGCAAGAAAGATGAAGGAAAACCCTCACAAACTCATGATCCAGCCTAAAAATGAAAACTAACATGAGGTCTAACAATGCAAGCTACATGAAAATGCAAAGGTGTACTTGCAATAGAGAAACCATAACATAGGAATTTGTGTTCATCATTCATTAGAGAATGTTAAGGAACTTATTTTCATCATTGGGCCATTAT
>MU223097.1:5663389-5675600 GCA_018584345.1 Thuja plicata | reverse complement strand
GACATCAGAAAATCACACAATCATCACTAGTCACAAGTGCAACTATGAAGATATGAATGTGATTTATATCAGATTGGAAAGTGGAAAGATTCTAACATAAGCATCAAAGACATAAAGGTCAAGATGATTGTGATGTTAGCTTACCCAATTAAATATAGAAAAACCATTCTCGCATCAAGGCATAGAGGCCAGGATGACCAGCAGAACGGTTGTGCAAAACAGTCAAGGATGATGCCTCAAATCTCCTAAGTGTTTCAAGGGAACAACAAGAGACACTCAAGAGTTTCAAGACCACACCCACAAGAAGAAAGAAAATAAAAACATGCCTTGTGCCCCAAGTCCTCTAGCTATGCATCCTGGAGAGACTTATTAGACAAGGACACTCAACGAAAATCAGTAACAATTAGCACACAAAGAAAAAATCATGACATAGCTCAAGCATTAAATGTTGTGTTTAAAAATTTAAGTGTGTTAACTGATACTGAGTTCCGAGGATAAAGATCAAATGCTCGCAAGCATGACAAAATGGGGTAAGACCAAACCGATAAGTGTTGAAAAACACTCAATGTCAAGGGTTGTATTGAAAAATACAGTTGATGTGGTGTTTAAAAAACAATCTGTGAGATGTCCTAAAGACTAAGGCATCCAAGAGACCAAAGCTAACACAGTTATGCCTCCTAGACAAAGACAAAGACCAATTCCAAACCAAGGCATGATGGAGAAAGGCTAAGTGTCAAGGACACGCGCTAAGAAACAAGGGTGCGAAGGCCTCAAGTAGCGCCCGTTTCCAAGTTTTCACCACTTGGATTTTATTACAATTTTTTCTCTTTCATCATTTTTTTTTATTTTTTTCTTATTTTTTTTCAGGACTTTTTATAATGTTTTGAATTTTTGCTACCAAGGCACCTGTTTCCAGGTTTTCACCAAGGCACTTGTTCTATTTTCTTTGAATTTTTTTATTTTTTTATTTTTTTTATTTTTTGTATTTTTGGAATATATTATTTTTTTTAGAGATACATCAAAGCGCCTATTGCTAGGTTTTCACTAAGATGCTCATTTTTTCAGGACATTTTCCAATTTTTAGAATTTTTGACAATATATCCTTTTTTGGATTTTTTCAAGATCAATAATTATGTACAAAGGATGCCCCCAGAACGAATGGGCATCATGGATAGAACTTCTTCAGGTGCAAGACATTGATAGGATTAGGGAGCTGCTCTCCCTCTGTTGTGCACAGTAAATAAGCACCTAACTTAAAAGCTATTGTAATGATGTTAGGTCCAAGCCAATTAGGTTCAAATTTACCCGTTTGATCTCTATGCTGTTGATTCTTAGGATTTTCACATAGGACAAGATCTCCCACTTAGAATTCTCTAGGGTGAACCTTTTTGTTGAAGGCTTTGGAAATGCGCTTTTTATAAACCCTCATATGGTCAAATGATGCTTGACATTTTTCATCCAAAAGTTCTAAATCTTGAAGTCTCATGGTGCAGTAGTCTTCATCTAGAACTAGACCTTTGAGGGAAACTCTAAGTGATGGAATCTCAACCTCCAAAGGTAACACTGCTTCAGCACCATATGCAAGGGAAAAATGAGTAGCCCTAGTAGGAGTATGAATACTCATTCTATAGGCCCACAAAGCCAGATTTATCTGTAAGTGCCAATCTCTACCATTCTTACAAATTTTTCTATGCAAGATTTTAAGAATGGTTTTGTTTGATGCCTCTGCTTGACAATTTCCTTGAGGGAAGTAAATGGAGGACCAGTGTTGTTTAATCTTGAATTTCTTGCAGAACTGTTTAAGGTCCTTATTTTTGAACTGGCCTCCATTATCAGTGATAATCTTGGAAGGCACTCCATATTGACAGATAATATGGTTCAGAATGAATAGAGAGACTATCTTACCCGAGGCAACAGAAAGTGGGACAACTTCTACCCATTTATTGAAGTAATCAGTAGCAGTGATAATAAACTTGTGTCCACCTGATGAGTTTGGATGGATCTTCCCAACAAGATCAAAGGCCCAACGCTGAGATGGCCAATGAGATATAGAAGAAATGAGCTCCCTGCCTGGAGCATGTATCAGGTTAACATGTTTTTGACACTTTTCACATGACTTTGCAAAAGCTACTACATCAATCTGCATCGTAGGCCAATAGTACCCTACCCTAAGAAACCTTCAAACCATGGCAAGACCATTGGAATGTCCCCCACAGATTCTCTCATGGATGTAAACTAACCCTTGGTTGGACTCTTCCTTTTCTAAGCATCTAAGATGTGTTCCATCTAGACCCCTCCTATACAAATCACCAGAGATAAGGGAATGGCGAGAGGCATTTTGGGTAAGGTTTCTAAGTTCAGATCAGTTAAAGGTTTCAGGTATAATGCCATCACAAAGTTATGAGTAAATGGCACCATACCGGGATGACTGATGACCAACAAGGGTAAAAATGACATGGCTTTCTTGGGATTCATAGATAGGGTGATGTAGCTCTTCTACCAGGAATTCAAATCTTTATTTATGTTTCTCTAACTAAAGGAGTAAAGTGAGTGTAGCCATAGCGTCAGCTACTTTGTTTTTTGCTCTAGGGATTTGCTGAAATGTGATGAATGTGAAGTATAATTTCAAGGAATCAACTATTTTCTTGTAAGGTACCAGTTTCTCATTTTTTTTATATTCATCATTAACTTGGTTGATTATCAGCTGTGGATCTCCATAGATGTGTAACTCTGTGATTCTCCATTTTATGGCCATCTTAAGTCCATTTGTTAAAGCTTCATATTCAGCAACATTGTTTGTACATGGGAACAATAACTTGTAAGACTTAGGAATCATGTACCCATGAGGAGAAACAAACAATACACCTTTTTCAATAAGCACTGAAGATCTATCTTGAAAGTAGCTAGGGAGATTATCAAGTACCTCATCCTTAGGCTCCTCAGAGAGGATTTCACCCTTGGATACATCATTTCTTTTTACTTTTTTCAGTTCTGACACTGCCACACGGTGGTTTTTGAAATCAAAACTCCTTTTCTTTTTATTTTATTTTATTTTTATTTTATGACTAAGGTACTTGATGTCTATCTCTTTCATACTAGTAGTTGGTTCACTGGTGGAAGAGACTACAGGTTCAATGACATTTAAGTAACAGGCTATGTCATAATCATTTTGGAATGTTAAGAGCTTAGGTTCTTGATAGCATTGGGACCAATAAATGAGGTCGAGATGAACAAGAGACAATTCAATGACTGGTCCAAGGTTATAAATGTGAATGATATTATCACTGGTGACTGAAGAGTCAGAGAGCATCAAGTATCCTTGTAAGCTACCCAAATTAGGATTTGTCCTAACAAGGTAAGAATCATCCACTAAGGAAACAAGTTCAAATCCTCTAATCCTACATGTGACTCGTTGGCTACCTTAGGTTGAGAACTATAAGTGTGAATAACATCAATATCTCTATCAACTATGGAAGACTCTGAGAAGGAGTCCCATTCATACTCATATGAACTTGTGTCTGAACTGCGACTAGGATGTTTACACCATGAAGGTTTGGAACATCGTGATGTGGAAGATCTAGTTTCATTAAGGGTAGCACCTTATTTTCCCATTAAACAAACAAGATTCTTTCGTTGACGTTCTCTAAAAGGATCTTCTACATCTGATTCTTGTACTAAAGTTGCAACTATCTCATGAGTGATTGGACTATCTAAATCTCCCCAAAGTAGATTAGTGGAAGGGACCCAATCTTCACACATGTCTTACTGATTTTTCAAAATAGGTATGTCTTCTAGTTCATCTTCACTATCCAACTTATCCAGGATAGGAGTAGTGTGCTTATTGTGATTCGCAAATCCTAGGCCAACCGGCTTCTTAGACTTGCATCCAAAAAGAGCATGATCAAGAGGTTCAGATCTAGCATCCAATCTATGATTAAGAGGGCCATGTCCAGGATAGCCCATCTATCTGAAAAAATTATACCCTCATCTGTAAGCCTTAGGAGAGGGAGAGAAGTTCTCATTGTGCATATATTTCTCTTCTCTACAGATCCAGTCTTGAACAAATGTCTCTCCTTTCTCATCTTGAATAGGCACCGAGGATTCTACAAACATGCCAAATAAATTCATAGCTGAAGAGGAGGGTCTCTTTTCTTGTGAAGGTTTTCCCTAAGACCGAGGCAAAAATAGTAGTGTTGTGAGGGAGTTGATTTGATACCCCCCCATGCCAAGGTTTACTGACTTGAACTAGTCTTTACATTCATCTAAGGTTGCATCAAAATCTTCTGCTTCTCTATTGAGGGGAACATGAGTTCCTGCTGAAATGGAATTGACAGATAAAGTGTTATCCCCAGGTATACAAATCTCTATTCCATTGTAGGGGAACTGAACACACTGATGATAGGTAGATGGCACTACTTGCATATCATGAATCCATGCTCTACCAAGTAAGATATTATACGCAATGAGGGCAGCATCAACTATTTGAAATAAAATATCTTTTTCAATAGGGCCAATCCTAACAGGAAGGATGGCCTATCCCTTGAAACTTCTTTCCCCCTCATCATAGGCTTTAATGGTGATCCTTTTCTTGGTATCTATGACTTTTTCAGAATAATCCAACTATTTAAAAAGACTTAAGGAGAAAATATTAAGCCCAGCACCCCCATCTATCAAGACGCGCCTAACACAGGTTTTGTGGCTCATGACCTCAATATGGAGAGAGAGATTGTGTGGGTGGCTCAAATATTTATCATCATCCTCTGAAAAGGTAAGGTAATGAGGGCTAGCAATGTGATTAACCATGTTATGGAATTGATCGACATCTAAGTTGTTGGTGACATTTTTCACGTGCAAAGCATCCTCAAGGACTTGCTTGTGTCTCAGGGACAACTCTAAGAGCTCAAGATCACAATCTAAGTTGGGGATCTTTACAATTGATCAACAAGACTATAGCTTGACTATAACAAGGGTACAAATGACATGACTTTCTTGGGAGTCATAAATAGGGTGATGTAGCTCTTCCACCAGGAATTCAAATCTGGATTCATGTTTCCCTAACTGAAGGAGTGAAGCAATTGTAGCCATAGCATCAGTTGCTTTATTTTTTTCTCTAGGGATTTTCTGAAACATGACAAATGTGAAGTATCATTTCAAGGAATCAACCATTTGCTTACAAGGTACCATCTTCTCATTTTTTGTTTGATATTCATCATTGATTTCATTGATTATCAGTTGTGAATCCCCATAGATGTGTAACTCTATGATTCTCCATTCTATGGCCATCTTAAGTCCATTTGTTAAAGCTTCATATTCAATAATGTTGTTTGTACATGGGAACAATAACTTGTAAGACTTAGGAATCGTGTACCCATGAGGAGAAACAAACAACACACCAGCTCCTAAACCATTTTGCATAAAGGATCCATCAAAGAAAATCCTCCATGTTCTTTCAGTAAATGACACCATTAGGTGTTCATTAGGGAATTCAACTTGAATAGGTGCATTATCTTGTATTGGGAAATCAGCCAATTGATCTACAATGTCTTGTCCTTTGATTGCTTTGCACTCAATGTACTCTATGTCAAACTCTGAAAGGATCATCATCCATTTAGAAAATCTACTTGTGAGGGCAGCCTTACCTAGTAAATACTTCAGTGGATCTATTTTTATGATGAGGTGTATAGTGTGTGCAAGCATGTAATGTCACAAATTTTGGGAAGCAAACACAACTGCAAGGCAAGCTTTCTCAATGATGGTGTAGTTAACCTCATATGAAACAAGAGTGTGTCTAATGTAGTATATTGCTCTTTCTTTCCCATGTTCATCAAGTTGAGCTAGTAATGCCCCCAAGGAAGATTATGTCACTAAAATGTATAGAATAAGTGGTTTCCCTGGGATAGGAGACATTAAAATGGGAGGAGTTGCCAAGTATTTCTTGATTTGATCTATGCTCTTTTGAAAATCCTCATTCCAAACACATTTGACTCCTTTGTGTAAGTTCTTGTTGAAAGGTTGAGCTCTATCTTCCAACTGTGAAATGAATCTCCTTATGGATTGAAGACATCCTTGAAGACTCCTCATTTGACTAATGTTTCTAGGAGGTGGCATATCTATGATGGCTTGGACTTTTTCAGGGTCTACCCCTGTTACTTTTTCTGAAATGATGAATCCTAGTAGTTTTCCAGAGGTGACTCAAAATGAACACCTTTTTAGGATTTAACCTTAGTTTAAATTGTGTCATGCGATCTAGAATGACTTCTAAATCATCTAAGTGTGTGTCTCTTTTCTTAGACTTGGCCAAGGTGTCATCCACATAATCTTCCATGTTCTTATGCATTATGTCATGAAAAATGGTTGTCATATCTCATTGATAGGTGGATCCTACATTTTTTAATCCAAAAGGCATAATGTTCCAACAATAGGTACCTCATGCACAAGTGAATGCAGTCTTTTCTTGATCTTCAGGAGATATCTTAATCTGATAGTATCTAGAAAAACCATCCATCAAGGAATAAATCTCATAACTCGTAGTCATATCCACTATCATGTCTATATTGGGAAGTGGAAATTCATCCTTTGGGCATGCTTTATTGACATCTCTAAAATCTATGCAAACTCGAATGGATTTGTCATGTTTGGAAATTGTTACAATGTTTGATATCCATTCAGCATAGACATTAGCTCTTATAAATCCTATACCAAGGAGTTTCTCTAATTTTTCTTTGACTAGGAGAGCTATGTGAGGATTTATCTTTCTCAATTTCTGTTTAACCGGTTTGACACCCAGAGCTATGGACAAGTGATGCATGATAAGATTAGTGTCCAACACTGGCATATCTAAATAAGTCCATGTAAAGTTGATCTTATTTTCCTGTAAGAACTTAGTGTAAGCTTCTTTTTCTTGTGGTGACAAGGACTGAGCCAAGTGTACTATCTGTGGAGCCTCATTTGCACCCAAATTGACTGCATGTGTTGGTTCAATAAGAATTGAAGATCTATCTTGAAAGTGGCTAGGAAGACGATCAAGTACCTCATCCTTAGGCACCTCATAGAGGTTTTCACCCTTGGATACATCATTTCTTTTTACTTTTTTTGGTTCTGACACCGCCACAGAGTGCTTTTTGCCATTAGAACTCCTATTCTTTTGATTTTATTTTCTTTTTATTTTGTGACTAAGGTACTTGATGTATGGCCCTGTCATTTTGGTAGTCGGTTCACTAGTGGAAGAGACTACGTGTTCAATGGCACTTTAGTAACAGGTTATCTCATAATCATTTTGAAATGTTAAGAGCTCAGGTTCTTGATAGCATTGGGACCAATCAATGAGGTCAAGATGAACAAGAGGTAAGTCAATGGTTGGTTCAAGGTTGTAAATGTGAATGATATCATCTCTGGTGACCAAAGAGTCAGAGTCCATCCAGTATCCTTCTAAGATACCCAAATCAGGATTCTTCCTAACAACTGAAGAATCATACACTAAGGAAACATGTCAGTTCAAATCCTCTAATCCTACACATGACTCATCAGCTACCTCAGGTTGAGAACTATAAGTGTGAATGACATCAACATCCATGTCAACTATGGAAGGCTCTGAGAAAGAGTCCCATTCATACTCATATGAACTTATTTCTGAACATTGACTAGGATGTTTACACCATGAAGGTTTGGGACGTCTTGATGTGGAAGTTCTAGTGTCACCAAGGGTAACACCTTCTCTTTCCATCAAACGAATAAGATTATTTCATTGACGTTCTCTGAAAGGGTCTTCTACATTCAATTCATCTTGTTCTAAGGTTGTAACTATCTCAGGAGTAACTTGAATATTTGAATCTCCCCAAAGGATATTAGTGGAAGGGACCCAATCTTCACACATGTCTTTCTAATTTGTCAAATTAGGTATGTATTCTGGTTCATCTTCACTATCTGACTCATCAAGGATAGGAGTAGTGTTCTTTTTGCGATTCACAAATCCTAGGCCAACCATCTTCTTAGACTTGCATCCAAAACGAGTATGATCCAAGGTTTCAGCTCTGGCATCTAATCTATGACTAAGAGGTCCATGTCTAGGATATCCCATCTATTTGAGAAAAGTATACCCTCTTCCATAAGCCTTAGGAGAGGGAGAGAAGTTCTCATTGTGCATGTATTTTTCTTCTCTATAAATCCAATCTCTAACAACCGTCTCTTCCTTCTCATCCTGAATAGGCACTGAGGACTCTACAAACATGCCAAATAAAGTCATAGCTAAAGAGGAAGGTCTCAAAGCTATGGAGTAATGGATATTGTGAGGGAGTTGAGTTGATACCCCCATGCCAAGGTCTACTGACTTGAACTTGTCTTTACATTCAGCTAAGGTTGCATCGAAGTCTTCTGCTTCTCTATTGAGGGGAACATGAACACCCGCTAAAATTGAGTTAATAGATAAAGTGTTATCCCTAGGTATAAAAATATATATTCCATTATAAGGGAACTTAACACACTAATGATAGGTAGATGGCACTGCTTACATATCATGAATCCACGGTCTGCCAAGTAAGATATTGTACGCAAGGGGGTTAGTGTCAACTATTTGGAATAAAATATCTTTTTCAACAGGGCCAATCCTAACAGGAAGGATGGCCAACCCCTTGGTACTTCTTTCTGCCTCATCATAGGCTTTGATAGTGATATTTTTTATGGTATCTATGATGTTTTCATAATAACCCAACTTCTTCAAAATACTCAAGGAACAAATATTAAGCCCAGCACCCCAATCTATCAATACGTGCCTAACACGGGTTTTATGGATCATGACCTCAATATGAAGAGTGATATTATGTGGGTGGCTCAAACCTTTATCATCATCCTCTGAAAAGGTAAGGTAATGAGGGCTAGCAATATGGTTAACCATGTATTGGAATTTATCAACGTCTAAGTTGTTTGGGACATTCACTGCGCGCAAAGCATCCTCAAGGACTTGCTTGTGTCTCGAGGACAACTCTAAGATCTCAAAGATCCAAATCTGAGCTAGGATTCTTTACAATTGATCAACAAGATTATAGCTCAACTTAGGATTGACTGCTGGTTTTGAGGTGACATTATTGGATTTCACTTGCTTAGGTTTACTTGGTTGACTTGAATTAGGTCCTCTAATGATAACGGGACCTTGACTTCATGTGACAGTATTGAGATTTTGAGATAACACTTTAGAGTTAGGGCCCCTTAGCACTAGGATGGGTTCTTCATCAAAGATAGGAGGAGAGTCCATGTCTAGATCATAACCATAGGGATCTTTACCCCTCATCATGTTGACATTCTCTTCTACAACTTCAAGCATGTTGACAACATTATCTGCATCTGTGTAAGTGTAATTGACTTCAGCCTTGCCATTCTTAGGTGTAGAGGTTTCCCCCTTCTCATATTTGGGCAAAGGTTCTTTGAATGCCTTATGATCGACGTTGGTGTTCAATCCATCTACCTTAAGTTTTCCATTCTCAATGATATCTTGGATGATATGTTTGAGTTTCCAAAAGTTTTCAATATCATGTCCAATGCCATTGTGAAACTTGCAAAAGGCTTTCTCATCCCACCAATGTGGCTTAACATCAGGTATATAATGCTTCACAGGATCTTGAGGATGTGCAAGGTTTTTGGAAATGAGTGTTTTCAAGACATCCTCATATGAATCACCAAGTTTTGAAAATTGACATCTCTCTTTCTTAGGCTTATCTTGGTATCTTGGCTTGTTCTCTTGTTGATTAGATGCATTGAGTTTCATGGCTTGAATAGCACTAGACAAGTGGATAATAGTTTGATCTTTGGGTTGGGAGGATTCTACAACTCCATCATTGACCACGTGTTTGTTCCTATTCCAATGTGAGTTCTTTCCTTTATCTTTGTTAGGGTTGTTGTTATTTTGACCACTTTTTTTGTTGTTTCCATGTTTGGTCAAAATTCCTTGTTCTTTCAAAACATCCTCAATCCTACATGCAGTTTCAACCATGGTGTCAAAGGAATCAAAAACCATCTTCCTAACTTCATACCCCATTTTGGGAACTAAGTTGCTAACAAGGATGTCAATCTTCTCATTTTCAGGGATGGTCCTAGGGTAGCAAGAGCATTTTCGTCTCCACCTTTGCAAGAAAGTGACAAAGGATTCCCCTTGATTTTGCTTTAAGTTGCATAAGTCCAACATGATGACAGATCTTGAAAGGTTGTATGCAAAGTTTTGGAAAAATCTATGGATGAGCTCTTTGAAATTCTTAATAGGAGGAGTTATGTTGGTGAACCATTCCATCACTTGACCCTTAAATCTCCTTGGGAACAATCTCATGACATACGAGTCATCTTGATGGAACTCAAAACTTGTGGTATAGAATTGACGCACGTGATCATGTGGATCTACATTCCCATCATACTTGTCATATTGAGGGATCTCAACATTTATAGGGAAATATTTCATGTTAACACTTTTGTCAAAAGGATTAGGACAAATTGAATCAAGTGAGAATGAACTCTTGGGTGCCAACATCTTTTCCATCATAATCTTTATTTGTTTGATCTCTTCTTCTTGAGATGGACCTTGCTTCTTAATCTTCTTGTCCACATCAAAGTTGTAGGGGACTTTAGTGCCCTTGTTGAATAAAATCTCTAGGAGCTTGTCTTTGTTTTTCTCTAAGTATCTCTCCACATACTACTGGAAGAGTGGTTCTTTTTGTATCTTTATGAAGTCAAAACTTGAGCTACCACCCCCATATTGTGAGCCATGGTGAGCATGGTGGGAAGGTTGTCTTCATTTCTTAAGAGGTGTTCATCTCCTATGATGATCATGTCTTGAAGCCCTTCTTCCTCTAGGGCTAGGAGATCGTGAAGGTGTTCTTGAATTTCTTCCACTTTGTGGAGTCTTATGAGGGTTGGATGGAGGATATTTGTTTCCACCACCAACACGCATGTTGTTAATCGATCATTAAGTTGTTGATCCAAGAGTCTATCTTGCTCTTCTTTGAAGACTTTCCTTTATATCTCCGACAAGGTTTGTCTCTCCAACTCTAGGAGTCTAAATTGCTCTTCCTTTTTGAAATTTCTCTTCCAGGAAGGCTTTCATTTTATGCTCAATTTTCTAAAGTCTTTCACTCATGTATCTTGAAGGTGTTTTGAATGGTGGACTTGGTCTTGAATGTCTAAACAAGTCATTAGTGTATGTTGCATTCACATGATTTCATAAGGTTCAACATCTTGGTTTTCATGTTCTAATTGTTCTTCTTGATAGGCTTTCCTCTTATCTCTTTCAGCCCTTTGGTGTGCATCTAGATATCTAGTTGAGATAAGGGGTGAGACTAGTCGATTTTCACATTAGGAACTGCCAAACAAAGTGGTATCTCTATGTTTTTCAAATATGCCATCAAGGCGTTTATCCATTTCTTCCCTCTCTCACCGAGTCATTGTGTAACTCATATTCATATCCAAGTGAGAAGATGCTAAGGGTCTACTCAACTCACTAAGGTTACTCTTCAGATCAAACCAAACTTCTGAGGTGTTCCTGGGTGATTGATCAAATACGGGTTCTTTTCCCTTACATTTTTTATGAGTTCGAACTAAGGGTAACTGGTTGATCTCTATAACATTTGGATTTTGGGAATTAAAATGAACATCTCATGTGTTTAGCTTGAGTGTTTCTTGCTTTCATAGATCACATTTCCAATTGGTTCTCTAAAATGGACCTAGATTTGCTTTTAATTAAATCGTTTAATTAGATAAAAATGATCAAACCTTAGGAAATAATTGAATAATTGAATTAATTACAATTTGATCAAGGAAATTGATTTGAATTGAAAATATTGCAAAGCATTGATTCAGGAATTTGATAAAATTGATAAATTGATAAAATGGGGCCCATAGTCTAGGCGACCATTTTAGGGTGCATACATTTGCCCCTCTTTGACAAATGTGTGGTCATTTCGGGAACATATGTAGTCAAAGAATGCAGTTGAAGTGTGAGATTGATTTGGGATCACAAAACAACACAGACATCAACACCAGTATATATAAGTAATTGACATCAGAACAAAGATAAGAAAATTGAAAAAGACACGGTCAACACCGTATATAAGTAATTGACATGTCAGAGATAAGAATCTCAAGCAAGACTGATATAATTGATAAAGCTAAATCAAAGATTGAAGTTTGATAGGTACTGCCCCCTCGTGATCGAAATCGAAATGAGATAGAGGAG
>MU223097.1:5638417-5652323 GCA_018584345.1 Thuja plicata | reverse complement strand
AATGGTGACTCATAGCTCTCTATTCATGGAGTGCAAGGGTTTATAATGGAGGCCCTCAGTTTAGACCTAGTTTGTGCCCATGCAAGTACACCATAAAATGAGAGATTCAAAGAGGAAAATCAAGAGTTCTAGTCTCCATGGTCATAAAATATGCATGCAAATGAAAATGGAAGCTATTTTATATGATAACAATGCATGAAAGGAAACTAATCTATGAAAGGGAATATGCAAGATTATTCTATGAAATGAAATATGAATCTAATCTAACATGCAAGTGCAAGATTAATCTAAATGGCTTGTCATGAATGCATGAGAGAAGAAGACAAGAAAAGAGAAGTTGCAATGTTCAAGCTCAAGTGCTCAACCTCTCCTCCAAAATCTCTCTCCAAAACCTGCAGCATAACAATAACATAAAATATGGATCCTAAATGAGAAGGATAGGGCTCCTTATAAAGGAAAGTGTGGAGAGGAATGCATCCTCAAGAGCAATGTGGGATAAATCCCTAAAAAGGCAAGTAACAAGAAAAAGCCCACCACTTAGGAATATGTGTAGAGAAAAGGGATTTTTTTTTTTTTTTTATTAGATTTATTTAATTTATTTCTTTTTTTCATCAAAAAAAGAGCTTTAAGTGAGGATTTTATTTTATTAAAAGAGGGATTTTCTTTTAATTAAATAAGATTATTTTATTTAATTAAAAGATATTTTAATTAAATAAGATAAGATTATTTAATTAAAAGAGAGATTTTCTTTTAGTTAAATAAGTTTATTTAATTTAATTAAAATGGATGTTTTCTTTTAATTAAATAGGATTATTGATGAAATGATCAAACCTTAGGAAATATTGAAATAACTGAATTAATTACGATTTGACCAAGGAAATTGATTTGAATTAAAAATGTTGCAAAGTATTGATTCAGGAAATTGATAAACTTATTCCATCATTTGATAAATTGAAGAATGGGGGCCCATAGTCTAGGCGACCATTTTAGGGTGCATACAGACTCAGGGTCTTAATTTTAAATTTTAAATATTTTTAGATGTCGGGGTTTGGAAAGAATTATTTCCCGCTTTCGAGTCGGCTGTTTCGAGCTCCGAAGTGGCAACTCTTTAAAAAAAAATTAATATAGGTCCACTTTTAGGGGTATGAGCCTAATTGGAATTTATTTCTCATATGTCAGCCTCTCTAGAAGTTTGTGCCCTAGACTTGTATATAAGGAGGCCTTTCTCCTCTCATTTTCTAAGATGAAAGAGGAAAAGAAGGATCATCTACGCATAATCTATGGAAGTGATCGTCTACTTTGAAGCATTTAAGCATTCAAGAATTCAAGATTTAATTCATCAAGGAGATCCATTAGTATCCATTGAAGGATTCAAGCTCTATGGATCCCTCTTGTTGAAGATTTATCCATCCATATCCATTCAAGCTTCTTCCTATTCCAAGATCCATTCAAGATTGGTGTTGAAGATCTAAAGGCAATTGATTTGAGACATCCTAAATCCTAAAATTCAACATCCATTTGGAGCATCCATACTTGTGGATTCAAGGATTCGAATCCTCCATAAGACTTTCAACATAAGCAAGGTGAATTGTTTATTTACTTGTTTATTACTGCAATTTCAATTCTATTTCAAGTTTAATTCCAAAATTGGGGTTTGACCAAGGCAAACCCCCCATCCAAACAAAAAAAACTCTTTTTTCTTGTAGGTACAGGTATGGAATAGTGAATTATAGAGAAGATTCAGATACCCTTTTCAGCAAACTTTCAGGATCCGGGAACAGATTTTCCATCAAAGAAGTGCAGGTCAAGGTCGACATAAAGGGGTACAATTGTGCCCCCATATTTGGGTCAAGGTTGAAATTTCTTAGAAAAGAAAATGATTTCTAGGTTTTCTTTGTCTCTATGTTTCTAAGCTAGCGCAAGTTGCAGAATTTCTAGAAACTCAGTACAGACACCAAAAAATAGTAATTTCCAGATCTGCTATACTTTGAGGTTAGTATTTGTCTTCAATTCATTTCAATAAAGATTTTAATATTTTCACATCTATTACACACTCTCCTCCTAAAATGGAATATAAGGTTTTCCTCTTTCTTCTTTTTTCTAATTGATTGATTCATTTGTGCATTGATCATTTTCTTGTGGTTGATCAATTTGGATCTTTCCTTTGTGAATTTGGGGCTAAGAGGAGAATCTTACCTTCCCCAACTTTTCATATGTAAAGGGGTATTATTTAGATGTGCAAGTATCTTTTACCTCATCATCATTACATCATCTATATTTTTCTCTTTACAGGTCCTTAATCTCCTCTTGAGTAGAGTCACCATCCTGTATTCTATCACTGGTTTGCATATCCATATCAAAGTTCCCTAAAGAACTCACTTGCAAATTATAGACCTTATGCAAACTAGTATTTTGTTTGTTGGAGGGAGAGTGCTCATCCACATACTCACCATGTATCTACCAACTTTGAGTCACTAAAAGACCAACCTGAAGTGGTTCAATGAATGATTTAGAATCTGAAAAAAGATTCATAATCTACATAATTATCTCAATAAATACTCAAGATCATATCAGGAAACTCTTCATCTTTTGAATATGGAAATGCACTCATGATTTCATCATCTTATATATATCATATTAAATCTTATTGTATCCTAGTGACACCAAAGTACAAGGGGAATCAAAAACACATATGTCAAAATCTTGACCATCTAATATATACTCTTTGTCAAACTCAATGTGTGTTGGGTGTAAGAACTCAGAGCTATCCCTCCCTAAATATCTCAAATATTCACAAGTTGGAAACTTTGAAATTTTTTCACTATGAAGTGAACCATTACTATCACTTATACCCACCTCTGATATGCAGTCACAAGAATCATCTTCATTAATCCAATTGCTATCTTATTGCTGACTACACATATCCTCTGCCTCATACTGAGAAGGAGCATCACTTTCATGATTACAAGAGAGAGCATCCATACTAGACGCATCTCTATCATATTGGTTTCCATCATTCTCAATATCAGAAACACTAGGCACAACCTCATGTGTAACCTTAAATTTAGGAACTTGAATATTCTTTATCCACTTCCTAGTATACTCAATACATTTTTCCTTCAAGGAAGCTAGCCAATGAATTGATTCAGGAAAACAAAGTTCCAAAAAAAAACTAATATATATAAATTCTTGACATCCAATACCCATTGGAAGCTCATTATATGCTTTAGAAAACTTTTCATAAAATAAATATACTCTATTTTCCTTAAAAGTAATATGCAATCCTTTTTGGATGATTTGATCTACCTCGTGTTCAATATTCTCAAATTCTCAATATCCTTTATCCACCATTTGGTTTTCTCAATATGTTCTTTCTTCAAGGAGGCTGGCCAATCAGGAAAACAAATTAGCCCAAACTACCTCCTGAGGATAGAAAGGAATATGAAAATCCCTTATTGTAGTAGAAAACCTCTTATAAAAAATAAGTGCATATTCTCCCACCATTCGTTTCATTCTTCTTTGTAGTAACAAAATGACCTGTTCTTGGATCCTTTGTTCTAAGATTTTTTCTTCTTCAAGAACCTCTTCATGGTCTAGCAAAGACCCTCCACATCTGGACATAGCAGAAAAATCCCTATCCTCTATGTCCCCCATTTTTTTAACTAGGACACTTCCACTTGATTTTACAACTGAAATTCTAACCTTGAAGTATACAAACCTCTATCCACACCTTATTCCTTCTCTTACTATTTAAATCACTTAATAAGGAAACATTTTATAACCTAAAAAATAAAATACCTCGATGTGTTGTAGTAGCTACACAAAATATTAATCTGAAGTCACCTCAAAATCACCTTTCAAAACTTTGGTAGAGTCGCCACCTCTTTGCAAAGGAAAAGTTTGAATCAACTGAGAAATCTTTCCTGAATCTGACCTTCTTCAAGACTAGCAAACTCACAAAACACCCCCATAATAGGGTCTCATATAAATTCCTCATTTGACTATTCTCTCAGTCATAGGAGCCCAAACATCTACTTCATCATCACTCCAAGTCCACCTTTTTCTTGTTAGTCTTTCTCCAAACATGCACACTGGTACAATCACAGAACTCAGAGTCACCACTCACCGCTTGTGAGATAATATATGTATATATTTTAGGAACTTGGACTTCTTGGACAATATTGCAATGATAGAAAAAACAAACCCTGACTCACTTTATAAGTAATAGGGATGCTTCTTTGTAGCACATGACTCTATAATGACTCGGATGGGCTAACTCAACTGAATATTGATTTGAATTATTTATACTAGAGTTTATGGGATGTTTTTAACATCTTTTTTAACACCTCTTCCCCAATAGAGTCGCCATTTTGTTGGTGTTTTAAAATTTTTTACGCTTTATAAGCTACCAATATACCTTTATATAGATTTTAAAGAATGGTTAGTTCCAAATATGGGAAAATTTAAGGTAATTGGACCAACTATAGGGACAAGAATGTCCTCTGCATTTTTGGTTTTTCAAGACCAAGGCGGGTACACCTAATCCAGCTCAACATACAAAACTTTATAACTCTCTCTAGATTTTAAACAACAAAAAATGGTAAGAAGTACTAAATGATAACTACTCATTCATTTACTCTCAATTACCATGAAGGACAAACAACCCACAACCACAAAACTCAAAAGGATTTTTAGATGATTTTGATTTAAGATTTGCAGAATATAGCCAAACCTAATCAAACATATGTCACTATAGAAGGTACTAATTCCTTATCAGTGCTTTATCCATTGGAAAATATCTCTAATGCAGATGTAGAACACAGAAACCAACAATTGTCAAAGATTCAAAGCCATAAATACAACTAACCCAAACCAAACACTTCTTATAAGATCCTTGTGCATACCAAATGAATCTATGCATTATATAGAGCAATATTTAATCTAATCCTAGATCAACAATAAGGAATAACAACATACACATAGATTAACTTTATGCAATAAATTAGAAAACTCAGAACTCAAGAAATAAGCACAAAGGAGAGACTTGAATCTGGAAAATTTGAATTAAGTATGAAGAATCATGTTCATTTATCAATCTAATTCAAAATATATACCACTTCAATAAATGCAAAAGACCTAAAAATTTCTATTCTATATTGACACAGTCTAGATATACATCTGATATATTCCTGACTGGAAACAAGTGTGCAACTCAATGCTTTTCTATACTTCCCAACTTTCCAGCCCTTTCTAAATGATCTTGGAAATCCTATTATAGAACAAGGATTGCAACAAGCCTCAGATCATTTAGGTCAAGAGCCAACAACCAAAACCCTAATAATTCACATGAAAGACAAAATATGCAACAGAACCAACCACTAAATTATTACAAGATAATATCTTATTGGACTGCAGGATGTTTGCAATAACTACATAATTGTTCTAATTGGCCAAGTAAAACCTTTGTCTTTATTCCTTTCTACACAAAAATTAATTTGTAGTCGTCAATCACCTTTAGATGTTGGAGAAAAGTCCTTTAGGGTTAATAAAAGGTTTGCAAATCTAATCAAAAACCCTAAAACATAAATGTAACATTAGAATCTCATACAAACAACATCCCATGACTGCATAATACAACCTAGAAGATCATATTTATCTATCTACCCTCCTGCAGCATGAAACGTAGAGGACACCACTTCAAAACCCTCTGGAAAACATTTAAAATTTCAAATATTTGTTATTATGATCAGCCCTAGAGAGAAAAACACTATCGACGACCCACATTAAATCTTAAATCCATCTTCAAAATGTGGTCATCAATCTCCTTAAGAAAAAGAGTAAAACACCACAGCTAATGACTCCTCGGACATCCATGTGGTAGAATCTCGTGCATTTGACTTTTCCTCAGCAACCCAGATAGGTGTCAACCAGGCGTGATCCCGTGAAGAATAACCAATGAGCAACTTTGGATCAAGGTATCACACCAACCATATGATCAAAACTGATATGATCATCCTTTATCTACTTTGAAAACCCGGACCCACGATCAAAAAATGCAACATGTCAACTAGGTGTGATGCCTTGAAGAGTAACCATCGTGCACCTTTTATTCCAGGTATTACGCCTGATAGATTGAAATAAATCTGATCGCGCTTTACCCTTTGGCCCCACATGGGAGAGATCTCTGATGGACACTTGGCAACAAAGTGTGATCTTGTGAAAACTATCCAATGTGCTTCGTCTGATAGGGGCATCACGCCTGTCATTCGAGAAAAAATGATTTGACGTATCTTTAACTTCCCTCCAACTCTGACCAAGACCCACTAATTTCCACGTGTCGCATAGGCTCAATGTCGTGAAGGATATTTTCCTCACAACTTTTGATCCCGAAAAATGCACCAACCTTTGGATGATTTTAGATTTGTCTTAACTTTAACTTGTCGTTGGCTTAGAAGGAGAGGGCCCCATGATATGAAAGTGGACACTTGTTGCCCAGGTGCAATTCTGCAAAGGATAAATAGTTTGCATCTTGTGATCACGAGATTAGGCCCGTGGTTGGATCAAAACCAACTTGCCCAAAATCTACAAAGCACAAAATACTTTGGGGACTTTAGACTTAGGAAAAATTAATACATGCCCCGCTAGAACTTAGGACATAGAAGAAAAAGGCCCCGCGCATGACAACATTAGAAACATGGGAAAAGAACTTAAGTGGCTCATGAAAAAGGTAACATCATTTTATAAAAGACATAGGAGACTTAGGGTTTTTTGACAAAAAGGAACCAAGGGTTTGATAAAATGACAATTTAGGGCTTAAGAACCAGACTTAAACATTGCACAAACATGAGCAGGACTCCGAACCATGGAAAATTCTTGCAATCCTAACAAATATTTTTACTATCATTTTCAACTCCTAACAATGATTATTGGATCCATCTTGCACTCAATCTTTATTGATTAGGTTTGAGGTTGAGCCTTGTAGATTCACTCTTCTTCCATGTAATCAAGGAGGAAATAGGCCTAATTTCCTAGTTTACATGCATAAGCTACTTGACCTTATTTCTCAACATTACAGAAACTAGACTCCATTCTCACATATTAAAAAAAATAGATTTTTGGTTATTTTAAAAAAAAATTAGAGGGTTGAGCTCAATTTTTATTTCAATGGTGTGTCCCCGTTGGAAATTACTAAAAAAGCATATATTTGGTAAAATAATTACAAAAAAAAATGGCAAAAAAGATGTGGTGTTAGACAATATGTCACTAGACTGATTATTGAAATAGTTAAAAGAAGTTAACATTTAGGGGGACCACACATGATGTTATGTTATTTTTTATAAAAATAGGAAAAATTTATGTGGCCCCACTTTTTGAATCCCTTTATCTCCACCATTGTGTGTGTGTGTGTGTGTGTGTGTGTGTGTGTGTGTAAACATATATATATTAGTAAATAATAAATAGATTAAGAGCATTACAACTCTTGTTCTTGTTGCATCTTCAAATTTTGAGTGTTATTATCTTTAATGTCTCATCCAAGATCAGACTTTTCCAATTTCAGGAAAAAAAAGTGGCATCTTGAGACCCCATTTTGGTCCCTCCCCCCTACGCACACACACATAACACTTATAAACCTATAAAAGTATATATGTTATAATTTTCAAATGTTATTTTTGTGAGTAGGCATTATGAGATTTTTTCAATTTTTTTTTATAGGTTGGTTCCAATATAATGCTACATATGTATCTTATGGATGCTTCAAACTAAAAACTTTGTGACCCAAATCCATTTTAGGCGGAATGAACCCAACCATAAAAAAAATTTTACTAAAATTGCTTTTTAACTAAAAATTCTTAAATTTAGTGCAATGATAAGTTGACCTAAAGTGGGATGGGACTTTAAAATTTTGCTCCTTAATATAGTTTTAGTAATTTCTATGCTTAGGTTTATGTTAAAAGCCGAGTTTGAAAATGTTTTTTTTGGCTATATATATTGTTAGAGCATGCATATTAGTTGCTTTAGGCACACTTGCATATGTTGCTTTAATTAATTATGCACGTGCTAAAGAATATTCTCATGCATAATTAAAGCACATGCTTGCACATTCACTCTCTATCTTAAGCTCACTTAGTGAGTCTAAATCTAGCCCGGTCTAGTTTAGTTAGGCTCTAGTTTTCACTTTTTGCATGTCATGCACTTCTAGTTTGCTAATTTTAGTTTAATGAGTTAGCTTTTATTTTTAGATCTATTTCTTTTTATAAAAGAAAATGATCTCTTCATTGTAATTTATCCTGTAATTATATAATCTTGAAATTATTGTAATCTTTTTACTTTTGAGGAATATAGCAATTATTTTCTGTCTACCCTTGCTTGTGGAAGGTGTTTTTGTTTGTAGTTTTATCCTAGGTGCTTGTCTTGCAAACTTCAACATGGTATCAAATCATGGATTTAGCAAACCCATTCTCAAAATTTGAGGGTTTCTTTTCTCAAGAGCATTGTAGGGTCTCCAAGTTTTCCTTTTTTGTGTGAATTTAGATTTGGGAATTTTTTTTGAAATATTATGTGATAGTTCGACGATCGCCAAATTTTTGCCTACAATTTTATGTTGAACAATTTGACCAACAATCTAATAAAGAGAAGTTGTTGGTTTTTTCCTCATAACTTTGTCATACGGGCTTGAAATTGGGCAAATGAGATATCATCGAAAATCTGATTCTGATGGAAATCTTAATCGGGTGGTGGTTTGATCAAATTGTGTATCATTTTTTCATACAAGAACTCCAAATTCAAGGTTCTTTTTTAAGCTTCTGAGGCCATAACATGAGCAAATAGAATTTGTTTTTTGACTTCCACACATCATTGGAAAAATCTTAGAATACTCTACACGGGTATTTGGTCTCCTTTTGCAAAGTTTTTATTAGGCATACATTCTTCTCAAAATTATTTATTATGAGATTTCTTGACTACCCAGTTACAAGGGTTTTGTGTATCTTGTGGTGGAGGGTTTCTCTTGCAGATATTCAATATGGTGAATTCCACTCTATCTTCTTCTCCTTCTTCTCATTCTGGTGAGTATTCCTTAAAGAAAAAGTAGAAGTCAAGTGAACCTTGCATTTTTTGTGGCAAGGTAGGACATGTTGTTAACAGGTGTTGGATGATACTAGAGGCTTTGGAGGAGGGCATGAAGCATCATCATATTTGATCCAGTCAATCTTATTCATCACAAATAGGTAAAGGCCATGCTCTTCCTACATGGGCCTTGCCTTCATCTTCTTCTTAGTGACATATAGTTTTAGTGTACTTTTCAAGCCTCACCTTTGTCAGCATTATGGGGGGTTAATACTGTTAGTGTTAATGCTTCCTTAGTTCTATAGTTGATCAGTTTTATAGACTATTGGCACCTGTGTTTTCGACTAGAACTTTGTTCTTGCATGGTTCAGTGGTGTATTTTGGTTCACTCAAATAGATTCATGTGTCATCTACATCTTCAACTAGAAAATGTTTTGCCTTTGTTTTCCATCTTCTCATTGCTCGAGTAGTTTTGTTGGGGTCACTCGTGTAGATTGTTATCTTATGTATCTTCAACTGAAAAATGTTGTCTTTCTTTTCCATCTTCTCCTTGTTCAAGTTGTGTTGTTTGGGGCACTCATATAGATTGATCTTCACCATCCTCTTGGTTTCAAAGGAGGTTCTTCATTCAGCACTATGAGAGTTATCTTTTGACAAGTGTCCACACTTTTCTTGTGTCCTAGAGGAGTTTCTTATGCACTTCATGTAGTTTCATCTCTCACTTTTGGAGAAGGATTTTTTCCCATGTGTTTTTCTCCTTTTTAGCCACTTTGAGAGATTTTTATTATACATGGGTACCTAATCAGGCCTTTGTTGTCGGGACTCATTCATGCATTTTATACATTGTCTCCCTAATTTTCACTTAAGGGATGACGTTAGAGCATGCATATTAGTTTCTTAATGCACACTTGCATATCTTTCTTTAATTAATTATACACATGCTAGATAATATCCTCATGCATATTAAATTATGCATAATTAAAGCACATGTTTTCACATTCATGATCTAGCTTAAGTTCACTTAGTGAGTCTAAATTTAGCTCAATCTAATTTATTTAGGCTCTAGTTTGCACATTGTTCATGTCATGCACTTCTATTTTGCATATGTTAGATTTAGTTTGCTAATTCTAGTTTGAGTTGTCTTTTCTATTTTTAGATCTATTTCTCTCTATAAAAGCAATTGATCTCTTCATTTTAATATATCCTATAATTATGTAATCTTGCAATCATTTTTTTAAAAAAAATTCTTTTTAGTAATATAAAAATTATTTTCTTTCTACCCTTGTTTGTGGAAGGTGTTTTTGTTTGGTGTTTGATCCTAGGCACTTTTCTTGCAAACTTCAACATACATGACCTAGGAGTAACTTGCCAAATATTTTGGTTTCATGTATAACCTAAACACCCTCAAATTTCACAACATTTGAGTACCCTAGGGTGGAACTTATCATGTCACTACATCCTTGAATGACTTGTGAGATTAGTGCCCCATTTTTTTATGAAATATAGAGATGTAAGTTTGTAGGAGGAATAATATTACTAATAATAAAGCTAGGATTAAACATATAAAAAGGTGTCTCTAAGATCTACATTGATAACCTGAGGGAAGTAATTATGTTTACAATTAATATCATTACCTCACTTAACTTGTGTTTGTTTTGATCTTTGTTTGAGCAAGTGCATTTTCTACTACCCTTTATTTTGTTGTACCTATTACTAGACTGTCTAGAAATAGATTTGGTAGGGATGCATGCTAGAGTTTCATTAGTTCATAGTTTTTTAGGAGTGATGTTTTCTCTTTTTCTTTTAAGAATAAAAAATTGTGATGTTTTCTCTTTTTATTTGAAGCATTAAAAAATAGAATAAATATTTACCCCTTGGGTGACATCAAAATGCCCCGCTCCATAAACTTAGGGTTAATAAGGATTCAATATCTCACTTTAGCCTCATAATGTTTTACATCTCAAGCTAGTATAGATAGCTCACAAAGGACATGAGATTGGATTTGGTTCCTTAATATGCTTACTCTTAACCTTATTTCATAGTGCTCCAATGATGAATCATGGGTAAGCATCAATCCATAACCTATCATTGTTGTAATGAAAGAACGCTATGAGGGGGGAGTTGAGTCAGTGTTCTATAAAATTTAACTTATTAAAATAATTCTTAAACCACTTAATGCATATAACAAAAAATAAAGTGCAAGAACATAAATCAAATAAAAATCACACCCTAATACATGGATTTTTATTGTGGAAACTATGTTAGGGGAGAAACCATGATGGGGATGACATCCATGAGCCAATACTCTATGGAAAATATTGTCTTACTATAAGTTAGGAATGCACTTGCATTCAGACTCATTGCTCAATTACAACTAGGACTACAACCCTTTACAATAAGGCTCACTGCCTTACTGGATCACTACAATGATCACAAGGTATTTTTAACTATTGTATTAGAACCAACTATTCCTAATTACAGTTCCATATAAGTACATGAATATGATCTGATGCACTTTTTCTTCTAACTGACATGCTCTTTGTTCTTCGCTAATCAGACTACCAGATCACATTGTCCTGCATCAAATCTACATGTAGGTAACTTTAGCACTTCACACATACATAAAATATCATCCAAAAAAATCTCCAAAACCCTAATCCATAAATTACATAGGTACACAACTATAGATTTGATCTCCCATGTCGGCTACCAAAATGTCCTAGGGAAATATAACATATTTTGACTAGGTTGGTCAAACTCTCAATTTGAATTTATTTTTGTCCAATTTTTTTATATATATGGAGATAAATATGTAATCTTTATCATTGAAACATAAAATTTAGCACCAAAAACAAATTACCATGTCCACAAAAAGATTGTTCATTGTGTCGGCCTGCTAAACTATCAAACATGAAATAACACTACTCAGATCCTTGTAACTCTATCCAAACATGTCACCGAACCTTGAAATTATGGAATTATCATCTATATACATCCATAATTCCTCCCTTATATGTGTGCCAAAATATTTTAATCTGAAGAGAAACATCATACCCTTTATTGTAAACTCCTTGTACACTGTGTTCTTCATTTATGTACTTAGCCAAATTTGATACTGACTTTCGATATGATCTTCTAATTTATTGCGCACATATAATTAAGATATAAGAATAATCTTATTGTCATAAGTGAAAAAAATCAACCAAATCTAAAATGTCTCTTTCCATTTTTCTAACAATATCCCCCTTTGGTATTGATGCCAACACTTAGTGAAAAATGACTAAGTGTCCAAAAACTGCATTACAACACAGATCTTAACTTCTCAAAAATATTTCAAACAAAACTCCACCATGACTCTTTATGATCATAATAGACACATTTTTCATTATCATGTACTCCCCCTTTGACATCAATGTAGAAGGGTGCAAAAAATATCTTGGACTACCCCTTAGACTATGCATACCAAAACTTATATACATATTTACAAACAAAAATTGTTTAACTTACATTAGCTTGAATATATCTGCACAGATTAACTTTAGTACTTACATATCCTTGTCCCAACCTTTCTTGATACTTCTCAATACTGATATGTTTCCATTGAATAAGTATTATTTTTCTTCCACTACTTGAAAACTGACTGGGGTTGAGGTAACTATGACTTCTTGTGCCTATGTCAATGCACTGAATAAAGTCTACAATTTAGGAGCAATTAGACTCCTAAGTTATCCTACTCTAGCTATGACTCTTTCATTTTCTTTCTCTAGGATTTTAATCTTATCAAGAAAAGATAATGCTTGACCTTCAGAATTGGATGTGGAAGCATTCAAAGGATCAAAAGTTTGAGCAATTTTCTCCAATTCCTACTCACATTATCTTATCTGCTTCACTATGCCCTCAATAAATTTTGTGTTGGATAAGCATGACTTGTATATGTTTCCACCTTCAGTCAGAGAATCATGAATGCTCTTAATGTGGGTATCTAATACTACCCTGTCATATTCTATCCTACCATTCAACTCATTGAACCTTTTTTCATCAAAATCCTTCCCCACCTTTAGTTTATCTGACCTATCAAAAGACTCAAAGTGAGCACTTACCACACGAATCAAGTTCACAAGTTTTTTAGAGGGGCTTCCTACTTCAATCTTTAAATAGGTTGGCATCAAATTCTCAAGTATCCTAGATTCTGGTGGTACCCTAAATTTTGAGAATTTAGAAGTCCCAATCCATTATCAAGAAGCAAGTGTTTCCATACTAAAAAAATTAAAGGAAGGAAACTTTATGACACAAATAAATAGAATTAACTAATCGAAGCCTTCAGAAAATGCTGAAATTTCAACCTGATACAAAGATGATGCTGACAGAGGCTGAAGATGGTCGAATTTTAAAAACCTAAAACCGACCCAGTTCAGGAAATCAAATTTTCTATCTCCAGCTAAAATCTTAGCTTTTCACAATGTGTTTTGGATTTTCGACCAAAGCCAAATCCGAAAGTCAAGTAGTTATTTTTTAGTTAGTTTATTGTTTTTTCAAAATATTTTGTAATAAGGGTTGTGTCTTTTCACCTTAAAGAGGTGTGAAAGCCACTCAAACACATATATATATACATAATGTAAAATGTAAAGAGAAGACAATAAAATATAATATAATTTCACATATTTGGATAGTTTTTAATCAACAAGTATAAACATGGACCTAAATGTACTATTTTTTCAAAATCAATAAAGATAAGTCCCTTTTCTTTCACATGTGTAATAGTTTCATTATCATTTTACAATTAGTCCCTCAGATAAACCAATAGAACTTCTTCAAAGTGATAGTTTGATGTGCATGCTTC
>MU223097.1:5615570-5638284 GCA_018584345.1 Thuja plicata | reverse complement strand
ATAAGATTGGAATGATCTTGACTCTATTGCCCATGGTAGAATAAGGCACTGGTCTAATCATTATTTGGATTATAGTTATCCAGTTCATTGTTTATAGTTTTGTGATATCTTATCTATCTGTTCATTTCAAATTATATACACATTTACTAAACATTATTTCAATTACTTAAAGTATTTCAGTTTACAGTTCATGATATATTGATTTCAGTTATATTTATTTCAAGTTCCTTGCCATACTTTGAGAGATGGAAGTTTGAGTTCCATACATAGGTTATCTGCTATAAAAAGCCTATTCAGGTGAAGGTTCACCCACCTTGGTCCTACAGAGCCAGAAGCATAGGGGAAGAGGATCATAATCGATCATTCCCGTTAGTTGGCCAAAAATAATTAGATTTCCCATCATTAGATTGGCAAGTCCAAAGGAAATTTAATTCAGCATTTTTGGGCACCAACAGATTCCTGGTCCAACAAAGTGTTATCTTCAATATGCATCTTAAGCATTTCTTCCCTTGCTTGAGCTTCAAAAAATTGTGCTAATTTGTGCTTCTAAAGGGGTGTGAGAACTGAGAGATCAATGGGACCATGTAAAAATTTAGGATCAATATCTATTATATCCTTTACCAAAAAATATTTCCCTTCCTTTGTAGTGTCTCTTTCCTTTCCCTTACCTCCCATCACTTTGTCTACTACTTATTTTCTATCTTCTACCTCCTTGGTCTCTTCTATAGTCATTTGCATCATTTGATTTGGATGTTGAACATCCTCGATCTATTCTACCTTTTCTTCCTCTACTTCCTTCTCTATTTCTTCCTCTTTCTCTTCATCTTCCTCTTCCTATTCCTCTTCTTCTTCTTCTTTCTCTACTTCTTCCTCTTTCTCTACCTTTGTCTCTCCCTTTACAATTACCCGCTCCTTTCCTATCACTTGAACTGGTTCTACCACAATTACAAGAACCTCCATCATGTCTATCTCAACTGGTTTTTCCACTTCCAAAACTCTAGACACACTAACTAGAGAAACACTAGGAGTAACAATGGGTGGAAGACCATGTATGGATGTTGAAGTTTTGCACCTTTACCTACAAGTATAAATTCATATTTTTGCTTTTCCACGTAATCTCTCATGATCTTCTCATTTTCTTCGACAACATCCTTAGTGTTCCCCATCATGAGCTTATTCGTCCTTCGTTTGCTCTTGAAATCTTTCTATTCTCCATTAATTATCCTTTTCATTTTTCATATGCTATGACCAGACATAAATCTATTATCAATTTTTATCTCATCTTCTTTTCCTCATCTAATACAAATTCTTTCCTTACATCTAGAATGGATTACAAGATATTTGGTATATCTAATTATATATCAATGAGTTCTCTCTTGTATTTATTCAAATATTTACTATTTCTTCTTCAATCATTCTATTTCCATCTTCATCAAACTTGTCATCAAATTTGAATAAGGGCCTTAAATCTCCATGTACTATGATGCTCTTCTCAAGATCATTCACAGACATTCCAAGTTTATTAGATTCAATTTTGGTAGACTTACTTACTTGTTCTTCTCCTCCACTTGACCATTTAGGTTCGGGAGCTTGAGGAACTTGAGTCTTCTTTTTCTTTTTTAACTTCTTTACCTCAACATCGGAATTTGTTTCTTCATCATCTTCAATGATGACTTCTTCTTCTCAGTTCTTCTTCTCTTCTAATTTCTTTTTCTCCTTATTTTTCTTCTTCTCAAGCTACTTTATCTTTTCCCTTTTATTCTTCTCTTCTTCTAGCTTCTTTTATCCTTCTAATTTCTTTCTCTTTGTCTCTCTACTAGGTGGAGAAAATTTTGGTTTCTTCAATATAACACTTCTTGTCTACCTACCCAGAGAAAGTGTGGGTACAAAGCTAGATTCTCCAACCTCTATAGTCTCTTCATTAGCATCACCTTGCAAATTTATTTTAATAGGAAAATATAAAAAATCCTTGACAGTTTCTATTTTCCTTCTCACATTCCTGTCTATTCTAGGTGCCTTCAACTTTTTATGTACTTTCAGACTTTTCTCGTTGTATGTTCCAAATATTTCTTCACTTGGATCAACGGGATTTCTTAGTAGATCCTATAAATATAGGTCTACTATCTATTCATCCACTTCATAACCCATGGGCATTACCCATGAATTTTTGGGTTCAACTTCTTCCATCATGCATGTATCTGTGTCTACCATAAAGGAGATGGTTTTCTCATATCTCTCCACTATGGACTTACATATTCTCTCCCTTGCATGCATTGAATTTTGAAATTCATTGAAGTAACCCCATATGGTTGTTGTTCTCATATAATTTTCATTACAAAGATAAATTCCTTGATTTGCACTATTGTAATTCTATCATCGGACCAAATTCTGGGACCAACTCCAACAAACTCATTCATAAAATAGAAGAATATAAGAAAAATTAGAGTTCCAAACTTAAATTACTTCTTCTTGTCCTTTTTTATCTTCATTATCTTCTTAATTAACTAACCTCTCATCACCTCACATAGGTCATTCTCCTTATTCTCTTCAAGCATCTGATAGGCAGTGTATATAGTTGGTCCAGACACTGAGTTGTCTCGGCTTGAGTGGTAGACCTTGTAAACAATTACCATATATGCAAACTTAACATCATCATAAATGATATCATTGATTTTCATAGCTCTTTTTTCTGATACTTCCCTAGTAGCATCATGAACTATGTCACTCTTGGCAATCTTTAATGCAGGTATCCCATCGGACACCCACAATCCAGTAACTGCTTGAATCACCTCCTTTGTGATCATCATTGGTTTTTTGAGCTACATAAACTCCCCATGAATCCTAATAAGGATATACTATATCCATTCCTTCTCTTTAATTTACAGAAAATACACAAACTGAGCAAATTTCTTCTCTGCTAGGGCTTGGAATTTTGGTTTCAATTGTCAATCTTCTCCTAAAAGTTTGGTGTTATATAATTCCTTCAGCTTGTCCATGCAAAGATCCTCCAAACTTGCATGGTTGTATGCCCTAACATCCTCGACATGAAAAAATCCATATGACACATCTTAAAGAATGCCTTTTTGATCCACCTTGACTAACTTGTATGGATGTTTCTTGAATTTGGGTCGTAGTCTCTCAGTAACATAAACTATAACTACGGTATCCATATTTGATAGTTTAAATTAGCATATATTTTCACAGAAGAGTAACTTTTACCAAACCTAGGGTTTGTACAATCACTTCCTTGCCTTGACATCGATGAAATTTGCCTCCAGAGAACCTCTTCACTTGTTCTCTTGAATGCAATGTGACAAAGGAGAGTTACAAATTACCTTTTGTGTATTGTTTACCTAATTTCTAGGTGTATTAAATGCTTCATGCCATAATTTCTTCAAACACCTTATTCATTTTTTCCGATTTCACAGAGATCTACCGCGCACCTTCCAATCTTGTCAAATCCATCTGGTAATGACTCCAAAGCATCTATCCTAGCATGATTCAACTATTCTATGCTTTCTTGATTCAAGAATCACCATCTTCAAGGGGTTTCATATGATTTATCTCATAAGACCCCCAAGGCCAAAGACATATCTTAAAATCCCTAAGGAATTGCTAGAACCAAATCCAGGTGTGGACCCTTCTGGTGTGTTCTTAGAATTCTTATTAACCCATGTTTGCTTCATTTTCTTCCTAACCTCTTCGATATTCACCTTTGCCTTACCTTTTTCATTTATTGGCTTATTCTTTCTCCTTTTGACTGAACCTTTGTTGTTCACATTATTGCTCCTATAGTTCCTTGCATTATGACCAAATTTGTTGCATTTATAACAAGCAACATTCCTTTATCCATTTATGATGCTCATCTGACTTCTTTTACTTGCACACGGCTTGGAAATGTGTCAAATACATTACATGCATGACATTTAATGCTTCCTTTGTTAGAATAATTGTTCTTTACAACACTTCTGCACTCACTTTCCTAATGACCATGTTTATTCCACTTAAAGCATTAACCAAAAAATGCATGATTCTTATTCATCATATGCCTACAATGCATGGCTTTATGATAAAATTAATGAAAAAAATTATGATAGATGAAGCACTTACCATCAATACTTTGAGCATTAGGTTGTCTTGTTGATTACTTCTTATTCATCTTCTTTTCAGACCTAGGCTTGTCAGATTTGGTTCTATTTTGAGAAGATTTAGAGGTTTCTCTTTCCTCATATCCAATACCTCTCTTATCATCTGGACTCCTTTGGCTTTCAATAAATGAATCAATCTTGGCTGAACTAATCATGAAATTTTATTTGTAATCATTTTCTATGACCACAAGTTCACCTATGAGTTCTTCTTCAAGATCCTTGGCTCTCGGTAGATTGACAAGTCTATTGCATTCATTAGATCTTTCCTTTAAGGATTGTTCTAGGTTTTATTCATTTAGCTTCCTAGCCTCAATCTCCCTGGTCAACCTCATCACCATATATTTCATCTCATGCTTCAAGTTGGCATTCTCTTGCTTGAGTTTTTCACATTCTTTGAACTTTTCTTTTAGATCTTGACTCAATTGTTCATCATCTAAGATATCATTACCCTTTTGTTTTAACTCATCACAAATTTCTCTTCTCTTCACCTTGGCTTGCTTCAATTGTGCTTTCAGATTCATGATGAAATCTTCATCTTCTCTTAGGTCATCCTACAAAATTCTCACTTCACTTTTGGACTGATCAAGATCCTCCATTGCAACCAAGAGTTGTTCTTGCAAACCTGAATCCATTGTTCCTTCCTAGATCTCCCTCAAGCTATTAAAATTTCTCCAAGAGACAAATAGCTCTTGATGAAGGAACAGTGAGGAGGGGGTGAATTGATGTTCTATAAAATTTGACTTATTAAACTAATTCTCAAATCACTTAATGTATATAACAAAAAATTAAGTGCAAGAACATAAAGTAAATAAACATTACACCATAACACATGAATTTTTATCATGGAAACCATGTTAGGGTATAAATCATAGTGGGGATGACACCCACAAGCCAATACTCTGCGGAAAATATTGTCTTACAATAAGTTAGGAATGCACTTGCATTCAGGCTCATTGTCTAGAGCTCACTGCTCAATTACAACTAGGGATACAATCATTTACAAGAAGGCTCACTGCCTTACTGGATCACTAAAATGATCACAAGGTCTTTTGAACAACTATAGTATCATCAACTATGCTTGATTATTGTTTCATATGAGCACATGAATATGATCTTCAATACACTTTTTATTCTAATTGCCTTGTTCTTTGTTCTTTGCTAATCAGACTATCAGATCACACTATCCTACATCAAATTTGCATGCAGGTAACTTACGCACTTCACACATACATCAACTATCATCCAAAATACCTCCAAAACTCTAATCCATTCATTATATAGTATGCTACTACAGATTTGATCTCCCTTATCAATTACCAAAAATGTCTTAGGGAAATGTAACACGTTTTGACCAAGTTGGTCAAATTCTCTATTGAATTGAATTCCTTCCAAAACAATTTTATATATGTAGCTAACTATATCGGCTTTATCAATAAAATATAAATGTTAGCGCCAAAAACAAATTACCGTGTCCGTGCAAAGATCTTTCACCATGTCGGCCTGCTAAACTGTCAAACATGAAATAACACTGCTCAAATCCTTGTAACTCTATCCAAGCATGTCACTGAACCTTAAAATTATAGAATTAGCATCTGTATACATCTAAAATGCTTTCCTTAGATGTACACCAAAGAAATTTAACCTGAAAAGCAACACTAGACCCTTTACTGTAAACTGACTGTACATTGTGTTCTTCATTTTTATACTTAGCCAAATCTGATACTGACTTCCAGTATGATCTCCTAATTAGTTGCACACATAGAATTAGGATCTAAACATCATCTTTTTACCATCAATTAAAACACTCAACCAAATTTGCAGTGTCTCTTGCCATTTTTTCAACAATCATAAGTGTGACCTACAACTCTAGGTATCCCTCATGGCACTAGAAGGGATCCCTTGCTTTGTGGAATACAAAGATGGGTCTATGGTATGAAACTCTTCACTCCCCACTATTATTTTTTGGATATTTATTTATTCGTATCTCTATAGTTTTTAGATTTGTTTTATATATTGTATATTATTGTATAATTTTAAAGTAATTTATTAAATACCTAATCTTAATTGTGTTAATACTGCATAATGAATGGTTTATCTTTTACTTTATCTATTATTCTTAAAATATTTTTAATATTTTCACAAAAAAACTAAAAATATATTTTATTATATTATTCTATTTTTTAAATTTTCGATCACATTATTTAACTTTTTAGAATTTATAACATATTGCTCTCTCCATCTTATTCTCTTTTATTGGATCTATTTGTTTATGTGATTTAGATAATAGTTAGGTTTGCAGTCATATTCATTATTATTTTCTCATTTTAATGATAAATCACTAAAAGTGATTTGAAATATTGAGACAAAAGAAAATATAATTTTAATTCAAAAACTAAAAGTCATAAAATATTTAACATATCAAAAAGCAATGTTAATGGCATACTACTTAACTTAAATATATCCTTTACAAATTAAAACATGAACATGAACATAGTCTTCACATCCTGATGATAGATCACGAAGTGTGATCCAAAATGTTGATGCAATCAAAATCAAACACAAGAGAATCTAGAAGCAAACCAAATGAATAGTCTTGAAATCAACTTAAACCACTGAATCTTTAAAATGTATTGAAATATATAAGATTATATTAAAAATAAGGTTTATTCATTCTGTAGACGTGAAATCATGATTTGATAATAAATAAAGTCATAAATTATTTTGACTTTGCTCCTTATCTAAATCTATATGAAAGCTTGTTTTGGTTTTGTTAGCACTTGCAAATGTTTTGCTAAATTTCCATGGCCCTATAATTTTTTCTCTGTCTCTGGTCTGAAACCATAAAACTCTATGAGAAATCTACAAGAAATAATGAAAATCCTACTTGTACCTTGCTAAGTCTAAAGCTCCAATTTCAAATTTTCTAGCCGTTGTGATAAAAAAACCCTAACCCCTTTGTGGCAAGTTCTATTTCTTCGTTACTTTTCAAGCCACTTAAGTCAAGAAAATCCCATGTGTGCTTTAAAACCATTTTATAGTCGTGTAATCTCCCATTCGAGGCCAAATATTCCTTTTCTTCTAGCGAATTTGCCCAGGCTTTAGTCTCTTAATCTCTGAATGAAATGGTATATTCTCTTATCTTTCTAAGATTTCACGCAGGCGGTCGATCTTGATTTAATCCTGTGGCTCATGTTTAATCTCATGATAAACTCAGGGTTAGGGAATTCATCTGGTGACTTGGAGATAATGAGAAATCTTCTGATCAGAGTTAAATGTGGGTTAAAGACTGGTTAATGGTCAAGAACAAGGACAGATTAAAGTGCATACATTTTTAGTTTGATCCAATGGTTGGCTTAATGACTTAATGCAGAGATGATCAAGATCTAATGATCAAGCCATTAAGCCATTGTGACATCTTTCCTCCATGTGACGTCATTGGTCCTGGGTAAATAAAGGTGGTATAGGCGTAGCAAGTTTGATATGATCTAACAGTCAACTTATAGGCTTAAAGGGAAAGTGCTCAAGATCTAACCATCAAGCCATTAAGCCTATCCGACATGTGTCCATGGTGGGTCTGGTGCAACACCAAGGTAATTAAGTTAAAGTTTAGACAAATTACAAAAGATCCTATGATCGACTTAATGACTTAATAAGAAAGATGAAGGTTTTTAGTGATTAAGGCATTAAGCTGTGGTGACATGTGGCATTTTGTGATGTCATGATCGTGGGGTCGGAGAACAAAAAAGATAAAGGGCGGATAAGTTAGAAAAATCATGTGGTAAGCTTAAAGGCTTAAGGTGAAGTTTCTCGACATCTAATGTTTAATCCATCAAGCCTGCGCGATGCATGGCAGATCAGATATGAAAGTTTGGGTAATCTAAAAAGAAATCAACGGCTCTGTTTTAAATTCTAAAAATGTTCAAATCTGGATTGTTGATGGAGATTTTCGTGCCAGGACTAGCCATTTCAACCACTTTTCAAATATTTAAATAATTCCTGTAAGGTTTTCAAAGCGGTGGTCAACGTCATTTTTCTACAGAGCATTTAATAAGTAAATTTGATCTTTTGGGGTGCTTTTTTACAGATGTTGGATGAAATATGGAAGAAAGATAGGTGTTCCTGAGCACATTTATTACAAAAATTATCTTGTAAGGGTTTTTGTTAGCTTGTAAAATAGTATTTAACCCTTGGGCTTATCCTATTTTGTTCTTTGCCATAAATGAGGAGTGGTCTCCGAGCATTAATTGACAGAATTTGATCTTTGTGTTTTTCCTTGTACGCCTGTTGGATGCTGAGATCATGAATTTTGGGCGGCTTTGAATGCACTTGAATAGAGAATGTTACTTTAGGGCCCTTGATAGTTTATTAATCAAATTGTATTCATGTCTCTGCTCTTTCCCATTAATGACTGGTCTTTTCTAAGAACTGTAGAGGCCGAGATCAAATTTTATTATTGAGAAGTTGAACTTTTTGTAGATCTAAAGAGCCAAGACTTCTCCTGAGATATTTAATGCAGACAAGAAATTCCATTCTTTTTCCTTTTGTGGGGTATGTTCTCCAAGGATGGATGGAGGCTAGATCTGATTATTTTTAGTAGAATTTTTCAAAGGAATGTTTTAAGTTGTGTGACAGAGCTGCTAGGTTATTGTAATAAATTTAATATTCTCTATCTTATAATGTTTCAAATTTTTTTAAGCCCTATACCTAAATTATCCTAAGCTTGTTGCAGTCCTTGGCTTATAAAAGTATTTCCAAGATCATTTAGTGCGAGAGAGGGGAAAAATTTTGGGGAAGTAACAAAGGCATTAAGCTATTTTATTATTTTCCAGTTGAGTATAGCAGATGTATATCTAGAGAGTATTATCATAATAATAAGAAAGTTGTAGACCTTTTACATTTTATTGAAGTGGCATATGTTTTGAAGCATTTTGGAATTGAAGCTGCACTCTTTGTACTTAATACAGTATATCATATTTAAGTCTCTCCTTAGTGCTTGCCTCTTGAGTCTTGAATCTTCTGGTTCACTACATAGAATTTCTTTATGTATATGTTTTAGTCCATAGTTTTGATCAAGGATCAAATTAAAAGATGCTTTGGATAAAACATAGATTCTTTGGGTATATCTACAGAAGGATCTTATAAGAAGTGTTTAGTCTGATTTATTTGTATTTATGTTTTTGAGTCCTTGACAATAGTTAGTTTCTCTATCCTGTATTTGAACTAGAATCATTGCCCAATGGATAAAGCACTGGTCAGTAATCAGTATTTTCCATTTTGATACATATCTAAATACTCTTGGCTATATTTTTCCCTATTTGAAAAATCAAAACCATTCTAGTCCCTTAAAGTTTTGTGGTTGTTGGTTGTAGTCATGTGTGGTAGAGAATAGTCACTGAATGAGTGGTTATCATCTCATACTTTCTTGTCATTTATCTGTTGTAATCATCCAGAGTTGTAGTAAGTTTTGAACGTTAAATATTTTTCTGGATTAGGTGCATCCGGCCTTCATTTTACAAAGCCAAAAGAGTAGAGGACAATCTTGTCCTATAGTTAGTCCAGTTACCTTACAGAGCTCTCATACGTGGAATTAACCATTCCTAATATTAGTCTCAAGGTATATTGGTTACTTGTATAGCATAATAGTTTTAAACACCAACAAAATGGTTACTTCACTAGGGAATTGACCTTTGTAAGAATATATTTAATCTTGTCTAGCCCTTATTTCTGCATTAAAGTATTCATATTATCCAACGTGTTGTATGTTCCCAACTTATTTTGGGTGACGACTCAAAGAAATCTATGCAATCAGTGTTGAGTAATACTTAATATTTATATACACTTTTCCAATATGAATACTAGATCTAGAGTAAAAGATAATCCTGAAGTTGAGTTGGAAGGTGGACTTCCAATTACTTCTAGGACTAGACAGTCTTTGAGAGAAAAAGAGAACAAAGATAATATAGATAATCCATCTCCAAGAAGACAAGAGGAGAATACTAGGAGAGAAGATTCAACCCAATCTAGTCATGAAGGAAACAAATCAGAATATGAAGAGGCTCCGGACTTGGGATTGGATGGATATAGAGAAAATAGCTCTCCTAGTGAAAGATAGGAGGACTCTGACACCACCATCTTAGATTCTAAAGTTCCCTCTGGTGAACTTACTGAAGAAGAAAGAATTTTAAAGAGGCAATTGGCTATTATTGAGCAAAAGAAAAAAGATAAAGAAAATAAGAAAAAACAAGATCAGAAGAGCAATGATAGATTAAGAAGATGATCATTAAGACATCAAGTATACACAAAAGAAGGAAAGATCTACTAAGAATGTAAGTAAGGCAAAAGTTAAAATTGTAAACAAATTAAATGATTCAAATATTGTATATGAGGATAAGGCCAGAGTACCTAAAACAAGTTCTTCCCCTCCTAAAGTGGAAAATAAGAAATCAAAGAAGGAAGAGTCAACTCTAACCATTCAAGTTGAGGATAGTAATATTATTATTGAGAAACAAAAGTCCTCTGATGTAAAATACACCCCTATCAATATGGGGCAAGTATTGTCACAAATGATTCTTAAAGTTCCATTTTTAGAAATTATGAGAATTAAGGAACATAAAAAGAAGGTCCTTACCATGCTTGATGGTGTTTCCTCAACAAGTTTCCAAAACCAAAAGGTGTTGAAAAGATGAAATATGTACATAATAAGTCTGACAGCAAGGGAAAAGAATATGAAGGAATGATTTCAGAAATTCCTTAGATTTATTTAAATACAAATCATGTAAACACTTCCTTAGAATTTGTTGATCTCTTTTTCCTAACTTTGGTTATAAATGGTAAGATGCTTAAAAATTGTATGATAGATTCAAGAGCATCTAATACTGTTATGCCTGCAAAGATAATGAAATCAATGGGATTACAAGTTGATACTCCAAATGTAAGATGTCATGCAATGGACTCCAGAGAAATCCCTATTATTGGTACTATTAAGGCTTTGCCTTACAGGTTAGCAATATGTCCTGACAAAATACTAATAATGAGTGGCTTGGTTGTTGATATTCCACCTCATTATGGCATGTTGTTATCAAGAAAATAGAGTGCTTCAAAGGGTGGAAGTATCTAATGTGATTTATCTTTTGCTACTTTCAATATTGTTGGTGATAATGTCAAGGTCTCTCGAGAAAGTAGGACTTCTCATATGATTGAAGTAAATGAAGATACTGATATGAATTGTTTTGTTGATACTAATATTGGATCTTTTCAAGTATAAGATATAGGGGTTGAGGAAGGAACTCAGCCTATGTTGTTGTCTGATGACAAAAATAATTTGATGGACCAGTGTGATCTATGGACCATGTAATTTTATGGAGAAAGTTCTAAAAAGGAGTTGGTGCAGGAATCCTATTAATATCTCCTAGTGGTAAGAACTTCAAGTTTTCTTTTACATTAATGTCTACATGTACAAACAATGTAGAAGAATATGAAGCTTTGTTAATAGGTTTGAGATTAGCTTCAAAGAATAAGATAAAAAAAAATCTCAGAGTGATTGAAGACTCTGAATTGATAATATCTCAGAATAGGTCCAAATGTGTTTCAAAGAATCAAAGACTTAAGCAGTATAGGAATGATGTTTGGGATGAAATAGAAAACTTTGATGCATTTGGTGAAGTCAGAACAAAATGGAAAAATTATTAGCAAATATTTCCTTAATACCTGAGGATATTACATTTGCAGGAATTTCTAAAATAGAAATTCAATCTAGGCCTTCAATACCAAACAACATAGAAAATTGGCAAGTCTTTGAAGATGACTTAGATATTTTGAGATTTTTGAATTGTGAAGCAAACTTTTTCAACAAGGAAATAGATTTTAGTGGATGTGTTGAAACCTTGGATAATAAGGATACTATTTTTGGTAAAGAGGTGCTTCAATTGAAATCAAATAAAGTTCCCAAAGGGCTAGTTATTCTTGAAAAAGCTTTTGATAGTAAAGACAAGTCTTTTCCTGCAAATAATATAAGTAAACTTGAAGAGTTGGAAGAAGTAAATATAGGAACAACTGAAAGTCCTAAGAAGGTGTATATTGGTAAAAAGTTGTCTCCTACAATTAGTAAGTTATTAATTGATCTCCTCATAAAGTATAGGCATGTTTTTTCATGGTCCTATGATGATTTGAAACCATATAGAGAAGATTTGTTTCAACATGAGATTCCTTTAAAGGAGGGCACTAAGCCTTTCAGAAAAAAAAAATTGAGACATGTCAATCCTACCCTGGCACCTAAGATGCAAGAATAATTAACAAAGATGAAAGATGCAAGGATTATTAAAACCATTATACATTCTACATGGGTATCTAACTTGGTACCAGTGAGAAAGAAAAAAGGAGATATCAGACTTTGTGTAGATTTTAGAAATCTGAATGTGAATTCATTGAAGGATAATTATGGTTTGTAAAATATGGAAGCCATGTTACAAAGAGTGACTGGAAATGAATTAATGTCTATGATGGATGGTTTCTCAGGATATAATCAGGTTATGGTTAAGGAATCTGAATAATATAAGACTGCATTCACTACACCATGGGGTACTTATGTTTATGTGAGAATGCCTTTTGGCTTGATTAATGCTGGGGAAACTTTTTAGAAGGCCATGGATGTGGCATTTGCAGATTTCATAAATAACTTTTTAGTTGTTTATCAAGATGATTTGACAGATTTTTCAGGAAAAGAAGATCAACACTATGATCATCTTGAAAATTATTTTGTTAGAGCTTTGGAATACGGAGTTTCTTTCAATCCAAAGAAGTGTGCTTTCAGAGTTACATATGGAAAGCTCCTAGGACATATTGTATCCAAGGATGGAGTAAGAATTGATCCTGAAAGGGTTGCTACTATAGACAAAGTCCCTCAACCAAGGAATGTCAAAGGCATTCAATCTTTCTGTGGACAAATAAATTTTCTAAGGAGATTTATTACAAATTTTGCAAAAATTAGTCTCCCTATTTCAAAGATGATGAAGAAAGGATCCTAAGTGGAATGGAGTGAAGAAGCATCTGAAGCATTCTCAAATATCAAACAAGCTATTAAAGATGCTCCTATTTTGAAAAACCCTTATTATAGTAAGCCACTTAAAATTTTCTCCTTTGCTTCATGTAATACTATTGCTGCAGTATTGTTGCAGAAGAATTCAGAAGGCTTTGAACAGCCTATATCTTTTTTCAGTAAGTCTTTATAGGCAATAGAATTAAAGAATTAAAGTATGCTCTGGTTAAAGTTGTCAAAGATTTTAGATGTTATCTGGTAGGAGCAATTATTGTTGCTTATGTGCCAAGTACTGTTGTGAAAGGCATTCTAGTTCAGCAAGAAGTTTCAGGAAGGAGGTGCAGATGGATAAATAAAATCCAAGAGTTCAATATTGATATCTAGACCACAAAATTGGTTAGAGGCCTAGAACTTGCAATATTAATGGCTCAGAGTAATTTAGATGCAAATCAGGTAAATATATTAGAAGAACAACAAAGGCCTTATATTTTTTATATGGATTGTTGTGAATGATATAAAGATATTAATGGAGATTTATAGAAAATGATATTACCTCCTGAAATGGATGAAAATAGAAAAAGAACAGTTAATTTGCATGCCCTTAAGTATGCAATCATTCAAGGTCAGTTATGGTGGAGGAGAAATGAAGGAGTATTGCTTAAGTGTGTTGACTATGATAAATCCAAGAGCTTATTGGAAAAAATGCATAATGGTGCATGTGGAGGTCATTATATGGCTAAGACTACTACACATAAGATTATGAGGTCTAGTTTTTGGTGGCCTACTATCTTCAAGGATGCCCACAGTTATGTTAAGAAATGTGATGCTTGCCAAAGATTTGCAAGTAAGCTTAAGTTTAGTGGGAACTTACCTTTGAGGCATGTCATGGTTGAAGCACCTTTTCAAAGGTGGAGAATGGACTTTATTGGAGAGATTCCTAACAAATCTAGTGGAGGTCATTCATGGATTTTGGTAGCAACTGATTACTTTACTAAGTGGATTGAAGCAATTCCCACAAAAAAGGCTACTAGTAAAGTTGTTACTGATTTTATGTTACAAAATATTCTCACTAGGTTTGGATGTCTAGAAACTATTGTGGTAGATAATGCTATGTGTTTCAGATCTGCAAAGTTTAGTGATTTCTGCTAGCAATATGGAATTCAAATTTCCTATTCTTCCCCATATCACCCACAGGGAAATGGTCAAGCTGAATCCAGTAATAAAAGCCTTATAAAGATTTTTAAAAAAGTGCTAGATAAGAATAAAAGAGATGGGGATTCAAAGTTGCATCTTTGTGGGTTGATAGAGTAACAATAAAGAAATCTATTGGTTGTCCACCTTTTGATTTAGTTTATTGTATACATGCAAGGTTGCCACAAAATAATTTATTGTAAATGTAAAAGTTTATCTAAAAATATGATGATGAAATGAAGATCATAATGGATGACTTGATAGAGTTGGATGAATACAGAAGGGAAAAACATGACAGAATCATTAGGTTGCAGCTTCAATATAAGGATCTGTATGACAGAAGGATTGTTGCTAGAAGTTTTGAAGTTAATAATTTGGTCTTAATGTGGAATGCCAGATTGGACGATAAAGGAAAGCATGGAAAGTTTGACCCTATCTGGTTAGGACCATACATCATTAAAATAAAATGGAGTTATGATTCTTATATCTTGAAATATTTGACTAGAAACTTTTTGGAATTGCATGTTCATGGACAGTTCCTAAAGCTTTATTTTTCCTAATGTTTTTTAATCCATGAGCGGTCGTATGTAAATAATTTTTATGTATATATTCCTTTTTTTTGTCTGTTGTAGGTTTCTTTCTTTTCCTGTAGGTGGTCTTCTCAGCTCAGAAATCTAGAATCATTTTATGCCTGAAAGACACACATCCCCAACTAGAGCCACTGTTAGCACTTGCAATTTTTTTGCTAAATTTCCATAGCCCTGTTGTTGTTTATCTATCTCTAGTCTGAAACCATAAAACTCTATGAGAAATCTACAAGAATTATGAAAATTGTGCTTGTATCTTGCTAATTCTAAAGCCCCATTTTCAAATTTTCTAGCCGTTGTGATAAAAAAAACCCTAACCCCTTTGTGGCAGGTTCTATTTCTTCGTTACTTTTCAAGCCACTTAAGTTAAGAAAATCCCATGTGTGCTTTAATATCATTGCCTAGTCACATAATCTCCCATCCGAGGCTGAATATTCATTTTCTTCTAGTGACTTTGCATGGGATTTAGACTCTTAATCTCTGAACAAAATGGTATAATCTCTTTTCTTTCCAATATTTCATGCAGGTTGTCAATCTTGATTTAATCTTGTGGCTTGTGTTTAATCTTAGAATAAACTCAGGGTTAGGGAATTCATCTGGAAAATTGGAGATAATGAGAAATCTGTTGATCAAAGTTAAATGCAGGTTAAAGACTGGTTAAGGGTCAAGAACGAAGATAGATTAAAGTGCAAACATTTTTCAGTTTGATCCAACAATTGGCTTAATGACTTAATGTCGAGATGACCAAGATCTAAAAATCAATCCATTAAGCCATTATGACATTTGTCCTCCATGTGACGTCATTGGTCCTGGGTAAAGAAAGGCGGTAAAGGCGCAGCAAGTTTGATATGATCTAACGGTCGGCTTATAGGCTTAAAGGGAAAGTGCTCAAGATCTAACCATCAAGCCATTAAGCCTATCTGACATGTGTCCATGGTGGGTCTAGTGCAATGCCAAGGTAATGAAGTTAAAGTTCAGACAAATTACAAAAGATCCTATGGTCAACTTAATGACTTAATAAGAAAGATGAAGGTTTTTAGTGATTAAGGCATTAAGCCATGGTGACATGTGACATTTTTTGACGTCATGATCGTGGGGCTGGAGAAAGGAAAAGATAAAGGGCGGATCAATTAGAAAAAATCATGTTGTAAGCTTAAAGGCTTAAGGTGAAGTTGCTCAACATCTAATGTTTAAGCCAGCAAGCCTATGCGATGCGTGGTGGATCAGATATGAAAGCCCGGGTAATCTAAAATGAAATCAACGGCTGTGTTTTAAAGTCTAAAAAATTTAAAATCTAGATCGTCGATGGAGATTTCCATGCCAAGACTAGCCGTTTCAACCGCTTTTCAAATATTTAAATAATTCTTGTAAGGTTTTCAAAGCGGTGGTCAGTGTCATTTTGCTATAGAGCAGTAAATAACTAAATCTAATCTTCTGGGGTGCTTTTTTACAGATGTTGGATGTAATATGGAAGAAAGATAGGTGTTCCTGAGCACATTTATTATAGAAATTATCTTGTTAGGGTTTGTGTTAGCTTGTAAAATAGTATTTAACCCTTGGGCTTATCCTGTTCCGTTCTTCACCATAAATGAGGAGTGGTCTCAGAGCATTAATTGACGAAATTTGATCTTTGTGGTTTTCCTTGTACACCTGTTGGATACTAAGAGCATGAATGTTGGGTGGCTTTGAATGCAATTAAACAGAGAATGTTACTTTAGGGCCCTTGATAGTTTATTAATCAAATTTTATTCCTGTCTCTACTCTTTCCCATTAATGATTGGTCTTTTCTAAGAATTGTAGAGGTCGAGATCAGATTTTATTATTGAGAAGTTGAAATTTTTATAGATCTGAAGAGCCAAGACTTCTCCTAAGATATTTAATGCAGACAAGACATTCCATTCTTTTTCCTTTTGCAGGGTATGTTCTCCAAGGATGGATGGCAGCTAGATCTGATTCTTTTCTGCAGAATGTTTCAAAGGAATGTTTTAAGTTGTGTGATAGAGCTGCTAGGTTATTGTAGTAAATTTAATATTCTCTGTCATATAACATTTTAAATTGTTTTAATCCCTAACCCTAAATGAGCCTAAGCTTGTTGTAGTCCTTGGCTTATAAAAGGATTTCCAAGAACATTTAGTGGGAGTGAGGGGAAAATATTTGGGGAAGTAACAAAGGCATTAAGATATTTTGTTATTTTCCAGTTGAGTATAGCAGATGTATATCTAGAGAATATTATCATAAGAATAAGAAAGTCGCAGACCTTTTGCCTTTTATTGAAGTGGCATATGTTTTGAATCATTTTGGAATTGAAGCTAGACTCTTTGTACTTAATACAGTATCTTAGATTTAAGTCTCTCCTTAATGCTTGCCTCTTGAGTCTTGAATCTTCTGGTTCACTACATAGAATTTCTTTATATATATATTTTTAGTCCATAGTTTTGATCAAGGATCAAATTAAAAGTTTCTTTGGATAAAACATAAATTCTTTGGGTATATCTACAGAAGGATCTTATAAGAAGTGTTTAGTCTGATTTATTTGTATTTATGGTTTTGAGTCCTTGACAATAGTTAGTTTCTCTATCCTGTATTTGAACTAGAATCATTGCCTAATGGATAAAGCATTGGTCAGTAATCAATATTTTCCATTTTGATACATATCTGAATACACTTGGATAAATTCTGTCCTATCTGAAAAATCAAAACCATTCTATTCCCTTAAATTTTTTTGGTTGTTGATTGTAGTCATGCGTGGTAGAGAATAGTCACTGAATGAGTGGTTATCATCTGATAATTTCTTGCCATTTATCTGTGTAATCATCTAGAGTTGTAGTAAGTTGTGAAAGTTAAATGTTTGTCTGGAATAGTTGCATCCTACCTTGGTTTTACAGAGCCAAAAGAGTAGAGGATAGTCTTGTCCTGCAGTTGGTCTAGTTACCTTGCAGAGCTCTCATACTTGGAATTAACCATTCCTAATATTAGTCTCAAGGTATATTGGTTGCTTGTATAGTATAACAGTTTTAAATACCAATCGGTTCCTAAAAAGGTTTTACACTTAAAAATCTACCAGTGCACCCTTCAACACATTTTACAGAGTGGCCAACTCCAATGCTCAAAATATATAAGAACACTGGACCAACTAACAGGGACACTAAATTATTCCTCTAAACTTCAAGTTTTGCAAGACCAAGGGGGGACTCCCTTTAATGCCTTTTGAGTACATAATAAACTATGACTGACATTAATATAAACATAAATATCATATAATTCAACATAATCGGGAGATACTAGATAATGGCTAATTATCCATTAAACATCAACCTTGTTAGGAGAATGAGATGAAATAAAAATTAACAACATACAACAAAAGTAAAGTTATTCATGATTTAATCAATTTTGTTGCAGAAAGTAACAACAAGAGTCTGAATAACAACATCTTTGTAAGACCCACAAAAGCTAAGATCAGTGTCTTATCCCATTGGGTATCAGAGTCATCAGTAATACAATATCTTACAACATAGTTTCATTGATAGCATATGATCTGAGAGTATTTCCTTTCAATATCCCTTCACAATAACCCTAGCCCAACCTACTTATCACAATCCTTGTATAACCCTATCAAATATGCAATCTTACTCAAGCATTTAATTACATCCATCACAACAATGTACTGAATGGATAAAACTCATGATTTTGTTCATTCAAAAACATAACACCATTATACATTGGACAGATCTGAGCTAGCATTATATATCAATAAAATCCTTTGTTATCTATGTCGTATAATACAACTTTCAAACTCCAAGAAAACCTTCATAAGAGTCACACACATTCACTTAAATTGCTCTCTGGAAAATTACAGTGTTACTTATTCTAAGCTAAGAATTGCTATCAGGACCATCAAACTAGAAACCCCCTCTTAAGGCCCTAAAATCCCCTTTTATAAAACAAGGGGGCCAACAAGCTTTAGGCTGAAGAAGAAAAAGACTTATCACAATTTTAAAAACCATATGACAAAGATACAAGAAGAAAACAAACAACTTCCTTTTCAATCGTAATTGATCCACTGCACTTCCCACCTGCATGGTTAAAAAAAAAATTTATATGCTTGACAGGAAGGTAAAAATATTTCCATATAAGATATGTTTCTCCCCTAACTAATTTAAGTACACCTGAATTGGATTAGTTGGCAACAAGAATGTTACTATCAAGAGAAACAAACACCAAAGTCGAGCCAATATAGCACAATACATGGTTTCCCTACAAGAGAAAAGGGAATGCAAGATGCTCATAAAATCTCTTCCAAGAACACCCTCATGCACTAAAAGTAATTCAGTAAGAGATACCCAAGGACTCAACATTTCCTCGTTCTCTTCTCCAGCTAACGAACCCGTATATTTGAATCAAAGGGTATAAAAAAGGTGAAGCTCGAATGATTTGTGAGTTTGCAAGTCAGTCCTCCTTTTAATATCTCTTTAAATACCCATCTCCATTTTAATATCTCTTTAAATATGGTGCATTCTCCCAATACAATTAGTCCCAATACTCTTTCTACATTTGTATCTAGAGACACTGCTTATCCTTAACAATATCCATTTTTATGGGGAAATAAGCCATGGAATGGTCATATTTATAACTTCCAAATGCTTGTCCACTTGTGTAAAATGTACTTTTACAACTACCTTTCAACTTCTATAATTGCATGCGTAAAGTATTAAACAATCAGAGACATGTCATATTCCATTATGGTTCTTACTGAAAATACCATGATGCTCTGCAAATTCAAATCTGCAGGATATTCTTTATTTCTCGTGCAGGTCTTATCAAATTGGTTTTTTCCCCAACATGCTTATCCATTTTTGGCAATTTTTCTTGCTATCCATTTCTGGCAACCTGTCTTTAAGCAACATACAGTCAATTAATTAAATAACATAGCCAGAAAATATTGATAACTTTGGTCAATAATTCTTTGACTATCGTACAACCACTCCTGCCATAGGACAGAATCTAAAAAGTCCATGGATCTACTCATTTTTCATCTCAGCACTAGGATTGTGCCTGATTTCCCTTATCCTTTACAATCATGGACACATAGCAGGTTACCACAACTTCATAAGAAACTTTCCTAACTTCAACCTAACCTTGTGACACTGCGATTTGACATCCTTTGTTTGTTTTCCACGCGTCATTCTTATGCATCATCATTATTTAATTAGGTTCCAGGTGACACACTCTAATTCATCAGGGCCTCTGCCACATCACTGATCTATCTAGCTAGCCCCTTCCACATGTCACCCTATTGCAATTACGTGAATCTTTTCCTTCCTCGTGACTTAGATTGCATGAATGCGTGATCGCGTAAGAGCCCGTCACTTGTCCTCTGACCACAGGCCCACCAAAATTATCTCCAGCTGGCCGCCACTAACCACTAATCACTTAACTTCGCTGGCCCAAAAGTTACATGCCTTCAATGCACTTAACATATATACGCACAATTATAAAAACTTTAATTTTATCCCCAACACCGTAAATGTGGGATAAATAGCCTTAGCTATTTTCATACAAAAATCAAAGCAATGGCGCCATCGATTCACTGGTTCAGTTCCACCTGATATGATCATGCAAGAAAGACCCCTAGGCAATGAAAATACTTCATTCCAACCCTATGAAACATCTGTCTCCAATATGAGACCATGTAAGCCCTCTGAAACACTGAAAATTTGTCATTAAAGATGGTTTAAGTTCTGTAAAAAGTTTGAAATGGTATTCTCAGAAATGAGAGTACCAACAGTGGCTCTAGTTGGGGAAGGTTGACTGCAAGATCAATGCTAGAACACTAGCCCTGGGACGCAAACCATAAACTCTCCAAAAACCCTAACCTTGGAACCCCTATTTAAAAACAAATAAAAGCATCATTTGCCTTTGTTAAAGGTTTGATATTGATCTCCCAACAACATGACCAATCTGATAAAAATATTAATCAACACCTGGGAAAATTGGAAACACATGACAAAATTTAACATTCTGCCACTCTTAACCTCATAATCATATTGATCACATAATAGGATCATCAAGCCTGGCATATACTCAACGACAGAACATGCAAAGCATAATTCATCTAAAAAATATATAGGACATGCAAGAATACCATTGTGAACCTCATCTCCATACTCGGGAAAGATTTCAACTAGCTAATCTAAGAAAGAAAAACATTCACAGTCTAGTTTGGTTGCAACATCATTAGACCCCCCATTGTTGTTACCCTCCTGCAAGCTATCAAGATCTCTAAAAATATAGTCCTTATAAGGGACTTTATCATCTAGCACTACATACTCAAATTCACATAGCAAGTTGATGTCAGACCCCTCAAAACACTTCCCAAAATCTAGCCTACTATAAAACCTTTGAAACAACTTGCCATGCTGGACCTGAAAGATAAAATACTCATTTTCAACTTGATGGTTGTCATAATCAACCCAAGTACCATAAGTAATTTTCAAATAAAAATGATGATCACTAATGACTAAGTGATGCAATTAAGGAATATGATCAAACTAATTATAACCTTGGGTAAACTCAATCCTTTTAAAATTTACTAAATTTATCATGTAAACATCCTTCACATCCCACTCTTGAAAACAACAAACCTCTGGGTGAAGAAAATTGAAAATTTTCTGGCATACCACTCCAACTCTGGTCTACCTCTATGAAATAAATCAAATTATGGTCCAAATAAGTCAGCATGAGGCTCACTATCCTGATGACATTAATTTTTCCATTAGTACACTTAGTGAAAAACATTGACAGAGATCAATGGTACAAGCATTACTGGCAGACTACAAGCATTACCGGCAAACAGCAAGTATACCCGACGGAACACAAAGGTCATGGAAAAATGCCAAGTATGGAATTGACCGACAAACACTGACAAGTGTTGCATCGATGAAGTGAATAGGACATCACCGACGGGTCAATAACATAACATTGAGAACATACCAGATGACCAGTTCAAGAAAGGAACACCGACGACCAAGAAAACTGACCATCAGAACTGACAGTCAGTTAGAGAACCCGCAAATAGTGGATCTGAGTTTTACACATCAGATAAAGCAATGTAATTCTATTTATAGAGTTTTAATTTTTTTTAAATGATAACTTAAGGGTCAAGCAAGCTTTATGTAAATGTTTTAATGCATCCTAATGGATCTAAAACATATCTAACTAAAGATCAAGGTCAAGTTGTAAACCTTGGATCTAGAGTTAATTTGCGAAGCGCGAATCGAGAATTGAGCCAAACACTAGTATAAATAGATGTTCAAATCAATTGTGAGTAATGAATTCATTTTTTTTGATAGCCACAAAGAGCATCTAAGGAGCAGAAGGCAGAATTCATGCAAAGTTCAGAAACAGATCATATCAGTTGTCAAGAACACACAGAGGCTACCGACGAGCAGATAAAGGTATTATTCAATCATGGAAGGATGATTACTTATACATAGGAAGCTTTATTGGATCTATTATCAGCAATTAAATATTGCATACATCATTAGATCAAAGACTTATGTAGTTGCATTCTAACAAGTGCATCACATCTAAAATCCTTTTGTAGAAGGTGGACTTAATAGTTCTTTAAAAATCTCTTAACAGAGTGCACACTTAATAGTGTTGCTAAAGCTTCAAATGAAGTAGATCTTAACAGGTCTCCACTGTAATACTCCTAATAGGGTAGGTCATCAGAAGTGACCAATTGTAAGCCTTAA
>MU223097.1:5592460-5604609 GCA_018584345.1 Thuja plicata | reverse complement strand
CAGAAGGCAGAATTCATGCAAAGTTCAGAAACAGATCATATCAGTTGTCAAGAACACACAGAGGCTACCGACGAGCAGATAAAGGTATTATTCAATCATGGAAGGATGATTACTTATACATAGGAAGATTTATTGGATCTGTTATCAGCAATTAAATATTGCTTACATCATCAAATCAAAGACTTATGTAGTTGCATTCTAACAAGTGCATCACATCTAAAATCCTTTTGTAGAAGGTGGACTTAACAGTTCTTTACAAATCTCTTAATAGAGTACACACTTAACTATGTTGCTAAAGCTTCAAATGAAGTAGATATTAATAGGTCTCCACTGTAATACTCCTAACAGGGTAGGTCATCAGAAGTGACCAATTGTAAGCCTTAACCGGCCCCTTCTTATCTGCAGATAGTGAAGTCTTGTGGGTAAAAATCCCCAGCGTAGTTTTTACTTCCTAACAGGAGTTTTCTGCGATATCATATCTTGTGTTATGTGTTATCTATTTTCATGAATGTTTCTTTTATGGTTACATGCTACAGAACTTATGATATGATTGCATATACATAAAGAAAGATGAACAATTAGATAAGATAATTTACAAACTGATGATTAAGGGTTAATGGGCTAACCAAGAAAAGTTTTAAGGGTACTGATTCACCCCTCCCCTCTCAGTACATCATTCCAATATAATTCCAACATATCCACATATTTATCTTGACCCATTCAGTGTTGCATGAAACACTATCAACATCATCCACACGTTCACTACAAGATGGAATCTCCACATTTGTGTTAACCACATTAGAACAATCAATATTTATATCAAACCTAAATGCATCCATTTATAGTTTAAGAAAGTGATCACCTCTTGTCTCTATATCACATGAAATACCCTGTTGGAAACTTTCATAAACAATTTCATGCAAGTATGACAATGACCCACCATCAGAAATTTCATACACAATTTCATGATCTAGAGGACCATCAATTTCAAAATCATGAATGAGATCATGTTTTATATCATCAAGTTCATTTATGGAACCACCACAATCAAAATCACTATCTTATGTTTATGCTTGTCTACAACTGGAAACTCACATATTGAAAGGTTTTCAAAAACATTATGAGCTCCCACTATCTCACACTCTAGTTCATAGAAACCCTCATGCATCTTAAGATCAAAAACTTCACATGGTAAATCACAGGATATAAACATACAAATTAAATCAGCAACATTACCATCATTATTGCACTGTTATTCTGACTAAAATGCATGTGTTTCTTCACTAGCACACTTAATCCTTTTATTTGAATTATAATCACCACAAGGTTGCCCTTAATTTTTATTTTGTGTAAACTCCTTGGATGGGCATTCCTTCTCCAACATCTCTATGTTAACATCATCATTATCTAGGATAAAATAATTCATCATTGTCTCAGACAAATCTGCACTCTCACAATCATTACCCACACATGACAAGTCACCATTCTCTTTACAAGGCTGCATAGAAACCATCACCTTATCTTCACAAAGATCATGCTCATTCTGGCACTATGAATCCTCTTCCTCAACCAATTCCTCACACATATCCTCTTGGACATCCATATGCGACAAAAATATGGGCTGAAGAAAATCTTCATCTTCACTATCATCAACAACAAATTCTAATGAAACACCTACTCCTTTTTCATTTTCCACTTTTGATTGCAAACAATTTGTTTTCACCGCCCTATAACTATAATAACTAGGCTCCATATTATTTGGTGTGTAACCCCTATATATATTTATCTCTACATTAGGAACATTATACAACTCTTCACTAACCATGTTAACATCCATGTGAGGGGAAACTATTGCTTGCAGAAAACATTCTTCATTCACATTTTTCTTTGAATCACAATTTAAAACATGGTTAGTATGATCACCAGGAATAAAAATACCTTGACACTGACTTCCACTTCTTAATCCATGCCTTTCTGCTGCATTTGATATATTATGACAATGAACACCAGCAGATAGAAAATCCCTCGGGATTCCAAACTTTAAATTATTCTTTGTAACCACCTAGATTTGGTCTTCTCTGACTATAGACCCTATTTGCCCTAAGTGTGATCATACCCCCAATTATGTCCAGACAACTCTTCAATCGGCTGGCATAATTATTTCAAATCAGATATAATCTCCTAAGTGATTTAATCACTCAATTTTATTAATCACCTAAGCCAATCAAATCAAAGCAATTTAATCCAAATCATTTCAAATCAAACATGGCTAAGGTAATTAATTTAAAAGGAATTAAATAAATCCTTATTATATCAAATCACTTGCTAAAACCTATCTTCTAGCCTAACTTAATATAATTAATTGGCTAAAGTCCTAATTAATTATCTAAAGCAATAAAAAGCTTAAATAATTAATATTCCTATTTTTGAATGAATATATTTAAAATAATTCATTTCAATTATATTCCCCTAAACCCTAGCCTAACCTATCTCAACCACCTTAACCCTCAGTTCAAACCCATCCCAACCTATTCCCCCCATGCTAAATCTAATCCTAATCCTAATCCCATTCTAACCCGCCTTCTAATGATGTCACATTCCTAAAAATGTGATTAGGAACTCAACCCACTTGAGAAAGTCAACTTTCTCAAGCTTGACTCCCTCTAAGTCCACCTTCTCAAGCTTGCCTCTTACACCCTCACCATGCCTCTTAAATGCTTTCATTTAATGCATATTTCTCAAGCCTGTGCTTCTTTAATTCCTTTGGCATTTATTCCTCTTACACTTCATTAATGAGTTTTACAACTCCATTAATGACCCTTATCCCCCCTCTCTCTCCTCATTTCTTCTATAAATAGAAGGAGTTTTTGAGCTCAAATAAGCCCTTAATTTTTTAATGCATTCTTATAAAGCCCATAATTTTAGAGTTAAAAGTATTGTTATGTTGTTACAATTTGTATAGATTCATATTGCATTTTAGTTTCCATGTTTATGCATTGTTATAATCTTGATTTCTAGAACTAGAATGCATGTTATTGGGATATCTTTCTTATTTTTAATAGAATCTTTCATGCTAGGTTGTATATGTCACTGAAAAAGGCATAATTTGAGGGCTATTATGTTGTTTTTCACACTCCTAGTTAGAAAGCAATAGATCAATTTTAGTGGATTTTCATACTTTACTAACCCCATTTTCACTAACGTAATGATCTATTAAAGTGTTGTGTCGCTAGAAAATAGGTGCACTATTTCACACACACATTTTTGGCCCCCACCGTGGGGCTCCATTTTAGATTTTGCCTCATTTCCACTTCATTTTTCACTAATTTATCTTCCCAATTTTTAGGTCCAGGCTCGTTTCTGGTAGCAGAAGCTCACATCTGGGATACACCCTCATACCATAGAAATTGAGGCTCGCATCTGGTAGCAAAGGCTCGTATCTAGTAAGCTGCATTGTATTATGTATTTCTAGGATCGTATCTGGTTAAAAATTTTGCGTACTCCATTGCCTAACCTCTAACATTTTAACTAGTTTGGTTTTTGATCTTTTGGACAGCCTAACTAGTGTTTGTAGATTGTCATCAGGGTTGAGAGAGAAGGGAAAAAGGAATACTAAGTTGTTGCTTTTCAGATTACCCTCCTCTTATCTTGACCTCTATTTTTGTTCTATCTTTCAAACTAAAGACACTTTCTTCTCATTTGTTGAATCAATTAGAGAAGTATGCTCTTTTCCTTTAGAGGAAAATCAGAAAATCAAACATTGATTTAGAAATTGAAAAGAATTTAGGGTAAAAGAACAAAGCAAAATCACTGTATAATTCATTTTAGGAATTAGTAAATGAACAACACAAGTCACCTAAATTTTGTAGGATAAATGAACCTCATTGTCTAAGTTTTGGATCAGAAATTGAACAAGAAAATCACTTAATATTGCAGATAATTGAACAAAAAAAAATTTCTTACATGCATCCTATTTTCATTAACTTAGGAATATTTAAATCAAGCTCAACATAGCTTGAGGGAACAAACATTGATTTTCATTTATTGGGAGAAAATGGCATGGATTAGGAGAGTATGCTCTTCTTCTTTTGAAGAATCAAAAATCTAGACATCCTACGCTCGCCAATCCTTTGTATGCTTATTTAACAGTAGAGGGCCTACCGATTGAGGAAAAAATCTCTCAGGAATGACCCAAGTGAGGATAGGTTTTACACCAACCCTTCCAACTCACTATAAATAATTTCTTCCTTGTAGGCCAAAGCCTCGGAAGATGGAGCCGATTTTGTTCTCAGAATTTTGACATCATTCCTTGAACATGCTTGGGTATGTGTAGAGAAAAGCCGCTTGAATCTTACTTGTGAGACTACACATATTTAAGTACTCATAGAGATATACGCCTCAATTTTTCCTTGTGCAATTCTATAGGAGACGGTTTTGAACAAATTTTCCCATCATAAACAATGAACTTCATAGACAAACTACCTGATTCATCCCCGAAAGGGTGATAATCCTTGTGCAAGGCAAAAAGTAATTGCCCTAATACACTCGTCATATTGTGCCCTCACTTGCATTTGGAGTTGGCTAATACAGCATCATGACTAGAGTCATTGCGTACTTGGTGATGGTTGTATTTTGATTAGCATTTGAGTGTGTACCTAAGTCATCAAGCACAGATTTTCATCCTCCACCTAGAAAATAGGGCATAAGGATATGTTTGTTCTCCTAACAATGCAAATTTTCTTGATGTATCTGAAAGATCACTAAACAAGATAACACCTTCAAAACAAGAAAAAAAATTCAATCCTTGATCTACATATGTTTTTCACTCACCAGCAAGTCTCCGAACATGATCATGAATCAAACGAACTTCACGCACTTCCAAAATGCATTTTACAAAACTAACAAAAACATTAGAAACTCGCATCCCAGATTTCCTGGCTCGTATCTGGCATTCTGGCTCATATTTGGTACCCTGCATCGTATCTGATAAGCACATCATCGCATCTAGGGTCAAAGGTTGCATTTAGTCCATCAGAAGCTCATATCATGTATTTCATGGCTCACATTTTGGGGCTCGCATCTAGGACAGTGGGCAGTTGCAGAATAGTTTCTTAGAAAAGCTCAATAGATTTGGGTACCCTTTTGGCTCTTTAGCCTATCCCTGTTGTCTCTTATGGTCTCCCTATTACTGTGTCAAAACACTTTTTCAAGCGTCTACCTTACATGTCTTGTCAGTCTCTCACAGTCAGTCTCAATACGTGTGGTCTATCCGCTTTTTACAACAACTTGATTCCCATCTCACTATCAAGGAATTCTAACCCTCTAATGCTGGAGTCATTTACTTCCACCTAGACACACTCACTTGAATGATTCAAGATACTACCTGACACTATCGGGAAACTTTGACGAAGTTGAGATACAACCACATGGTTAACACAAGATGCAAAAAATACACGTCTAAAGGATCGAGAGTACTTCCTAAATCACTACACTTTCAATAAGGAGAAACATCTTGCAGTTCCTTACTCAATCTAGACTCTCTAGAAATGGACAGGTCCACTCGCGGATAGAGTGAGGCTTTTGAGGAATATGAAAATAGAAAAAACCAAAAGCATGAAGATATCAATGAAGAAGAAGAACCCACATTTGACCGTCCTATATTTGAATCAGACAGTGAGGAAGACATCACTGAAGAAGAATATGATAAACTCAAACAGAGCAAGAGGTTCCACAAGATAATGGAAAAAATGATTGACGAAGATAAAGAGAAGTAATTTCTTCATCTAGCATCCACTGGCATAAAGTTACCCAAGGATTATGTTGTGGAAAAACTAAAGGAAAAGGAGGTGTCAACTCCTATATCTATTCTCGCCAAACAACTCACCTTGATGTAGACAGAGCTCGCAACTCTCAAACAAGAGAAGGTTAAACCCAAGACAAAATACTCTGTGGACTCCATTTGTCCATTTCCTTTCGACAAGAGTATCACTATGGTTCCATTCCCTCCCAATGTGGCAAGGCCAAAATACGATAAGTATACGGGAGAGACCGTTCCACATGACCATGTTAGAGAATTTTGTGCTCTGAGCATAGAGTATGTGCATGAACCTACATACCTCATGCGGCTTTTTCCTGAAAGTCTAGGAGGCAACACCATGGAATGGTTCTCAAAGCTTACATCTAAGGTCAAAAATTTTGAGGAGTTAATTCAACAATTTATCCAACATTACTCCTATAATATACACCATGATGTAACTATGATGGATCTCTGCAACACTAAACAAAAGACTGGTGAATCCTTTACCCACTTTCTACAAAGTTGGAGGAAAATATTTGCATGATATTCAAGAGCTATTCCCAAATCTGAGAAAAAGGAAATCTTTGTCAATAACTTGGTACCTAAGTTAAACTATGCATTGCAAATGCAAGACTCCCCTAGCTTCGACAGGATGATTAAAAATGTCATTTGTATCGAAGAAGTTATGGTCAAAAAGGGGGAGATCACTCTTCAAAGTGAAAACAAATCTAACAACTCCAAATCCAAACCTAAATGGTGGAAACAAAACAAAAATGTTGTTAACGATGGAGTAGCAGATGCATCCAATGTTGGTCCTAAACCTGAGGTGTTCAATCTGACTAACAGCATGCAAACAAGCAAAGATGCCAAGGTAACAACCCTCGTACCTAAAGAAAACAATGATAATAGAAAGGGTCAACCATGGACTTAAAAAAATCAAAGAACATTCACTCCTTTGGGAGAACCCCTCGAAACTATTTTAAAGACACTACTAGACAAAAAAGTTCTCACGATCCCAGATTCCAAACCATGGGAACCAGTGGTCAAACCAAGATGGTAGGATGATAATTCTTACTATGTCTTTCACAAAAACAAAGGGCACAAGACTAACAACTGTCTTAAACTCAATTATGTTATCCAAGACCTTATTGAAGGAGGAAAAATCAAAGTGGAAGTACACACTACCAATGAAGATCATACAATAGTTAACAAACCATTCCCTAATTATGAGAAAGGGGAAGCGTCTAAGGGAAAAGGTAATGAAGTAAACTACACCTACTCCAATAATGATAGCGTGATCAATATGTTAGACATTAAAACTAAATCAATTAATGTGGTCACAATCAAAGGTGTTAAAGACACATCTTTCCAATCAAATGTGGTAACCGGAGCCAAGCACAAGTCACGATCAAAGGACCTAATGCTACCTCAAAACCGGCATCAACATCCAAGGTTCCTATCGTTACTATCCCCAAACTAGCAGCAAAACACATGGTTACTATTCCTGCAGCAAAGTATGACTTGGTGGATCAATTGCAACAAACCTCTGCTAAAATTTCCATTTTTGAGTTGCTTAAAATCTCCACAATACAATTTCCTGAAACAAGCCCTACATGCCGCTAATGTACCAAAGGACCTTGATATAGAAAAAATTCCCAGTAATGGTTAATCTCATTTCAGCACCACATTACCTCTCCTTTTCTAAAGAAGATGATAAATCATTAACACATCCACATAATCAGCCCCTTCATATTGAAGTCCTCATTCATAAATCTCGTGTTAGACATGTATTGATAGATGGAGGCACAGGATTGAGTATTTGTACCCTTAATCTGATCAGGAAATTGGGTCTTTCAGAATAGACCATTGACTCTAGGAGAAAAATCACTATCAAAGCTTATGATGAGGAAGAGAGATCCTCTAAAGGTCTTATTGTTCTACCCATCAGAGTCAGACCAATTGAAAGGAATGTCATATGTCAAGTTTTGGATCTTCCCTTGGCCTACAACATCCTATTAGGGAGACCATGGATCCACAAAATGCAAGTTGTGTCATCTACTTACCACCAGTGTATCAAGTTCCCACATAATGGGGTGGAAGTGACAATTCCAGTGGATGCCAATTATACTTGCAACTATATCAGGGCAGGTAGTATGATTCCACATAATAAGGAACCTATGGATGAGATTTCTCCTGAGACTACCAAAGACATGGTGATGAAAAGTTTTGGAAAGACCTTAAAACTTGAAGAAACAGGTATGGGAGAATACAATTTGGACCTGACTCCGTCCCTGATAGAATTACCAATATCACCAAGATCCTATGGGAGACCCTCCTCGTCTATCACACCTACCACATCTAAAGAGCCAGAAATCCACAAAACAACTGGCATGGTTAAGCAATCCACATCTTCTTTAGATAACACATAAGAGAAGGCAGTCTTGGAATGGCTTTACAAAGGAGAACCAAAGGAAGCTGAGGTCAAGCATGTAGAAATATCTCCAGAGTAGTATGGTAAAGGATATGACCTCCTCAAACAAATGGGATACAAAGGAAAAGGACCTCTAAGAGATGCAAGAAGAGGACTTATTGAACCAGAGCACATGGAGTTCAAGAATATTAGAGACAAAATAGGACTAGGTTTTAACAATGAATCTAACAAACCTGCTTCAAAAGATAGTCCAATTTCTGACAAAGGGAGTGATGAAATAGAAGAAATAGAACTAGAAACATGGTCCTATGAAAGATTATTACATGTTGGCATAGAGAATCCTGAATATCAAGGTGAGCACTATGTACCAATCTTTGAAGTACCACAAGATCTTCACGTCCCTTTATTACCACAGGCTCCTATCCAAGAGGTCAAAGACACAACAACAAAGGATCCAGAGATACCATTGGTAGCAACAGTTATTGAAGAAACACCTCGACAACATGATTTGCATCCTAACTGGGGGCAGTTGGTCACAGTTTCACATGTCCTTGATTTACCACACTTTGATCCACATGTGGCTAATTGGGTACATCAGATAATTATTGCAGAATTATTAAACTAGTCCAACGACGAAGTAACTCACTCTCATTATTATGAGTGGGATGAGTTATTTGTTGCCATAGAGGACATTGAAATAGATGTGATTCACATGTTTTCAGCTTCATCATCACCCAGTGACCATCCTAACACTACTCCTAACAATATTGATATTCCTGAAGTAGAGGAAGAGTTCCTTCCTCTGATCATTAATGGAGAGACTAGTGTTCTCATAAGTCTAGAAGAACTTTAGATACGACAAGCAAGAATCCTCCTTTTATGGAGAGATGATGATGATGAAATTTCTACTAACGAGTCACTAGATTTTGGTCCACATATAACTAACAATGACCCTTTTAATGACAATCTAACTCTTATTGATCTAAACATCGAAGAGATTAACTTAACATAACATGTCATATTAGTTAATAGTCTTGATGCTAATGTGATGTTGTCCTTCCCAGAGTCTGACTCCTTGTCTTTGATAAACCCAGACCTAATTGATTGGACTGATAAAGATCCTACTCCTATCCTCAACTTTCCCAATGACTACACCTTGGCTTTCTATCTAAACACTTGTGAACCCTATCCTTCTTCCACCAATGCAAGGACCATGAACATGTTACAGGAGGATATCAAGTTTCTCAGTCAAAAATTGAAAAATAAAAAGAGAAAGGGAACTGACGGTGAAAACCACGTTGTGGCAGTGTCAAATCCTAAAATGGTAAAAACAAAAGACGTATCTGATGGTGAAAACCTCAGAGAGGTGCCAAAAAATGAGATTCTTGAAATCCTCCCTGAGCACTTTCAAGAAAGGTCTTTAGTTCTGATAGAACCAACATAGCCAGTTGATTTGGGCACAGCTAAAGATCCTTAAATAGTACGCCTAGCACAATCTTTTTTAGAAGAGGAGAAGACACAGTTCACCAAGTTCCTGAAAGAGAAGAAGATCAACTTTGCATGGTCTTATACAGATATGCCTGGACTAGATCCTAAATTGATAATGCACCACTTGTCTATAGCTCCCGGGATCAAACCCGTGAAACAAAAACTCAGAAAAATGCATCCTCATGTTGCATTGCTAGTAAAAGCGGAGCAAGAGAAATTGTTGAAAGTTGGGTTCATCAGAGTCATTGCCTACATAGGATGGATCTCCAATGTGGTCCCAGTGTCTAAATCTGATAAATCTATCAGGATATGTACAGACTTCAAAGAATTAAACAAGGCATGTCCTAAGGATGACTTCCCCCTGCCTAATATTGATATGATCATAGACCTCACAGCAGGCTACCAAATTTATTCATTAATGGATGGTTTCTCTGACTATAATCAGATAAAAATTGCTCCTGAAGATCAAGAGAGGACTACATTTACATGCAAATGGGGAACCTTTTGCTGGAACGTCATGCCATTTGGGTTAAAGAATGTTGGTGCTACATATCAAAGGGACATGACTACTATATTCCATGATTTGATGCATAAAAACATGGAGGATTACGTGGATGACACCTTAGCTAAATCAAAACAAAGGAGCACTCATGTTGATGACTTAAGGAAGATATTGGATCAAATGGAGCAATTTCAACTCAGGCTCAATCCAAATAAATGTTCCTTTGGGGTCCAATTAGGAAATCTCTTAGGGTTTATTGTTTTAGTGAAGGGAATTGAGCTCGACCCTGCCAAAGTCAAAGCTATACTAGAGATGACTCCTCCATGCAACATTAGTCAAATGAGGACATTACAAGGGAGACACCAATCAATCAGGAGGTTCAGGTCACAACTGGCGGATAGAGCACAACCCTTTACCAAATTACTACATAAAGGGGTCACCTTCAAATGGGATGAACATTGTGAAGCCAACTTTAGAGAATTAAAAGAGTACTTGGATACTCCTATTCTTATGGCACCCATCCATGGAAAGCCATTACTCCTGTATATTTTAGCTACAGCCACATCACTAGGAGTATTGCTTGCACAAGAGGATCAAATTAAGAAAGAAAGAGCGATCTACTACATCAGTAGGACACTAGTCTCCTATGAGCTCAATTACAACATTATTGAGAAAGCATGCTTAACAGTTGTCTTTGCATCACAAAAATTGAGACATTACATGTTGTCACATACAATAAGGCTCATTGCAAAGATTGATCCTTTAAAGTATCTTTTGAGAAAAACAACATTAACAAGACGTCTGGCAAAGTGGGTCCTCATTCTAAGTGAGTTTGACATTGAGTATGTAGATAGGAGGGCTATTAAAGGACAAGTCCTCGCAGATCAACTAGCAGATTCACCACTCCAAGATGATGAACCTTTGAGAATTGAATTTCCTGATGAAACAATTATGCATCTAACTGAGTATCCATGGAAGACATACTTTGACGGTTCCTTCACACAACAAGGCTCTTGAGCAGGAGTTCTGTTCATAACTCCTCAAGGCAACAAAATGTTGAAGTCCTACAAATTGATATTTCCATGCATAAATAAGATTTCTGAATATGAAGCATTGGTAAACGGTCTTAAGCTTTCCATGGAATGAAAGATTGTAGAGTTACACGTATATGGTGACTCCCAGCTCATTATCAATCAAGTCAATGGAGATTATCAAAAAAAAGATGAGAAGTTGATGCCCTACAAACAACTAGTTGATGATTTAAAGAAGTATTTCATCTTCATCGCATTCCAACAGATCCCCAAAACAAATAATAAAGCTGCAGATGTTATGGCTACCTTGGCATCCATGTTACAACTGGAGGAACATCAATTCTACTATAACTTCTTGGTGGAAGAACTATCTTATCCTGCCTTTGATACCCCTTAATACCAAGTAATTTGTGCTATAAACACCCCAGACCAATCTTGGTATGCTAATATCATTACTTACCTAACTGACCAAACCATTCCTAATGATCTATCTAGAAATGAAAAGTGATCCTTGATTAGGACAGCATCACGTTATGTCCTCATAACTAATAACTTATATAGACAAGGTCTTGACAATATGCTTCTTAGATGTTTAGAACTCGAAGAGTTAGATCGTGCATTAAAAGAAGTCCACAAAGGTGTATGTGGATCACATTCAAATGGCTTTTCACTAGCAAATAAATTGCTCAGAGTAGGCTATTATTGGCCTACCATGGAAAAAGATGCTATTCAATTTTCCAAAACATGTCATAAATGCCAGACACATGGAAATATTATCCATGCTCCTACCAGAGAACTTATACCTTTCATAACACATTGGCCATTTCAGCAATGGGCCTTTGACTTGGTTGGACAAATATATCCCAATTCTTCAAATGGACACAAGTTTATCATTACAGC
>MU223097.1:5566902-5589806 GCA_018584345.1 Thuja plicata | reverse complement strand
TCTTCAGTGTGTTGGATTTGAGATCTATGAGATTGCCACTCAAGAAGTTTAAATTCCCACCTTGAAAGATCTTGCAGCTGATGACTCTACTATGAAACAAAAGGAAGTGTTCACTAATAATGCAATTGCCAAAGAAGCCCTAATTAGTGCCCTATCCGATAGTGAATTTTCTAAGATCAAGAAGATAGACAAAGCATACTCTATTTGGAAATACTTAGAAGACATGTTTGAAGGAGACATCCAAGAAAAGAATGCGCGCAGAAAGACATGGAAGAAAAGATACACCAATTTAGAGATGTTACCTAAAGAAAACATCAGAGCTTACAATCAGAGGATAAATGAAGCAGCATCAAGTATAAGAAACAATAGTGGAAAAATATCAGAGGAAGATATAATGGACAAGTTAATGACCACATTAATAGCAGACTATGAGAGAAAGATCAATATCTTAGATGAGACTATGCAATTTTCAAAACACTTCAAGAGGGAGACTTTGATTAGAAAAATATCTGCATTTGAGATATCTAGATTGAAGATAGAACCTAAAAGTGAGACAGCCTTCAAATCCACAGTCCACAACAAGAAATATATAAGTAGCTCTAGTAATAATAAAAAAGTAGATACAGAACTAGAAGAAATCATTGCTATGATTACCAAGAAGAAAAGGAAAGGTAAAGGGAAATATGAAGGTAAGCTACCATTCAAATTTTTTTCATGCAACAAAGTTGGTCACTTTGCATCTAAGTGCCCTACAAGAGTCAAGAAAATCATATCAGATTACAAACCTAAGTAAACTAAAGAATGTTATCATGCTAAGGATGGTGTAACTGATGATGACTTGGGAGAAGATTAAATTAGATTTGTTTCCATTAAAGACATTGAGAAGATGCTTGAAGAAATGGACAAAGAAGATGAAGTAAAAGAACAGGAGTTAGCATTAGTTTCAAAAGCTGACATCAGAACTAACTGGATCATTGACATTGAATGTTCACACCACATGACAGGAGACAAAGACAGATTTTTACATTTGGACAAGTACAAAGGTGGCATGGTTAGATTTGGAGATAACACTCCCAAACCTATCATAGGCAAAGGTTCTATCACCCTTGATGGAAAGAACAAGACAGATGATGGTCTCTATGTTGATGGTTTGTACCATAACTTACTAAGTGTTGGATAGTTGCTTGATAAAGGATATCAGTTGGAATTCAAAAACAACCAGTGCATCATTAATAACAAAGAAGGAGACATGATTGCATCAGGTTCAAATACCAAAGGTAATGTTTTTCAGCTCAACTCAGAAGTAAGTTGTTTTGTTGCAAAAGTAGATGACAGTTGGCTATGGCACAAGAGACTTTGTCATATCAATTTTGACAACATAGTCAAGATAAGTAATGTAAAGGCAGTAAGAGACCTTCCTAGAATTGCAAGACCAATTGGCACCATGTGCAGGTAATGTGTGATGGGGAAGCATGTGGGGACCTCATTCAGGAGAAAACAAGACTCTGCAGAAAACAAATTAGATCTGATACATACAGACCTATGTGGACCTACTCAAACAAGATCATACTATAGAGAAAAGTATTTTATTTTGTTTGTTCATGATTTCTCAAGGATGATGTGGGTTGCGTTCTTAAAATAAAAATCTGAAGCTTTTGAGAAGTTAAAAGTATTCAAAGCTAAGGTTGAGAATGAATCTGGATTAAAGATAAAATGCTTGAGATCTGATAGAGGAGGAGAATTCACCTCTGACCAGTTTTATGACTACTGTGAAGAACATGGAATCAAAAGATAGTTAAGTGCACCCAGAACCCCTCAACAGAATGGGATAGCACAAAGGAGGAATAGGATAATACTTGACACAACGCGCACTATCATGATTGAAGGAAAGGTTGCCCATACCTACTGGAGAGATGCAGTCAATACAGCAGTTTACACTATCAATAGAATACAATTGAGGCCAAGCGCAGACAAGACACCTTATGAACTTTGGTTTGGTAATGTACCCATGGTAAAATACTTCAGAATCTTTTGAAGCAAGTGTTATATCAAGAAGGATGATAGCATTGGTAAGTTTTATGTTAGAAGCGATGAAGGTATTTTTCTTGGTTACTCTACTAAAAACAAATCCTATAGATGTTTCAATCTAAGACTAAAGAAGATCATTGAAAGTACTCATGTGAAGATTGATGAGAATTTTATGATTCAAGAAAGCTATTATGACTATGCTCCCATGATTGAAGATGAGCCTAGACCCATCAATAAGGACAAAGTTATTGAAGAAATGTTTGATTGTATTGATGTTTCATGTAACAATCCTGAACCAAGTGAAGAAGAATCACAGATTATAGATGAAAGTATCACTCCTAAGAATTCAAGATACACATCCAAATACCACTCTAAGGAAGATATCATTGGAGATCAGAGTGCAAAATTCCTAACAAGATCTAGAGCAAAAGGTTCAACTGCTGATGAAGAGGTATGCTTACTTTCACAGATTGAACCCTTAAGTGTTGAAGATGCGTGCAAAGATTTAGATTGGAAAAGTGCCATGCAAGAAGAACTAGATCAAATAATCAAGAATGAAACATGGGAACTAGTCCCTAGACCTCATGACAAGAACCTAATTGGAACTAAGTGGAGATTCAAGAACAAAATGAATGAAGAAGGCACGGTAGTAAGGAACAAAGAAAGATTAGTATGCAAAGGATATGCGCAGAGAGAAGGAATAGACTACACTGATACATTTGCCCCTGTGAGCAGACTTGAAGCTATCAAGTTTTTTTTGGCCTATGCAACATTCAAGAACTTTAAGGTATATCAAATGGATGTCAAATCAGCATTTCTAAACGGTGACTTAAAGGAAGAAGTCTACATAGAGCAGCCTGAAGGATTCAAACTTTCAGATAAACCAGACATGGTATGCAGATTAAAGAAAGCACTTTATGGACTTAAATAGACCCCAAGAGCATGGTATGAGAGACTTGATGGTTACTTAACAAAGATAGGATTCAGAAAAGGAGCAGCAGACTATAATTTATTTATAAGAGAGAGATGAAGGACTACTACTTGTTTCTATTTTTGTTGATGACATTATCTTTGAAGGTAATGACAAACTTAGTGTAGAATTTGCCAAAGAAATGAAAAGTGAATTTGAAATGAGCATGATTGGACCTATCAAATACTTTCTTGGATTGAATGTAAAACAAATGGACAAAAGCATATTCATAAATTAGTCTAAGTATGTGAAGGAGATATTAAAGACCTTCAAGATGGAAGATTGCAAACCAGTAAGCACCCCCATGATAACAGGATGCAAGCTTTCTAAAGATGATGATTCCATAGCAGTTTACAAGACCTTATACAAGTCTATGATTGGAAAACTCATATATATCACTCAATCTAGACCTGACATTTCTAATGCAGTTGGCATTGTTGGAAGATTTGCAGCTAAACCCAAGCAAAATCATCTAATGGCAATAAAAATAATATTCAAATACCTAAAGGGAACTATAGAATATGGTTTATGGTATCCTATCTCATAGAACATACAACTTCATGTGTATACAAATGCAGATTGGGCAGGTTGTGTTGATGACAGAAAGAGCACATCAAGAGGATCAGTATTTCTTGGAGACGGGTTGGTCACTTGGACAAGTAAAAAATAGAATTGTATCTCTCAGTCAACAATAGAAGCTGAGTATGTTGCAGCAGCATTGAATTGTTCAACAATGGTTTGGATCAAACAGATGATCAAGGACTTTGGTATTCAGATTGATTATCCTATTGTTATTCATTATGACAACACTAGTACTATCAATATGTCAAAGAACCCTGTGATGCATGCAAAGAAAAAACACATTGAGATCAAATACCACTTCCTAAGAGAAAAAGTTGCAGACAAAGAAGTAAAGCTGGGCTATGTAAGAACTAAAGAACAACTAGCAGATATTTTTACAAAGCCTCTATCAAAAGATACTTTTGAGTATCTCATGGATAAGTTGGGAGTAATTCCCTTTCCTGAGTCTGATTAGAACTTGCAGCAAGAACATCAGTCCTTGGTGACTGATGAATGGTTGACTACTCTAATTCTGGAGTAGTACTTGTGCTTAATAGTGTTTAACACCCTTTGTCATTGATGTCAAAGGGGGATTATTAGTAAGGGGGAGAATATACTCTGGGGGAGTATACAAAGAAGCAGCAGTGAAGAGGAACCCTTGATGAGGATATTGAGAAGATTGTAAAAAGAAGGAAGACACTTTGAGTTGATGATATCATATGTTTCCATCAATGTCAAAGGGGGAGATTGTTGGAGATTTGCCTCTATGAAAATAATTGATTGTATGTTTGCCATTGACGACAACATATAATATACAGCAGGTATCATATATGCAATTATAAGTACATATGTTTTGGAGCTATGCATTTTTATTTCCATGGTGTATACATGTTCTAGTTTCTATGTGCATTCACGCCGAGTCAAATAGGGTCCTAATTTGTATTGCGTGCTTGGTTGAGCCAACAAGGAAGTTGATGAAGTGTTTCCAGATACCATCATGACCTTATCTTAATTTGTATTGCATGCTTGGTTGAGTCGACAAGGAAGTTGATGAAGTGTTTCCAGATATCATATATTTCCATCAATGTCAAAGGGGGAGATTGTTGGAGATTTGCCTCTATAAAAATAATTGATTGTATGTTTTCCATTGATGACAACATATAATATACAGTAGGTATCATATATGCAATTATAAGTATAGATGTTTTGGAGCTATGCGTGTTTATTTCCATGGTGTATACATGTTCTAGTTGCTATGTGCATTCACGCCAAGTCAGATATGTAGTTTCAGTTGAGTTATGATTAGTCAGTTATGGCAGTTACAGATTCTGGAGTTTATCTGTTAAGAGCTGACGTAAATACAATGTTTCTTGAGTTGCGCCTATCTTCAGGATATGCGTGTTTGTATTCATGTTTAGTTATGAGTTAAAGATATTTATCCAAAGGCACTAAACATGTTTCAATAGAATCGTGATGTTAGAGTTAATTTGGTGAAGCCGACTTTGTGAAGTGTCGCGTCTATTCAGTTTTAGTTGCGCAGTCCTAATTTGTATTGCGTGCTTGGTTGAGTCGACAAGGAAGTTGATGAAGTGTTTCCAGATATCGTCATGACCTTATCCTTGGTGAAGATACATATAGCAGTTCAGATATATTCACTAAGTGTCGAAAATGAAGTGAAAAAGAAAAGACAGAGAAGAGCAGAAAGTCAGAGAGAACAAGTTGAAGATCTATGTGAAGAAACAGAAGTTGATTGCAATTCATTGGAACTGATCAAGACAGTAGGTCTACTCAAACAGTTCATTTACTAGATATAGTGTATATCTGTTATACTGAAGGTTGTAGCCGTCACCATCTTAGCAGTGAGCTATTGGACAATGAGTCCTCACCCTTAACAGGGTTATCTATAAAAGAATCCTAACAGGGTCTGACCTTTAACCAGGTCTCTGTACTTCTTGCATTGTAAAGATAAACTCCTAACAGGGTTGTAAGATCTTCTAACAGGGATCATTATAGACTAGTGCAATTATTTGTGGGTGCTAATTCCCACCGGGGTTTTTGCCTATTTGGTTTCCCTGTAATCAAATTGTTGAGTACTCTATTGTGTTATTTGAATGTGCATTTACTTTATATCAAATAACATTAAGTAAAGAGAAGAATTAATTTAACTTATAACTGATTCACCCCCCCCTCTCAGTTATCCTTGGGACTATTCCAACAATATGAACAGTGTTCCTAAGACCTACATTGGATTGCAAACAGAGACAAGGTTATACACAGACATGGAACACATATTTGCTTGAATTCCAACTTTTTGATTGATGAATCTATATTGCGCTTGAAAAATGAATCAATATTATTTCTCAATACTGCCTAAACACCGTTTGATCTTGGTTTGATTATGACTCTTTTATGTACCTGTGATATTTTAACTGCGGGCATCTAAGTAGTTATGAATTTTATTGGATTGATTCACAATTGATAGTTGTTATGTCTTTCGAGTTACTCCATGACATATGCGCAAAGACAAAGAGTCACAAGGACAGGGGGCATAACATTTTCTTGGTTTTCTGTGTATGGTGATTGTTCCAAATGATCCTGTAAATTTCACCTAACTTTGATGCTTATGGTAAGAGCTGCCACCATGAATGGATAGCCGCATATAGCTCAATCTTTGTTATGTGTAAACTAAGGTGAGGTTAAAGCAATTTCCTTGTTTGTTTTCTAAAAACTCAGATTCTCACTAAGGTATACAAAGCATAATGTACCCAAAGATATGAATTTTCAAGGTCATTACGGGTCTAATATCTTACCTTACACAGATTCTAATATAATAAAAGGAAGGTGACTACTTTTTTATCCTGGCTTCTATGCCTTGATGCCTAAGTCTATTTCCAACATTTCAATAAAACATAGTATTCATAATTTCATAATATCAATGGGTATTAGTGATGGTTGTACTATCAAGTGGTATTCTTTCTGAAAAGTGCCCAATGATGATAAAAAATGATCCAAAAAATGCCAATCAGTGACAGTCCTAAGAGTCTGCATATAGTTGCATTTAGAGATTGCATGATGCATTTTTTAAAGAAACAAAAGCATAAGGGATTTGGGCTCAAAATAAACTCTATTTTTCATCTAAAATCCAAGTTAATTTCATCATCTATATTACTGATATCAATGATTCTCAAAATCTTTGATCAATCAGGAATGAAATCCAACTCACATTTTTCACGTACTTGACTTGGTACCCATGTGTTTATTCTTAACACACCCTCATTTCTTCACTTCTTCTATTTTATTCTTTATTTCCCTAACTGTTCCATGCAAGTGATACAAAAGAGGGATTTCCTTTATTTCCTTTGATTTCGTTCTTGAGGGGGCATGATCACACTATCATCAATCAAATTTTTGCTCGAAACAGCATTAAAATGACTTCGTTATCAAACAACTAGGGGCATGACAGTTTCCTTGACTAAGTCAGAACTGTTGGATAGAAAGCTTTGGTTCTCATAAGCTGGAAATCTTATTTTCCCTCATTTTAAAAGATTCTTATTAATCTCCTGGTAGCTTCATACTGACTTTTGGACGACAACCAAGTTTGGAATTAGTATTATCAATCTTTGGACAACAACCAAGTTCAAAATTGATATCTTCAAGATCTTTTATTGACCTTTGTACGGAAACCAAGTTCAAAGTCAATTCTATCAGTTTAGTTCAATCAAGTACAAGACTGATCTCATCAGGCATTTTGTTCGATCATGAGAAAAATTCTCAAAATTTCTGAAGTCAACATCAAAAAAACTTTCTTTGAATCAATATGTTGCTCGCACATCAATTCAAAGAGGGACAAATGTAACCACCTAGATTTTCTCTGCTCTGACTATAAACCCTATTTTCCCTAAGTGTGATCATACCCCCAATTATGTCCAGACAACTCTTCAATCGGCTGGCATAATTCTTTCAAATCAGATTTAATCTCCTAATTGATTTAATCACTCAATTTTATTAATCACCTAAGCCAATCAAATCAAATCAATTTAATCCAAATCATTTCAAATCAAACATGGCTAAGGTAATTAATTTAAAAGGAATTAAATAAATCCCTACTATATCAAATCACTTGCTAAAACCTATCTTCTAGCCTAAATTAATCTAATTAATTGGCTATAGTTCTAATTAATGATCTAAAGCAATAAAAAACTTAAATAATTAATATTCTTATTTTTGAATGAATATATTTAATATAATTCATTTCATTAATATTCCCCTAAGCCCTAGCCTGACCTATCTCAACCACCTTAACCCTCGGTTCAAACCCATCCCAACCTATTCCCCCATGCTAAATCTACTCCTAATCCTAATCCCATTCTAACCCACCTCCTAATTATGTCACATTCCTAAAAATGTGATTAGGAACTCAACCCACTTGAGAAAGTCAACTTTCTCAAGCTTGACTCCCTCTAAGTCCACCTTCGCAAGCTTTCCTCTTACACCCTCACCATGCCTCTTAAATGCTTGCATTTAATGCATATTCCTCAAGCCCATGCTTCTTTAATGCCTTTGGAATTTATTCCTCTTACACTTCATTAATGAGTTTTACAACTCCATTAATGACCCTTGTCCCCCTCTCTCTCCTCATTTCTTTTATAAATAGAAGGAGTTTTTGAGCTCAAATAAGCCCTTAATTTTTTAATGCATTCTTATAAAGCCCATAATTTTAGAGTTAAAAGTATTGTTATGTTGTTAGGATTTGTATAGATTCATATTGCATTTTAGTTTCCATGTTTATGCATTGTTATAATCTTGATTTCTAGAACTAGAATGCATGTTATTGGGATATCTTTCTTAGTTTTAATAGAATATTTCATGCTAGGTTGTGTATGTCACTGAAAAAGTCATAATCTGAGGGCTATTATGTTGTTTTTCACACTCCTCCTAGTTAGAAAATAATAGATCGATTTTAGTGGATTTTCATGCTTTACTAACCCCATTTTCACTAACGTAATGATCTATTGAAGTGTTGTGTCGATGGAAAATAGGTGCACTATTTCACACACACATTCTCAATATCCATTGTTATCATAAAACCTTGATGCAAAGTTTTAGGCTCTTTATCTCTCAACAAGAAGCTCATCTTTTTATCAAATGCACCAAAGTAAACAACCAAACACAACATAATTTGGTCTAAAATGTATTGGGATCTGACCCAATATTCTTGCGAATCTGAGATTGAAAGGAGGGATCAACTCACCATTATCTATTTGTATCTCCAAGAAATTATTTATCATTGTAGTTGGATTAACCCTTTCACCAAACTGCTCTAAAAAGGTTGAGCCTAACTCCTCCCATGAAGAGATAGAACACTCTGGAAAAATGGAGAACCACTGTCTAGCATCACCTATTAAGGACTGGATAAACAACTTCATAATGTTGTCCTCATATTCAATATCAAAATCCTCAATTAAATATTTGAATTTTCTAAAATGCTTCGCAGCATATTCCTCTTTCCCACCACTAAATCTTGGCAATTTTTCTCTGATCTCTAGTGGAAAAGGATTTGGGTAACCATAAATGCCCTCAAAATTTAGAGTTGCATAAAACTTAGTGCTGAAATATTGCCTACTACATTGTCGTGAAATCTTAGTTGGCATTCTTACATTTGAATGTATGCAAGGCTTGAAGGATTCACTATACATTTCTACTTGTACTTGACTTTAAATCACAATCAAACATAATATGGTCACAAATTTATTTTTCTTCCCTCTTAACAAGTGTTGGTCACTTAATAGGGAAACTTTTAACAACTGATTTTCATGGAAAAACTAATTATCCAATGAAAAACCAAAAACTTGGATGTGATGAAGTTGCTGAAAAAATATTGATCTTAAATCACCTTCACATCATCATTGAGATCCTTGGTAGAGTCGCCACCTCTTTGCAGAGGCACAATTTGAATTGGCTGAGAAAATTTTCCCAACTCTGACATTCTTCAGCACTAGCAAACTCACAACATACCCCCACTAGTAGGGTCTCGTATATATTCCTCCTTTGACTATGCTCTCAGTCACAGGAGCCCAAACATTTTCTTCATCCCCTCTGCAAGTCCACCTTGTTTCTTTTTAGCCTCTCTCCAAAGGCACACATTGGTGCAAATAGAGAACTCGGAGTCACCACTCACAACAAGTGAGATGTATATATGGTCTTTTGGAACATGGACTTCTTGGGCACTCTTGCAATGATAGACAAAACAAATCTTGACTCACTTTATAAGTAAGAGGAAAACTTCTTTGTAACACACATGACTCTATAACAACCAGACTCTTGGATTGGTTCAGCAAAGCAAGGGAACAACTCTCTTAAAATTGCTGACCATTATGCTGAATCTTTTAACTTTTGTTTTGTCCCCAATAGAGTCATCATTTTGTTGGTTCTTCAAAAGGTTTTACACTTACAAAGCTACCAGTGCATCCTTCAACACATTCTATAGAGTGGCCAACTCCAATGCTCGAAATCTTTAAGAGGACTGGACCAACTAACAGGGACACTAAATTATCCCTCTACACTTCGGGTTCTAGAAGACCAAGGGGAGGACTCCATTTAATGCCTTTTGAGTACATATTGAACTATGACGGACATTAATATAAGAAAAAATCTCATATAAGGATCAACATAAACGGGAGATACTAGATAATGGCTAATTATCCATTGAACATCAACCTTGTTTGGAGCATGAGATGAAATAAAAATTAACAACATACAACAAAAGTAAAGGTATTCATGATTTAATCAATTTTGTTGCAGCAAGTAACAACAAGAGTCTGAATAACAACATCTTTGTAAGACCCACAAAAGCTAAGATCAGTGCCTTATCCCATTGGGTATCGAAGTCATTAGTAATACAACATCTTACAACATAGTTTCATCGATAGCATATGATCTAAGAGTATTGCCTTACAATATCCCTTCATAGTAACCCCAGCCCAACCTACTTATCACAATCCCTATATAACCTTGTCAGATCTGCAATCTTACTCAAGAATTTAATTAACCGTTTGGATCAAAGCATGAAATAAAATTACATACATCACAACAATGCATTGAATGGATAGAACTCATGATTATGTTCATTCAAAACATAACACCATTATACATTGGAGAGATTCGAGCTAGCATTATATATCAATAAAATCCTCCTCTATCTATGTCGTACAATACAACTTTCAAACTCCGGGAAAACCTTCATATGAGTCACACAAATTCACTTAAATTGCTCTCTGGAAAATTACAGTGTTACTCATTCTAAGCTAAGACTTGCTACCGAGACCATCAAATTGGAACCCCCTCTTAAGGCCCTGAAATCCCCTTTTATAAAATAAGGGGGCCAACAAGCTTCAAGTTGAAGAAGACAAAGACTTGTCACAAATTTAAACCATATGACAAAGATACCAGAAGAAAACAAACAACTCAGTTTTCAATCATAACTGATCCAATGCACTTCCACCTGCATGGATAAAAAGATTTTTCATATGCTTGACAGGAAGGTAAAAATATATCCATATAGGATATGTTTCTCCCCTAACTAATTCAAGTACACATCAACTGAATCAGTTGGCAACAAGAATGTTACTGTCAGGAGAAACAAACACTAGAGCCGGGCCAATATAGCACAATACGTGGTTGCGCTACAAGAGAAAAGGGAATGCAAGATGCTCATCAAAGCTCTTCCAAGAACACCCTCATGCACTGAAAGTAATTCAGGAAGAGAGACTCGAGGACTCAACATCTCCTCGTTCTCTTCTCCAGCCAACGAACCAGTATATTTGAATCAAAGGGTATAAAAAGGTGAAGCTCAAATGATTTGTGAGTTTGCAAGTCAGTCCTCCTTTTAATATCTCTTTAAATACCCATCTCCATTTTAATATCTCTTTAAATACGGTGCATTCTCCCCATACAATCAGTCCCAATACTCTTTATGCATTTGTATCCAGAGACACTCCTTATTCTTAACAATATCCATTTTCAGTAACATCTGGGGAAATAAGCCATGGAATTGTCATATTTATAACTTCCAAATGCTTATCCACTTGTGTAAAATGTACTTTGACAACTACATTTCAACGTCTGTAACTACATGCGTAAAGCAGTAAACAATTAGAGACATGTCATATTCCATTATGGTTCTTACAGAAAACACCATGATGCTCTGTAAATTCAAATCTGCTGGATATTCTTTTTTTCTCGTGCAGGCCTTATCAAACTGGTCTTTTCCCCAGCATGCTTATCCATTTCTATAAATTTGTCTTGCTATCCATTTCTCGTAACCTCTCTTTAAATAGCATATGGTCAATTAATGAAATAACTTAGCCAGAAAATATTGATAACTTTGGTCAATAATGCTTTGACTGTCATACGGCCACTCCTGCCACACGACAGAATCTGAAAAGTTTGTGGATCTACTCATTTGTCATTTCAATACTAGGATTGCGCTTGATTTCCCTTATCCTTTACAATCATGGACACGTAGAAGGTTACCACAACTTCGCAAGCAACTTTCTTAACTTTAGCCTAACCTCGTGACACTGTGATCTGACATCCTTTGTTTGTTTGCCACACGCCATTCTTGTACACCATCATTATTTAATTAGCTTCCTGGTGACACACTTTGATTCATCAATACCTCTACCACATCACACATCTATCTGGCCAACCCCTTCCACATGTCACCCCATCGCGATCATGTGAAGCTTTTCGTTCCTCGGGACCTGGATCGTGTGATCGCACAAGAGCCCGCCACCCGTCCTTTAACCACGGGCCCACCAAAATTGTCTTCTCTAACCACCAACTGGGCACTACTAACCGCCATTCACTTAACCTTGTTGGCCCAAAAGCCACATGCCTTTAAGGCACTTAACATATATATACATGCGATTATAAAAACTTTAAGTTTATCCCTAGCACCATGAATGTGGGATAAATGGCCTTAGCTATTTCCATACAAAACTCAAAGCAACGACTCCATCGATTCACTGGTTCAGTTCCACCCGATATGATCATGCAAGAAAGACCCTTGGACAATGAAAATACTTCATTCCAACCCTCTGAAACATCTGTCTCTGATATGAGACCACGTAAGCCCTCTGAAACACTGAAAATCCGCCATGAAAGATGGTTTAAGTTCTACAAAAAGTTTGAATTGGTACCCTCATAAATGAGGGTACCAACAAATTGTATACATTAACTTAGAGTATTTTTAAACAATTTATTAACTATTTTAAAGAATATAATACATAAAGAGAGCTCAAAACTATAAGAATAATGTTTTTCAAACTTTTGTAAACGATTGATCATGCAAAAATTTAAATTTACAAATTTTACTTATTAAAAAATAACATTGAAAAAAAAAAGTTAGGTAAGAAAGTTTGTCAAAAGTGAAAAAAAAAATTAAGGAAGCTAATAAAAATATTAATAAAATAAATAATAAACAATTACATGGAACCCACATTCGCTCTAGAGGCATCTTTTAAAGTTGTACCGTTTGAATTTAAAAGCGAAAGGGCCAACGGCTATTTCCTCCTCCAACAGGTCTTTGTAAGCATTTCTTATAACCTTTCTTCTATGGTATTCTCCTCTTTTATGGATTTCGAAAGGTCTGATAATCATCTTATTGGTCTCCAAGATGGGTGAATTTGAAGAGCCAAGAACAAGTAAAGGATATGGTACAGAGATAAGGTAAGGATTTCATTCATTTCTGCAACTTTTTCCGTCGGATTTGACGTTATATAAGCATTGATTTGGGCACCGTCAATGCATTAATGGATGTATCTGCAATACTTATTTGTTGATTGAGATATATACATTGAGTATATTTCTAAAGGATAAAGTTAATGGTGGGTTTTTGAAGTCCTCTGTGAACAAAACCAGGAGGACCCATGACCAAGAGACAACAGTTGGGACAAGGGTTTCTGTTTGTCTGTCGAATTATTAGAGGGACAGCTGGTAGAGCCGTTGGAAGAGGCGATAGAAGTTGGGATTCACGGTTTTTGTTTGCGAAGTAAAACTGGATTTAGGGTATACAAATATAGATAACGGAAGAAGAATAAGCTTTTAAAAATTTTGTTCATCAAGAGCGAGGTATGCAAATGGTTTATGGAAGGGAAAGGTCTCCGTCTCCCCTAGGGGAAGGGAAGGCAGAGAGACATCGTCCAAAATCACCTTACTTGGCCGAAAGAGAAGAGCTGCTAGGGTTTAATGAAAATATCCCCATTAATCTTCCGAATTCTCTCGCAGGGATCAATTCTAGGGTTCCCTCAAGTCCCCTGATGTCCCCCAAAAAGCCCTCTGATGGAGGAGAGGTACCACACCCCAAGCAGACCAAACAGAGATTAAGGAGCCCTGGATATCAATCCGTCGCGGGCTCCACTGAGATTGTTCCAACCAGGGTTACGCTGCGAAGAAGCCCAAGAAAGGAGCCTGATGATCTGCCTCTTCAAGAAGAGCTCCCTCTTGCGCCTGTCAAGAGGAGTGGCAGCTCTAAGGGCAAAGATAAGAGTCCTCATAGTTCTAGAAGGGTTAAGAGTGACATGATTTCTATAGAGGAGGAACAGCTTGAACTTGATCTCAGACAGAGGAAGAACAGGGTTGAAGATCCTGAACTGCAAGAGAAGAGCCTATGTCAATTAGAGAGGCAGTCTTCGAGAACTGGGAGACCATCCAGAAGAACTAGATTGGAATTGCAGGAAATTGCAGAGGTAAGTGACAATGTAGGTGTTGAAAACACTGGAAAAGTAACTAGGCGTGGCCGGACACAGACTCGACAGCATAAGCGAAAAGTTCCAGATCCAGCCCTGCCGACAGCTGCTCCCGAGACTGTGACTGTCAACAAGTCCAACACTCGAGGCCCACAGCTGTCTCGTAGTTCCTCTCAGTCCAGAAAGTCAAGAAGAGGTATTGCAGAGGAGGAACTATTTTATCTTAATAGTTACCTATCTGATGCTCTAGATATAACTTATTGTGCACATGGGGCCTAATATATTTCCCAATTTTTGTTTGTGATTATTTGTCCTTTAACTTTTAATAAGCTGTCCATTTCATTGCTGACATTTTTTTATAGCTACTCTAATTATTGAATTAGGATGAATTGTTATCCACTAAAGCTCTATATGATTAAAGGAACTGGAATGTTCCTATCAGAATTGGTTCGCTTCCTTTTTTCAATAGTTAGATTACGTTATATTCACAATAATTTTCATATCTTGTTGTGTTCTTGGAAACAGAGTTTTATAATAGATATGTTGCAGACTTCTTACGTAATTCTCTGATCTTCCTGTCATTTGCAGTTCCAGAGGTCGAACCTACTCAGGAGAGAACCAAATGGCTTCAATATATGGGTATTCCAGCCTGCTAGCAATTTCTTTAATGTTTGCTGATTTTTTGGCATTGTTGGCTATAAAGTGTTCTACTTACCACCTACTGATTTTGATGTGCTCTGTTCCCAGCTGATTTGATCATGTGGAAGGAAACTTCGAAATCTGCTTTTATATTTGGATCGGGCTCTTTCTTTGTTATTTCTTCATTTTTTACTGATGATTTGCCCGTCAGGTATTTTACTGATAGTTCTCTGAATTGAATTATGCAGATCTCTACTGCCTGACATCTGACTCTCTATCTTTTTATTTTGGCAGTTTTGTAACCATTGTATCATACTCGGCACTCTTTTGTCTGGCATTAATTTTCTTATATAAATCATTCATTTACAGGTAACATTCTTCCACTCCACCGTGTAAATGCAATCCCTACCTGTATGATAATGAATTTGAAATTGAGACTTGTTTTATGTACAGAGAGACAATTGATCAAGACACTAGTTCAACAAACTACGAAATAAGTGAAGCAGATGCTCTTCGTGTCATTCGAGTGATTCTACCTCCTGTCAATGCATTGTTTGCCAAAATTAGAGAACTTTTTTCTGGGGATCCATCTACCACTTTAAAGGTTCTTTTTCTTTCTCTCATGAAGTCATAGACATTAAAAACATTACTATCATTTTGTCATAACCGTCCTCTTAGAGTCCAGTCTTCAATTTGATATTAGTTGCTCTGAAAGTACTTCCTTGCTCACATAATCCTATTAGTATAATATAATATGTTTAAAATGAGTCATTACAAATTGTAACTTTAGTTTATTCTGATCTAATATTCGTCTCCTCTTAGTGCACCAACTTTGTGCTAAATTTCATGGATATATTCCATTCGACCTCGATAAAAGTAATGGATTTGAAATTCTTCATATGCTTTTTGTTCATAATTATAGATTGCTGTTTATTTGCAGTTGGCATCTGTTCTTTGGCTTCTAGCTGAATGTGGTCACATGATGACAATATGGACATTAATCAGACTTGGTATTTTTCTATAACGGATTTACCCAATGCTTGGATTTAGAAAATGTGTGCCTTATTCTTTAAATTGATATGGCTTCCTTCCTTGTGATTGACTTTGGCATTGTCTTGTCGTGCAGGGTTCTTTGCTATCTTCACCATACCTAAATTCTACTCTAGCTACTCTGCCCAAGTGCATGGATATGGTAATTTCTTGTTCTGTATTTAATATTTTATTCTTATGTTTTAAACCAGGTTTCATCTTCTGATTTAGTCTCAATCTATGGATGTTAGGGGATTACTTGTTGCTTCATTGTTGGGAAGTATGGAATACTTGTACCCATAAGAAAGCAGTGCTGGCTTCTGTTGCTGCTCTTGCCTGGAACTTATCCTCAGTTGCATCCCGTGTATTGGGGGGTAGGTTCAGACAACTACCAGCGTTTGTTCAGGTTGCAGTGCTTTATGTATAACTACATAGACTAACCCAAAAATTTTGCTTTATGCAGCTTTCATTTTGACTGTTGCTTTGCGACTTTATCAGCAATCTTTGAACTCAGAACTAGATAGCCAAAATGAATTCCCTCCACCTGAAGATGTCCAAGATATGGAGACAAATGCAGGAGATATTACTGGGCTAGAGGTGGGTTTTTAAGCAATTATAGAACAATTTTATGTACATCATATGCTTTCAAGTTTCAACCATGCTTGTTTCTATTCTCTCGTTTACAATGCTTTCAAGTTTCAACCTGTTTCTATTCTCTCGTTTACAATGCTCATCTAGTATAGCATTATACTGGTGTACATTATATGCTTTCAACCATCCTTGTTTCAATTCTATCTTTTGCAACCTTGAGCTAACATTGCTTAATACTGATGTGCAGTTGATGGCAATGTCACAGAAAGGCAGCTAGTTGTTTCATATACAATAAATCTATATCCATGACTTTGGTCCTTTACTGTCCTTTACTGTGCCTGTGCAATTTTTCACAATTCACAATTTCTAGATTGGATAGGAGATAATCAATTCTGTAGCATTTGCATTATTCATGTCGAACAAACTCATTCTCAATTCTTTTTGGTTCTGCAAGCTGGTTTTCACATCCAATCTACTATTCTTTCTGAAAGAACACGACTGGCATATCTTCCATACTACAAACAGACTGTGTCAACGGAAGGTATAGATAATTTGTTGATTATTCTCGGCCTTGCTTCTAGAACATCATCTGTATTTGATGATTAATGAATGAGTATATAGTTAATTGTACAGTGATTTGTGTCTCTTAAAGATGTGAAGGTATGGGTTTGTTTTGGACAAAGTCCAGCAAATCAAATTGAAGCTCCAAATTTATTGATCACATAAAATTGAAGGAATTGCTACACTACCATGTGGATGATTTGGACTCATTTTTTTCTTCCAAAATGCAACATAGGAAAGATAGTGACCATTAAGATGAAAACCAATGATAAAACTAAATGTGGAGTTAAAAATTTAAACCGCATAAAGGAATCAAATTCCTTCCTAATTTAGTAATGGCATTACTTTCAGTTCAGTACTCAATTCACAAGCTTTCTGACCTAAGAAAATTTGACACTATCACAAGCAAGTAGCAACTAATTTATGATGGATCACAAAGAATGTTCAAACATTTATGATGGATCACAAAGAATGTTCAAACATTTATGATAAAAAATTAATCCAAAAAATTAAATAAACATCCAATATCAGAACTATACTTTCTATAAAAAAATGTAAGTATTTATTTTTTTTAGTAAAAATATTTGATAGAAAAATGTATAAAGAATAAGAATTGAGAAAGATAGTGATAGTTGTGTAATGCCCTCTAGGGAACCTGGGAAGGCAAGCCATCTAACCACTAAAAGATCGAGTAATTAAAAAAAAAACTAATTAATATGATATGCATCATCTCCAATACATAAATAAACACTTGTTTACAATACTACTAAACAACCTAAGTCCTCACAAGTTCCCTAACATCGTTACTCAAGCAATATTATTTAACCTATACACCGTTAAGAGATAAACATAAACACCTTTAAGAATTATAAGATTTACATTCTTCATAATGCACCAAAGTATGTGTTCTTATCTCATAAAACATAAGTCAATCACCTATCATCATTATTTGATTTACCCATTCAAGTCATTACTTCATAACTAATCATCGAAATCATATACATCTACTAAGTTAGCCTTCATATTAGTTTCATTTAAATATTAGGGTAGAGATAAACATTCATTATGGTATGCACTATCCTATGGACTTTCATCACTCTAGGTTCATTTTAATGTACCAAACAAATGTTCCTAGTTCATTTTTTCCCATAATCATGAATTAACCATCAATTCATAACTAATCAATTTACTAAGTTTACTATCTCATTTCATTAAAATTACTTTAACGTCAAATCACTTTCTTCTTTCCCAACATAAACATTCATTATTGGAGACAATTCATTTCTCATTCTATTGATACATAGTTATCCATTGGTTACAAATTCCATTATTATTCTATCATTTCCTAACAATTCCTTTTGAATATCAAGAAATAACTCTTCTTTCTTGTCCAACATTTTCCTAGATACAACAAAGTACAGTTATACCTAAGTTCATTTCATTTATAGAAGGGTAGCATAAGAGAGTAAAGATTTATAATCAAAGAACATAATCCACTTCCTTTAATGCTTGTAACTAACATCTACAAATTACAAGTTAAGCAATGGGCGAGGGTGTGAGCGGGAGGGGAAATTTTTCAAATTCTGGGGTTTCTTAGGAGGGAGAGCATGATGGTGAGGATGATCTTGGCGGATCTGAGAAGTTCTGGAAGATGCTCTTGCCGCGGCTTGCATCTTCTTGTGGTTATGAAGTGGAGGGTGCTTGGTTTGCTCCTCTTTGTTATGGGCTCTGGCCTTGCTGCTATGGCTCTGGCCCTCATTGGTTTCTGGGGATTCTGGAGCTCATTTCGGTTCTGGTGTGTAGGCGCACTGTTTTTGCCGCACACTATGGTGTTTTCTCCTCTTTCCCCTCATGCACGGGCCTTGGCTTTGCTGGTGGGGACTGGGTGAACGACTCGCGTGAGTCTATTTCAAGGTGCTCCCTTTGTATTTTGGTAGACCTGTTTGTATTGGTTAGGTCGAGGATTGCCTGTCTTTGTGGCACTCCTATCGTTGTTAAAAATCTTGAGGGATGCGGGAATGGTTTTTGGAGGCGCACTGGCTACATTTCTCCAGCCTTGTGGCCCTCTTTTCCACATCGCTAGAAGTATGTTGACAAGACAGGGTGTTTGACTCAGGTTTTGTGCGGTGGTGGAGGCGTTGTTTGGCTCCCCTTACCCTGCGGGACTTTGTTTGGCCCTTCCTTCATTAACCCAGTTGTTCACTCTATTCTACCACGTGAGAGAAGGGTGGAGCTTCTGAACGGGTCGTGCCACTATGGCTCTGGCCCTCATTGGTTTGTGGGGATTTTGGAGCTCATTCCAGTTCTGGTGTGTAGGGGCATTGTTTTTGTTGCACACTATGGTGTTTTCTCCTTTTTCCCCTCATGCACGGGCCTTGGCTTTGCTGGTGGGAACTGGGTGAACGACTTGCGTGAGTCTATTTCAAGGTGCTCCCTTTGTGTTTTGGGAGACCTGTTTGTGTTGGTTAGGTCGAGGATTGTCTGTGTTTGTGGCACTACTGTTGTCGTTAAAAATCTTGAGGGATGCGAGAATGGTTTTTGGGGGCGCACTAGCTACGTTTCTCCAGCCTTGTGGCCCTCTTTTCTGCATCATTGGAAGTATGCTGACGAGACGGGATGTTTGACTCAGGTTTTGTGCGGTGGTGGAGGTGTTGTTTGGCTCCTCTTACCCTGTGGGACTTTGTTTGGCCCTGTCTTCATTAACCCAACTGTTCACTCTATTTTGCCACATGAGAGAAGGGTGGAACTGCTGAACGGACCTCCTGCAAGTGGGAGATGGGGTAGGGAGCTGGATCAGGAGCTCCATGTGTTGTTGGTTGCCCCGTTCAGATGCTTGGGGGAGAAGGTCACGATTTGGAAGACTGCCCACTAGTTCCCTCTCTGTGTTCAGACAATGGGCTTCTCTTGGTCCTGCAGGTGTGATATGGTTAGGGGCACGGACTCTGTGCAGTGGATGGTGTTGCTGAAGGTGGAGGGGCTATTTTGCCTCTATGGTTGTGGTCTTTTCTTGAAGAGTAGCTTCCAGATCCTTGGCTACAGAGGTGCGAGTGCTTGGAAGAAAAATCTATTTTTGAATGACCCTGCTCTAGGAGTGGTGTGGATTTGGGTCTGGGATCATTCTCTCGAACGGGGTTCGAGATTTGTTATCTATGCTAAGGGGGAAGGGGTATGGTTTCTTGCGTTTGAGAGTATCTTGTCTCAGACTGGGACCATACAAGGTATTGTCTAAGTCTTTGTTGTTGTTGCGAATGTTCTAGCTCTGGAAGGTTGTTTGGGGTCGGTCCTTGGAAGTTGTTTTGATGGTTGTTACTGATTGGTACAACTTTTATTTTACCTACGGTAGACTATCCATTTTGGGCGTTATGGACAGAGTTCTTGCTTTCCTTTGTGATCAGTTGTCTGCTAGAAGTTTTTAGTTGGTTTGGGGGTTGTTTTGTTTGCTTCTCTGGAGGTTGATTTCATTTGGGTCTTCTTCTTCTCTGTCGTCGTCCTTATGGAGGTGGACGTGTCCTCTATGGAGGTGGGGATATTGTTTGCGTCTGAGAAGATTTAGGTTGGATGGATTTGGCCTTCCTAAGGAGTTTGGTGTGTGGGATTGTGCTATGGTGCCTTTCCCTTCTAGGTCGTTTCTAGCTTCTATAGAGGTGGGTGGATGCTACCTATGGGTTTCTAGGACTCCTGCAGTGTTTGTGGCCTTCCTTGGCCTTGAGCTTTCCTTTTTGGTTTGCTTCTAAGCATGTTTCTCTGGTGATCTTTGGTTGTCCGTCGTCACTTCTTGTGGTGCTGGTTCTTCCTACTTAGCTTTTGGCTATGAGTCTATAGTTGGGTCAACCCCCTTATTTGGTTGCTTTTTAATAAAAAAACATCTACAAATTACAACACAAACTTTCCCTTTTATTTCACCTAGATCTACACCTTCCCATTACATTGCTTTGAATCACTCTACATCATTACATCATATACAAATGTCTCCTTTCAGGAGCTTACAAATACATTTACATCAAATACATCTCAACAAGATACATGATACAACATAAAGTCTTCAACTGCAAATCTGGAAAGGTACATGTGCAATGATCATCCATGACACCACAAATAGTACCTCGATATAATAAAGATTAACCACCCAACCACGTGGGACTAGTAGGCCCACTCCCCCGAGCTAGGAGATAGAAACCAAGGCCCACGTAAGAGGTAACATCTAGGACATACCTAAGATGGTAAAACCCTTCCCAGAAACAAATCATGCAACACAAAAGATAACAAGTCAAACAAGACTACCAGAGGCATAACAAAGAATTGTAGGGACTCTAGGCTACATGCTAGGTGAGTGTCATCACATAGCCCTCACCCCTTGGGTTACCCTAATAGTCAACTCTGGTCCCTGGCCCCCAAGTAGGCACATGCAGAACTAAACACCTTTTGTGAACACAAGGTTGTTTGATTGTGTCATCACAAAGGCACCTTCTCCCACTCCCATCCCTAATTTGTACTAGTACTAGCAGCATGGGAGAGGCATCAAAACAACTCATCAGTGGGTTACTTTGGCAGCCACTTAGGGCCCCGACCCCACACTGTGAGCTACGCACCTAGTGTGCCTAGTCTCTCTACCCATAAACAACATCATAAAGCATCAAAGAATCCCATCAATTCATAAATTATGTCATCATAACAACATAGTAGCGTCTGATTAGGTTTAGGTGATCATTGGTTGTCCTTAGTCCACCAGACAACTCTAAACCCTAATCTAGCATTCAAAACACATAAGAGGCATCAAAATGTACCAAGAATGATGTCACAACAATATTAAGTGAATGCATCTAAAAATAGGTCCTAACAGCCTTTGGTTGCTCTACAAACCCCGAAACACCAAAATAACCCTAGAACTGACTTTCTGGGCAACTTGCGCACTTGGGCTTGATAGTTCCGCACTTGGGGCTGCAAGTTGCGCACTTGGGACTGCAATTTGTGAACTTGATTATGGGAATTGGGCACTTGGGGCTTTGATTTGCACGGTTGGTCATAGATTGAGTTTTTTTTTTTAAAGAAATGCAAGCCAAATTTAGTTTAAGGCTAAAATTGGGCAAAATCTAAGCATTGGGTGTAATCTCTGAGGAAGACTCATTTGAGATATCCTCGATTCCATTCCTGAAACATCATTACGAAAGCCCAAAACATCATATTAATGTGTGTATTAGTTCAAGAACATAAATAGGTCTATGGAGACAAATGAAGAAGTATGATCTCAAATCCATTCAAAACTCTCAAAATCATTTCCAACAAGCAATTGATGATCAAAAATCATAAATACATGTCATATACACATAGTTAGACTTCATTTTACCATCACATTAATCCATTTTCAAAGAAAAATCATTAGATGAATCATACACATACAAAATACCACGACATCATACACATTATTCCTATTTTCAATACAAGATTATTTTCAGGGATGGATCCTACCTGGAGCCCTATAGAGATCCTTATTTGAAGAAGACAAGGAGGAGATCCAATCTAGAAACAATCTCATTCAATAGAAGATCCTTCCACAACAACCTAATCTGATGATTTACTCTCCACACAAACTCTAATCCATCAACTCACAGACATTTGCAACACAAAATATGACTCTCAAATCATAGATCCTTACCATATTCTCCCATACAATCTTTGCAAAACTCCCTTCTAAAATTCCCGTGAATAACTTCTAGAAATATATTCTCTATATCCCCAAATGATACTCTCTCTCTCTCTCTCTCTCTCTCTCTCTCTCT
>MU223097.1:5541919-5558965 GCA_018584345.1 Thuja plicata | reverse complement strand
TGTGTGTGTGTGTGACATATACCAAACACTATAATCTATACAACTTATGAAGAAAATGTTCACATCATAATATTATTACACATACATATTTATTATCGGATATATCATTTAGGCCAAATAATAACACATGACTCACAATAGATCTAACATCCAAAAGAGGCCATAACTATGAGACGCATCAAAATAACCAAAAGATCAAGCAAGTTCAGTCGCATTCAACAAGGCAATTAAAGTCAAACTCCTAACCAAGCATAAGCCCTAAAACAAAATCATAGCAAAGATCAATCAAGAATCATCACATGAAAGATACTTAAATGAGATGAATAAATAAATAACACATCTAAAATAAAGGGACCACAAGGCTCTATACATAACCATACCTGGCCGGGAAAGATAAATCGGGGTTTGTCACCCTGACAACTGACTAACAAAGTAGGAATCCCAAGTTCCTGAATCAAATAAAGTCAAAAAAGGGAGACTTGTGCAGGGACCTTGGTACTATCTCTACAACAAAAATCATCAAGGATTTGAGGGAACGCTCAAACTTGTGAATCCAGGTGAATTCTATGCTCGATACTTGTATACCTACATTTATAAACGAGTATACATCTACATATACATATACAGAAGACACTGCAAACAATGACAGGGGTTGAGACATCTTGTATACCTCACTAGGGGAGTAATTACGACTTCACCCCTAGCCATACAAGAAGATCACATATACAAGAACATATGTAAGCATCTAAAGACATTATGAATCAAATATAGAAAAAGGGTTAGACTCAATCCATAACATAAACCGTATCATGATCAATGTTAGTCTCACAATTAGAATCCTCAACCGAAGAAATAATCAAATATAAGTATAGATGATGATAGCTACAACCTAGCTTTCTCTATGTCTTGGTTAAAAACCACAAGATTCCTAACCCACCAAGAACCCCAATGTACTTATCAGGGCCTTCAAACCATTCCCATGGCTTCTAGGACTTAATTCAATTTCCTCCTGATGCAGGAGCATCCTAGGGTAGTTGGCAATCTTGTGTCACCAAAAACATGTATTGGTTTGATTTTTGTTTTAGTAGTAAACTCGGTTGAGACCTGAGGTGCTCTATCACTTTGGTGGTAGTTCTCGGTTGGAAGATGTATTGCTTCACCGATGGACTCGGTGACTGGACCCGATAGTGCTCAGTGTTGTTCTATGTTTGGTGATATCCTACTTGGGGTACATTGCTCAGTGGTAGTTGTTCGGTGTGTACAGCTTGGTGGTGTCTAGCTTGGTAGCTTATCACTCAGTGTTGTCTGTTTGGAGGCATTTTCTCGGTGACTTCACCAACTAGTTGTTTTTGGCCCTTTGTTGTCTTACTGAGTGATCTGGGTCTCCGTGTTCTTGTTTACCGACTAGTTGTTAGAGTTCACAGACTTGTGTTAATGGATTGGGCACACATTGGAGATTGCATCATTGATTTGAGGGGGTCATTGGGATTGTGTAGATTTGTGGCATTGGATCTTGTGTGGACCTAAATCTGTGTTGGTGTTTTCTCCTATGTATTTTTTTATTATTTGTAGCCGAATGGTGCATTTAATATTTGTTCATTATAGATTTTAATGGCCAACTAAGTCATTTAATAATTGTTTACAAGCCAACTTGTGGTTGTGTTGTATAAAAGAGAGTCTAGGTTGATGTTTTAGAGAGAGGAAGGGAGAAGCAAAAAGTGTGAAAAGTGTTGCAGGTAGTTGTAAGTGGGTAGACAAAAAATTGTAAGATTGCTTGGTGGCTTGCGAGCACAAGTTCAGACCTGGTTTCTATCACTTAGTTGTAGGGTAGATTGATGAGGTTGGATCCTGCAAGATCTTGTTGAATCTGTTAATGTAATTGGCCCTAACTAGGAAGGCATTATAGCCTGACATGTTGCATGTAATAAAATTCTAAGATAATATAAAGTTGATAAATTGATATATCATGTGTTGTGTTGTTTCAGTTGTGTTGTTCTTGTTATTGGCTACAAGTTTGGACAGTCCTTTAGTGGATCCTCTGAGCGTGACCACATCAAGTATCATCAGAGCTACTGGTTCATTTTTTATGGAGCTTAGGGTTTTCAAAGATCTGGAGAGATGCCTCTAAGAAGATTGGACCCTAGGGTGAAGGCAGATCTTTTTGAGGAGGTGGAAGCAAGGATAACAAAAATATTTAGATCGGAGATGGTGGCAATGAAAAATAAAATCATAGAAGGTATCAAAAATGTTGGATTACATAAAGGTCTGAGAATGGATGGTGGTTATGAAGAATATGTTGACGACTTTGAGTCTACTAGATATAGTGGAGATGAAAGAGTCGATTAGATAGAGAGATCTGGAGGAGATAGATATGATCGGTTGTAGAGATCTGGAGCTCGGTTGAGTACAAGCTACCGAATGGAGGTGTCCAATTTTTTAGGTACATTGAGACCCAAGGATCTAATTGATAGGATCGGTGAGTTAGAAGACTACTTTGAGCTGGAAGACATCAAAGATCTTCTTAGAGTGAGGTTGGCACATACCAAGTTGAAGAGACATGTTGCTTTATGGTGGAAAGAGCTACAGAGGGACCAAAAATAAGAAGGTGAGATGAATATGATGCAGGATCATCTTGGGTCCTTGGAAATCCTTCTCAACCAAAAATGTGTTTGCTTTTATTCTTTAGCTTGTTTGGAGGTTGCTCGGTTAAGTACTTTTTTACCCTGTTGCTCGGGTATGCTTGTTCCGAGTTGGTTTTCTGTTGCTTGGGTATGCTTGTTCCAAGTTGCTTTCTATTGCTTGGGTATGCTTGTTCTGAGTTGGTTTTCTGTTGCTCGGGTATGCTTGTTCCAAGTTGTTTTTTTGTTGCTTGGGTATGCTTGTCCTAATTCATTTTCTGTTGCTCGGTGATCTTTGTTCCCGAGTTGTTGTTGTTGCTCAGTTTGTTGCTTTCGAGTTGTTTATCCTGATCTGGCTGACTTCTACATTTAATTTTTGTGGCATAATTAATGTGGTGTCTCTCTTTGGGATTTGTGTGGACCTAAATCTGGGTCTCTCTTATGGATTTGAGCATCGACCTCTTTGGTGGACTCTTGTATATATTTGTTTCTTTGTTCTTAGTTTGAGAGGCAGTTAGAGGATAGTATAATTGGATAGAATATTATCTGTTGAGATATTGTAAGGTAGGTCTGTGACCTCGCATTTATGAAGATCATTTTGTAATTCATTGATTGTATATGGTCAAAAATAGGAAGGCCTTACAGCCTGACATGTAATGAGTTTGATCAATTAATGAAAAGGATTTATGTTGTTTCTTATCTCACTCTATTGTTGTTATTTTTGCATTGTTGTGTGATGCAAGATCTAGGGTATGATAGGGAAAGTTAGACACTAATGTCCTTCCCAACTCTCCCAAAGGGATCTTCACACACACAACCCTCTCCACCCAGGTCTTACACCTTTATAAAAGTTCACAACATAATCACACAACTCCATACAACATCTTGACAAAGGTTCAATACTAGATTCAAGATGTGCAATGTATCTCAACAATCCATACTCATGCAATAAACATCCAGATATTGATGCATAAGATCCTAAGTGACAACCAAAGTTGTAGGGGTTAATCCAAGTTTAAAAATTTCTTATTAATCCGAACAAGACATGTTCCCACCATTAAGAAAGTCTAGGGTATCCTTGAGATATGTGTTCCACAATTAAGCCTTCAATTCCTTGTGGCGCATAAAGGGTTTAATGGACATAACTTCAATAATTCACACTAGAACCAGGGAACTAGTCACAATTTTGAGTACCCTCTATGGAGTACTAACAATCCCCAAAGCTAAGGGTTCTAAAGTGAAAATGAAGTGGCTTGGACATCACATAATCAGACAGGCCTAATTGACAATTAGGTCTCCATTAACAAAGGAAGTACCCCAAATCCTTAAGGGAAGATGAAAATAAGACTTGGAATATAATTGGGATGGTCCCAAACTCCTCCAAATCCAATGAAAAGGTCTGACTCAACCCCAATCTCATGGAAGTCACTTTTGCACCATTCTAGTTGTTGGTCGCCACATAGAGATGCCGACCATTCTTTACTCAAAACATGCTCCAACACTGGTTTCCATGAAAAACAACTTAGAAATCATGTATTCTAAATGTAGACCTCTAATTCCACCAAGGATTAGAATTTTCCAAGGGTGGACATTAGAGGAAAATGAAATTTAGTGAGTAAACCCTAGTTTTGGAGGGTTTCAGACCAGTGAACAAAGAAAATGCTCTAACTTACAAACCAGAGATCATCAAGACCTCAAACCAAATGAAAATTAAAGTTAACTCAATAGTTCTTACTTCCAAATTGGATTCATGCCCTGGTTTGTTCGTATAGGTCTGTACCCAAAGTTACAAGTCGACTGTTATAGGAAAATCAATTATTTTTATTGATTCAAAGAGAAAAATTACATCATGATTGCTTTCCACCAGTCTGAAAGGGATATGAAAGCTTTCCCCAATGGTTAAAACCATTTTTCAAACCATTTTTCCATTTGGGAAGTCATTAAGACTTTACAACAAAAATATGTAAATGTTGTCAAAGTTGCTTGACAACTTTTGACAACATTTTGCAAAGTTGCACAAAAGATGCAATCCTGTTGCAGAAAGTGAACCTAAGGTTCCTAATTGACTTAAAACTACCTAAGAACATTAAACTCCCAAATCCTAAGCTCTAGGGACCCTTTGACCAATGGTTGACCAAGTGGCTTATGAATGTCAATCTTGGAACCAGGCCTTACAATTGGGTCAATGAACTAAAGATGATACCTTTAGGACTTGGTCATCCTCAAGACCCCCTAGGAGTCTCATTTTGATGAGGTGTTCATTTTTTTGTAGTGGGTGCTTCTGCACCATACTCCTCATGAGTTTTACAACTCAAGTTCCCACTTGAGTCAATTTGATCAATGGAAGTGCCATGTTGTTTAATCTATTTTTCAGTCATCCATGTAGCATAAATATTGGGGAGGCCTTTCCACTTAACAAGGTACTGCATATATGTTTTCAACCTGGTCTGTCTGAGGACTTTGGATTCCAAAATTTTCTCCAATTGCACTAGTTGGCTAGGAGGTAGATTTGGCACAACATCTGAAGTATCTGAAGGACCTAAGTTGTTAGAAGTACCTGCATCATCACAATCTACATCACCTTTATAAGAGGTTAGATCAACAATGTTAAAAATTGGAGAAATAAACAAAGTAGGGGGAAGGGTTATTTCATAGGCATTTTATCCCATTTTGTGCAAAATTGTGCAAGGGCAAACTCTCTTCATCTAGAGTTTGGAGTATCTGCCTTTTGGTAACCTCTCTTTCCTGAGGTATGCCCAAACCTTATCCACAATATGGAAATGAACTTATTTTCTCCTTTTATCTGCCTGCTCCTTGTACTTTTGAGTTGTCTACAATAGTTTGTTTTTCACTTCATGTTGAACTTGGAAAATGAGTTCTGCCAGTTCTTCTCCCTGAGCATGGATCTTAAAGTCTGAAGGTAGGTCTATCAGATCCAATGGGCCTCTTGGGTGCAAACCATAAACTGTGTGGAAAGGTGTTTTTCCAGTGGATCTATTTAGAGAATCATTAAATGAAAACTCTGCTTGTGGGAGGATGATATCCCAACTCTGGCTATGATACTTGGTTAAACATCTGAGAAGGTTCCCCAATGATCTATTCACCACTTCTATTTGGCCATCAGTTTGTGGGTGATAGGCAGAGCTATAGGTTAAGTTTGTCCCCAATTTCTTGTGGAGCGTTCGCCAAAAATTTCCTTGGAACTTAACATCCGTGTCTGAGACTATTGTCTTTGGTAGTCCATGGATCCTAACAACTTCTTTGAAGAAGAGTTGAGAAATGTGGGAGGCATAATTTGTGCTTTTACAAGGGATAAAATGCACCATTTTACTAAACCTGTCTACAATCACAAAGAAACTATAAAAACCATGTTTGCTTCCAAGAAGGTCCATTACAAATTCCATGGAGATTGACTCCCAAGGCCTATTAGGAATTGGAAAAGGTTGGTATAATCCCTGATTAGTGGATACACCCTTAGCTTTCTGATAGATAGTGCATGCTTCCACAAATTTCTTGATATCATTAGCCATCTTAGGCCAAAATAAACTCCTCTCAATCTGATATGTGGTCTTATCTATGCCAAAGTGACCACCCATGCCACCATAATGTTTCTCTTTGATGATGTTCAGTCTCATAGAAAACCTAGGCATGCAAAGTTGGGAACCTTTGAACAAAAGGTCATTCTAAATGAGAAATTTAGAGAACTCAGTGTGATATTTGCCTACAAGTTGAGAACACACCTTGAATGCCTCTCCAAAATTTGGATCACCTGCATATAGATGCTTCAGAGCATCAATCCCAATTCTTTGTAGTTGCACTTCTTCAACCAAAACAACTCTTCTACTGAGGGCACCAACAACCTTGTTTGCTTGACCTTTCTTATGCTTCAATGTGAATGTGTATGTCTGTAGTTGTTCCATCTAATTTATATTCTTGACACTTAGTTTTTCCTGATAATTTAGAAAACTTAATGCATGGTTTTCACTATAGACAACAAATTCTTTTGGTAAAAGGTAGTGTCTCCATTTTTTAAGAGCTTGCACTACTGCATACAATTCAAGGTCATGTGTTGAGTATCTTTTCTTAGCATCATTTAGCTTTTCAGAGAATAAAGCTATAGGTTTCCCCTCTTGTCTTAAGATAGCACCAATGGCTAGGTTACTAGCATCTATCTCCATACTAAACACCTTCCTAAAATTAGGTAAGGTCAAGATAGGATATTGGGCAACCCTATTCTTCAAGTAATCAAAAGCATTGTTAGCATCATTTGTCCAAGAAAACTTAGTTTTCTTATGACCCTTGATGGTGTCTAACATGGGAGCACATACATGATTGAAGTTCTTAATAAAAATTTTGTAAAAGGTAGCAAGACCATGAAAGATCCTTACCTCACCTTGATTTCTTGGAGTGGGCCAATTGACAATGGCTTCCACCTTACTGGGATCCATTTTTAATGTTCCCTTTGAGATAACAAACCCCAAAATGGTAAGTTCCATTTGCATGAAGGTACATTTCTCCAAGTTGATGATTATCTTTTGGTCATGAAGTCTCTTTATCACTTGCTCCAAATGGTTTAGGTGTGCTCTTCTGCTGCTGCTAAAAATCAATATATCATCAAGGTAGATAACAACAAATTTGCCAATGTAATCAATGAAGATTTCATTCATGAGCCTCATGAATTTTCTTGGGGAATTGCTTATCCCAAATGACATTACAAGCCATTCAAATAACCCCTTAGTGGTCTTAAATGTAGTCTTTTGTTCGTCTCCTGGCCTGATTCTTATTTGATGGTATCCTGACTTTAAGTCTATTTTGGAAAAGAAACAAGCAGTCCCAAGTTGATCAAGAAGATCTTCAATTCTTGGGATGGAGAATCTGTACCTAATTGTTATTTTGTTTATAGCCTTGTTATCAGTCCATAGCCTCCATGTTCCATCCTTTTTAGGTGCTAAAACAAAAGGAACTGCACAAGGACTGAGAATTTTTTGTATTAAGCCTTTGGCTAGCATTTCTTGGACTTGTTTAGAGATCTTTGTATCCTGATTCAGAGTCATCTTATAGGGTGCCTTGTTTGGTAATGAGAATCCTGGTATGAGATCAATTTGATGAGTGATATCTCTAAGGGGTGGGAGGGAGGAGGGTAGATCATTTTTAGTAGCATCAATATATTTGTTTAGTAATTCCTTTACCTCTATGGGTATGGGTGTTATCTTATCATATTCCTCCTTCTCCTTAGGTTTCATGATCCGTATGAAAATTTCCTCCCCTGATTCTTTTAAATTGTTTACTATTTATTTCTCCCCTATCATGATTATAGTGGGTTCCTTTTTTTATTTTTGATCAGGCAGTGGCTTCATAGTAAAGTTTTTTCCATCCCTAATGATAGTGTAGGTGTTTTTCCTACAGCTATAAGTGGCATCCATGTCATATTTCCATGGTCTCCCGAGTAGAATATTGCAAGCATCCATCTCTACAACATCACACAAAACCTTATCCTTGAAATCTCCTAGAGAAAATTCTACCATAGTCTGTTCAGTGACTAGTGTTTGTTGTCCTTTAGTGAGCCAAGAAACATTATAAGGGAAAGGGTGTGGTGTTTTCTTTAATTCTAACTTTTGTTCCATTTCCTTAGAAATCAAATTCTCTATTGAACCAGAGTCTATCAATAAGTTACATACCTTTCCTTGGCACCTGATTCTTTTTCTGAAAAGGTTCTTCCTTTGGGGTGGCTCTTGAGTGTGTGGTACTTGCAGGGAGGCTTGTCTTATCATCAGGACTGTCCCTTCTTTAGCTTCAATTTCTTGGTTGTCTTCTTGAACCAACTATGCTCTTCTCTCACCTTGGTTATTTTTCCTCTTCTCAGGGCATCTCCTTGCATGGTGGCCTAACTGGTTGCAGTTGAAACACCTTAGGGGTTCATTTTTTCTTCCCTTACCTTTCCCAAAAGGTCTCCTACCTCTATAGCCTCCTTTATTACTTAACTCTCCTTGGTCTCTTCCTCCTTGATTCTGCTCCATGGGTTTGTCATTGCTTGACTGTCCTCTACCCCATGTATTTCCTCTTCCTTTGAAATTTTTGTTAGGGTTGTTGTTACCTCTACCCCTAGAACTTTGATCTTGTCTTCTCTTGAATTTGTCTTCAATGTTTAGTGCTAATTAGAAGCACTGTTGGGTTGTAGTTGGAGAGCACAAACTCAATTCATCTTGGATATTTATCCTTAATCCTTGCATATATCTTGCAAGCTTGACACTTTCTGTCTCTACCAAATTGGATTTCATGGAGAGCTTTCAAAATTATTCAGTGTACCCTGAGACATCCATTTATTTTTGTCTCAAACTCTGTCTTTTCTTATGAAGTTGCACTTCATAATCTTTTGTCACATAAGTCTCCTTCACCAAGTACATCATCTTCTTCCTTGTGCCCACTGGATTCTTATCCATCTTCACCCTCTCTACTTGAGTGAAGTTCCACCAAGTTAGGGCTAACCCCTTTAACTTGGACTTTGCTATTTTCACCTTTTGGTGTTCTTGTATCTCCTTATAATCAAAGAAACTAGTGAGTGCATCCATCTAGTCCATGACTTCTTCTGCATCCATCTTTCCATTATAGACAAGTAGATCAAGCTTAGTGTCCATGGTTCTCCTCTCCATAGACTTCAAAGTCTTCACAAGTAGCCTCTGGTCTGCAGGGATATCCTCTTCCTCTAGAAAATGGGCTTCTTCATCACTCCCCTCCTCTTTCATTATAGAGTTACCACCATTGTTCTTGACTTGTTCCTTAAGCCTTTCCATCTCCTGCCTCAACCGTTTCCTCTCTACATCATGATCCTTTACTACTCTCAGTAATTATGCATTGGACATCCTATTAGGAATTTCACTTTCTTCTCCACCATCATCCATGGTTACAAATTGAATAAATCCAAAGATCCTTAAGTTGCTCTGATACTACTTGATGCAAGATCTAGGGTATGATAAGGAAAGTTGGACACTAATGTCCTTCCCAACTCTCCCAAAGGGGTCTTCAAATACACAACCCTCTCCACCTAGGTCTTAAACCTTTACAAAATTTCACAACACAATCACACAACTCCATACAACATCTTGACAAAGGTTCAATACTAGATTCAAGATGTGCAATGTATCTCAACAATCCATACTTATGCAATCAACATCCAAATATTGATGCATAAGACCCTAAGTGACAACCAGAGTTATAGGGGTTAAGACAATTTTAAAAAGGTCTTATTAAGCCTAACAACACATGTTCCCACCATTAAGAAAGTATAGGGTATCCTTGAGATGTGTGTTCCACAATCAAGCCTCCAATTCCTTGTAGCCCTACACAGAGGGTTTAATGGACATAAATTCAATACTTCACACTGGACCCAGGGATCTAGTCACATTTTTGAGTACCCTCTATGGAATACTAACAATCCCTAAATCCAAGGGTTCTAAAGTGAAAAGGAAGTGGCTTGGACATCACATAATCAGGTAGGCCTGATTGACAATTAGGTCTCCATTAACAAAGGAAGTACCCCAAATCCTTAAGGGAAGATGAAACTAAGACTTGGAATGTACTTGGGATGGTCCCAAACTCCTCCAAAACCAATGATAAGGTCTGACTCAACCCCAATCCCATGGAAGTCATTGTTGCACCATTCTGGTTGTTGGTCGCCACATAGAGATGTCGACCATTCTTTACTCAAAACATTCTCCAACACTGGTTTCCCTACAAACCAACTTAGAAATCATGTATTACACATGTAGACCTATCATTCCACCAAGGATCAGAATTTTCCAAGGGTGGACATGAGAGGGATATGAAATTTAGTGAGTAAACCCTAGTTTTGGAGGGTTTCAGACCAGTGAACAAAGAAAATGCTCTAACTTACAAACCAAAGATCATCAAGACCTAAAAAAAATGAAAATGAAAGGTAACTCAATAATTATTACTTCCCAATTGGATTCATGCTCTGGTTTGTTTGTACAGGTTTGTATATGAAGTTGCAAGTCGACTATTACAGGAAAATCAGTTATTTTTACTGATTCAAAGAGAAAAATTACATCATGATTGCTTTCCACCCACCTAAAAGGGCTATGAAAGATTTCCCCAATGGTTAAAACCATATTTCAAACCATATGTACATTGGGGAATTCATTAAGACTTTACAACAAAAATATGTAAATGATGTCAAAGTTGCTTGACAACTTTTGACAACATTTTGCAAAGTTGCACAAAAGATTAAATCTTGTTGCAGAAAGTGAACATAAGGTTCCTAATTGACTTTAAACCACCTAAGAACATTAAATTACCAAATCCTAAGCTCTAGGGACCCTTTGACTAATGTTGACCAAGTGGCTTATGAATGCCAATCTTGGAACCATGCCTTACAATTGGGTCAATGAACTAAAGATGATACCCTTAGGACTTGGGCATCCTCAAGACCCCCTAGGAGTCTCATTTTGATGAGGTATTAATTTTTTTTAGTGGCTGCTCCTGCACCATTATGTCTACAAGATGGTTTGGTAGTTGGGAGTGCCCTTGGCCCCTCCTACTATTCCTCCTTGTGTCAGGTGGTATCAGAGCATTGGTGAGATATAAATTCCTTCTTGTAAATCCTAACCATAATTGGTGATATTGTTGTGGCGTAGAAGATTGTGATCTGACATATAATTGCAGAGGGATTCAAGATGGTTCATGGGAGAGGAAATGCAGATCTAGGTCTAGCTAATATGCTTAGATAGATGGTTGTTAGATTGGAAGCTATTGAGACAGTCCAGTGTAGAGGAAGACATCTTGAGGATGTTAGTGATGATGAAGTTGAAGAATTTCAAGGTGAAGTTTCACCTTCACCTGTGATGGATCAGGAAGAAGAGAGATTCTTGTGAGCATTGACAAGTTTTAAATCCACACCTCAGTTTAATCCTCCTGAGTATAGTGGAAAATTGGATTCTAATGAATTGATTGACTAGATAATTAAGATGGAAAAGTATTTTGAATATGAGAATGTATCAGAGGACAAGAAGGTGAAGATTTCAAGCACAAAGTTGAAAGGACATGCATCCTTATGGTGGAAGCATCTACAATTGGATTGAAAGAAGAAAGGTAAAGACAAAATCAAGGTATGGGATAAGATGGTAAACAAATTGAAAGGCAAGTTTCTACCTTGTGATTATCATATTAACCTGATTACGAGAATGCAAAGTTTGAAGCAGAAAGATAGATCGGTGAAAGACTATACTGAAGAATTCTACAGATTGGACATCAGATCTGGACATGTTGAAGATAAAGTGGAAAGAATGGAAAGATATTTGAATGGATTAAGAAGTTCCATACAAGATGAGATCAGTTTGGTCAAGATGGAAAGAATTGAAGAGACATATCAGCCCTAAAATATGAGGAAAAGTTGAACAAAAGATATGAACAAAGACAAAGAGGCAGAGGTGGTAGATTCCCTAGAGGAAGAGGTAGATATCATGGTGAGAACAGTAGATCTAAACCGGACAAGCCAATTTCAGACACATCTCAAGTCAAAGGAAAGACTGAATGGAAAGGTTGAATTTCATACCGAGGAAGAGGCAATTACTCTCGAGGTGGTTATAGCAGAAAAGGGTTCCAAGCAACTTGTTATAATAGCAGTGAGGAAGGACATAAATCCTTTGACTGTGCACATGCAAGCAATAAAGTTGGTAATAGAAGAAATGCTTTGGTACAAGAGGAATCACTGAATGAAGCTGAGAAGGAAGGAAATCTCATGATCTAAGGGATACTATGGAGTGAAAAGGATAAGCAAGATCTTGTCAGGAAAAGTTTGTTCAAGACCAGATGTAGAGTTGCAAAAAAAGTTTGGAAGGTAATTGTTGATAGTGGAAGCTTGGAGAATCTGGAATATGAGGAAATGATCATAAAGTTGCAGTTGGAAAGGATGAAGCATTTGAATCCCTATCAGATCTCATGGATCAAGGATGAGCACACATTAATGGTGAGTGAACAATGTTTTGTGAATCTAAAAATTGGAAAATATTATGATAAGGTATTGTGTGATATTATCCGTGTGATATTATCCCAATGGATTGTTGTCACATCTTGTTGGGTAGACCTTGTCAATATGATAGACATGTTATACATGATGGAAGATTGAATAGACATTCTATTTGGGTTGATGGTAAGAAACAAGTTTTGTTACCTGTGATTGAAGAATCTATTGGTGATATTTGTACATCTGTGAAATTTTGTTTGATGGAAGGTAGATAGTTTGTTAAGGATTTGAAAAGAAATGATATTTTTTATGCTTTGATTCCTAACAAACTAAGTAAGAATACAAAAGATGAAATTCCTGCAGAAGTTGAGGAGTTGAGAATTTACTCACTGAGTACAAGGAGATCATTTCAGATACTATCCCTGATGTTTTACCACCAATGTGAGATATCATTCATTGTATGGATCTGATTCCTGAAGCTAGTTTACCGAACAAAGCACCACATAGGTTAACACCGACCGAGAATGAAGAGCTTAATCGACAAGTTCATGAATTGTTGAACAAAGGTTTGATCCAAGAAATTTTGAGTCCATGTGCAGTACCAACTGTATTGGCACCTAAGAAGAATGGAGAATGGCGAATGTGCACTAAATCAAGAGCAATCAACAAGATCATAGTGAACTATAGGTTTCCTATACCGAGAATGGATGATATAATAGATTGTTTGAGTGGAGCAAAATATTTTACCAAAATTGATTTGAAGAGTGGATATCACCATATCAGAATTAGAGAAGGTGGTGAATGGAAGACTGCTTTCAAGACAAAGGAAGGTTTGTATGAGTGGTTGGTTATGCCTTTTGGTTTAACTAATGCATCGAGTACATTTATGAGGTTAACGAATGAAGTTTTGAAGAAATTATTAAATAAATGGGTGATTGTATACTTAGATGATATTTTGATATTCAGGTGACCAGAGAAGAGCATTTGATGCACATAAGGCAAGTGTTGCAGAAATTGAAAGAGGAAAAGTTGCTGATAAATCTGAAAAAGTGTTCCTTCATGAAAGAAGAATGTGTGTATTTGGGTTTTGTAATTTCAGCTGATGGTTTGAAGATGGATCATGAGAAGGTTGAAGCTATACTTATTTTTCCTACACTTGATAATGTTAGTGAGGTAAGATCATTGCATGGATTGGCAAGTTTTTATAGGAAGTTTATCAGAATTTCAGTTCTATTTGCAATGCTATGACTGAGACAATGAGAGGAGACAAAAGAGAATTCAAATGGACACCTGGAGTTGATAAGAGTTTTGAGGATTTGAATTTGAAGGTTGTTGAATTGCCTGTGTTAGCCTTACCTGATTTCAATAAGGTATTTCAAGTTGAATGTGATGCAAGTGGAAATGTAATTGGAGATGTATTGACTCAAGAAGGTAAACCTATTGCTTTCTTTAGTGAAAATTTGAATGATGCTAAGAGGAAATATTTTGTCTATGATCAAGAGTTCTATCTTATTGTTCAAGCTATGAAGAAATGGAGACATTATTTGATGCCAAATGAATTTGTGTTGTATACTGATCATAAGGCTTTACAGTATTTGGGTAGTCAATATAAGTTGAATCATAGACATATGAAATGGGTAGAGTATTTACAGAGTTCCACATTTGTGATTAAACATAAGAGTGGAGTTTCTAACCGAGTTTTTGATGCATTGAGTAGAAGAAGATATTTGTTGACTGAAATGAGAATTGAAGTTCTTGGTTTTGACGACATGAAGCATTTGTATGAAAGTGATCCTGATTTTTCTGAGTAGTGGAGAGTGTGCATAGCACCTAATTCAAATCAATCAAGTAAGTATGAAGATTATTTTATTCAGGAAGATATGTTGTTCAAAGGTATTTAGTTGTGCATACCGAGAGGATCAATGAGAACTAATTTGATTAAGGAAAAATATAGTAGTGGATTGGCTGGACATTTTGGTATTGATAAAACATTGAGTTTTCTTAAGGAAAGGTAATTTTGGCCTCAGTTGTATAAGGATGTTCATAAATTTATGAAAAGTCTTGGAGTTTGTCAAGTTGCAAAAGGAGTGAGTCAGAATACTGGTTTGTATACACCAATTACTATTCCTGAGAAACCTTAGAGTGATATCAGCATGGATTTTGTTCTTGGCTTACCTAGGATAGAAAGAGGTAATGATTCCATATTTGTTCTTATGGATAGATTTTCTAAGATGACATATTTCATACCATGTAAGAAAACATCAGTTGCAGTACATATAGGATATCTTTCTTTAAGGAGATTGTCAGATTGCATGGATTATCGAGGAGTATTATCTCTCACCGAGACAGTAAGTTTGTTAGTTATTTTTGGAAAACACTTTGGAAGAAGTTGGATATTGAGTTTAAGTATAGTTCTACATTTCATGCACAGACTGATGGACAAACAGAGGTTGTAAACTAAAGATTGGGTAATTTGTTGAGATGCCTAGTTGGAGACACACCAAGTAATTGGGATTTGATGTTGGCACAAGTAGAGTTTGCATACAACAGTTTAGTGAATAGAAGTAATGGAAAGACACCTTTTGAGACTATTCATGGCACACAACCAAGAGGTATATTAGACTTGAGATATATTGTTGGAGAAGAGAAAAGAAGTGTTGAAGTAGAGGAATTTTCTGAGTTTATGAAGACCTTGCATGAGGATGTAAATTAGAAGCTGGAGAAAAGCAATCATAAATACAAGGATAGTGCAAATAGATCAAGAAGACATAAAAAATTTGAAGTTGGTGATGCAGTAATGGTTCATTTGAAGAAAGATAGATTTCCTGTTGGAACATATGGTAAATTGAAGATGAAGAAATTTGGTCCTTGCATAATACTGAGAAGATTTGACATTGGAAATTCTTATGAAGTTGAATTACCTGATGACATGGATATATCACCTATATTCAATATTTTAGACTTATATGAATATCATGAACCTGATGAAGAAGTGGCAATACCAAGTGATTATCCTAAGAAGCAGATAGAGGAAGTTGAATAGATTTTGAAATAAAGAATTGGCGAAAGTACAAGAGGAAAGGAATACATGGAGTATCTGGTAAAATGGAAGAATAGACCGATTGAGGACTAATCTTGGATTTCTCAATCTAAGTTGGATTCATTTCAGGTTGGACCTGATACATGATTCGGGGAATCATTTATTGTAACCCTAGGTGTCTGATGCAAGAGCATATTGGGTCCTTGGCAATCCTGCTCAACCAAAAATATGTTTTCTTTTATTCTTTAGCTTGTTTGGAGGCTGCTCTGTAAGTACTTTGTTACCCTGTTGCTCAGGTATGCTTGTTCCGAGTTGGTTTTTTGTTGCTTGGGTATGCTTGTTCCGAGTTTCTTTCTATTTCTCGGGTATGCTTGTTCTGAGTTGGTTTTCTGTTGCTCAGTTATGCTTGTTCCGAGTTGTTTTTCTGATGCTCAGGTATGCTTGTCTCGAGTCATTTTCTGTTGCTCGATGATCTTTGTTTCCGAGTTGTTGTTGTTGCTCAGTTTGTTGCTTCTGAGTTTTTTATCCTGATCTGGCTGACTTCTACATTTAATTACTATGGTGTAATTAATGTGGGGTCTCTCTTTGGGATCTGTGTGGACCTAAATCTAGATCTCTCTTATAGATTTGAGAGTCGACCTCTTTGGTGGACTCTTGTATATATTTGTTTCTTTGTTCTTAGTTTGAGAGGAAAATAGAGGATAGTATAGTTGGATAGAAGATTATCTGTTGAGATATTGTAAGGCAGGTATGTGACCTTGCATGTATGAAGATCATTTTGTATTTCACTAAATGTATATGGCTGAAACTGGGAAGGCCTTACATCCTGGCATGTAACGAGTTTGATCAATTAATGAAAAGGATTTATGTTGTTTCTTCTCTCACTCTGTTGTTGTTGTTTCCACATTGCTGTGTTTGCTAGCTGGTTTGGTAGTTGGGAGTGCCCTTGGCCCCTACTATGATTCCTCCTTGCGTCAGAAAATCATTCGATGGAGGTTGATGGCGACAAAGTTAAAATCTAAATTTATTCTTTCCGATTATGAATTTGAGTTGTTTAAGAAATTATAGAATCTGAAATAGAAGGAGATGATTGTGGAAGATTATACCGAGGAGCTCTACAAGTTGACTATTTAGTCTGGGCATAGATAAATTTCTAAAGAAAAGGTGGCGAGGTATGTTAATGGTTTGAAATTCAATATCCAAGATGAGATTGGTATGTTGAAGATTGACACTATGGAGGATGCTTATCAGTATGTGTAACCACCTGGATTTGGTCTATACTGACCATAGACCCTGTTTGCCCTAGGTGTGATCATAACCCCTGTTATGTCAAGACAATGTTACTTTGGCATAATTTATTATTAAATCAGATTTAATGTCCTAGGTGATTTTTATCACTAATTTATATT